>OU343224.1:125516456-125533292 GCA_910596185.1 Chrysanthemum makinoi | reverse complement strand
GATCATTAGTCCAATGGTTGGAGCACTTGTGGTTGAGTCAATTGACCCAGGTTCTGTTGGTTTTATGGATATAAATTAGTAGACGTGAGTTAGGATCGAACTCGAGACTATGGGATTGCACACTTTACGTATGAGAATTTAAAGTTAATAATTAAATATAAATGTTGTATTTATTTATTTATTAAACAAACACTAAGTTAAGTAATTATGTAATGGACTAACGTCGTTGTTATGGAAAAGGACTAAATTGCAAAGTTGGGAAGGTTCCGGAATCCCTTTGGACTCTTAACCACGGCCTGGAACACAAAACAAGGAAAGAAAATCAACTTGTTCACCAAGTTTGCTTGTATATATACAAGGCTAGGGTTTTATTTTTTCCACTTGTGCTCATAAGCTAAAACCTAAAATTGTTTTGTGTGTGTTTCTTGTCCTCAAACCGTCGAACACCCTAAGGTGTCGAACCATCTTTTCCAACACAAGTTATTTGTTTTATAAAAACTAGTATTACTTTAATTCGGTTTAGTACGTGTGTACAAGAACATAGTAAAAACACACTATTGTTATTATCTTGGATTGAATTACAAACGGTAAGGGTAATTCATAATCCTAACTAAATCAAATTAGGGTTCATCCATTGCTAGTTTGTGGATTTGATTCTTGTTCGGCTAGAATCAAGAAAAGGTACGCATATTCTTTTATGTTAATTAATTGTTCATTAATAAATCCTATACAATTCCGCTTGAATACTTTGATGTTTATGATTATTTATTTGAATGTCATGATATATAATTCCAACAGTGGCATCACGAGTCATTGGTTTTAATGAGTAATTAATTACATAAACGCGTAATAAAACAAATACTTGTATGTTGTTTGCTATGTTTATCTAGGGTTTATGTTTAATTTATGTTTAGTCGATTTTTTTAATTTTTGGGGCGTTCCCCTATTTTTTAGTTCACATGTATAAATTTTAGGGTTTTGAAAATTGTTTGCTAACCTTATTAAAACCTAGAATAATTATTGATTACGTGATTAATTCGTGAATAATTTGTTATGTGTCATGGAATTTTTATATGCGATCTTGTGACTTATGTGTATAATTGTTATGATATCCATGATTATACATGCATGTTAGTCATGGATAAGTTGCTTTGATAATTGTTTAATTGTTGAGACATATTTAATTACGATAAATCTTGAATTGGGGAAGACTCCAATTATGTATAATTAATGAATCAATTATGTGCAATTTGGTATATTATTAATTATGGGTTTCCGCAATCGATTCGTCGATGTATGTGGCTCACTTTCTATTGCTAGAGTGAAAGCCCTAATTAATATATACATTAATTTAACCTAGATATTGATTATTAATAGGGTTTTATCGAATAAGTTGCATGTGGCTACTTGTTTACACGTATAAATTGTTTATTATGTGCGCATTGTTTTTTAGTAGTTTATTTTTTATTGGTATTACTTGTTTGTTTATTATGTGCGACAGTTTAAGCAAAGGGTAATTTTGAATAGAAAAATAATACGGACTAAACAATGGCGAAATTTGATTTGTTTTGGAAGAGTTAAGTTTTCAATAGTTTAATTGATTGGTGACTTTGGTACAAATGGTCTGAACGGCTCACCCATTAGAATGAACTATAAAGAGGTTAATAAAGAAGTGCGCACAGTCACACTGAAAGGATGTCTAAGGTTATGCTTCAGCGCTTACCTGGTCCTCTGCCCTCTGTGTTCGAGTGGAGCTACTTAGTAAGCCAATAAATGTGCAAGCTCATCTTAAGGGCGAATTAGTTTTAATTCCATGCGCCACTTCGGTAATTACCTGAAACACTAAGTGTTTACACTTATGCAAAAGTACGGTATAATGGATGATAATTAATACTAAATTCCTTGATTGGTGAACCCAATATCTCAATCAAAACTTTGATAATTTGATCTTTATGAATTGGTAATAAAAAGTTTTTATTAAAATTATGCTACAAGATGAATGCATGACATCTTTGTACATATTTGATTTGACCACATAAAATCAAAACTAGTACCCTTTTAAATTAAGTTTATGCCATCTAATTAAAAGGAACACTTGAAGTTGCAATTTACGTCATGACAGTACTTGGCTAGATTGTGATGGAGAGGTAAATCTCTATGTAAAGTGAGACCTTACATGGACATATTTGCAGTTCTTTAAGTTAGACACTTAAGTTGAGTAGGAAGTGAGACCTGGACTCAAGGCATAAGATGGGATGAAACATGTTTATATTTGCAATAGCGTTGGAAAATATAAATCCCATAATGATCTAGGAGTTGGAAATTGTTTGCCAATTAATGTTCGACAGATTACCTTATTATATGCGTTCGTTGCTAGCAGATCAACTGATGTAATGAACCTATGATAATTTGGATCCTAGTTTTCGAGAAAATTATATGGTTATATGTTTATATTACTTTGGGTATATTTTATTTTCTTGAAAAATTGTATTATCGAAAAATACTAATACTTGAACATTTTTCTGTAGAAATGGCTCAAAATAACGATAACACTAACACTGCACTAAGTTCTGCGTTCAAAAGCTTTTTTGATCGAGGAACGTTGACTGGCTCTAAGAATTTCAATGATTGGCACCGCTCTTTGAGAATTGTCTGTAGAGTTGCTGACCGTTTGAAATATCTTTATGAACCTTGCCCTGAACAACCAACTGGTCCTGATACTACTCAAGCTCAAATTGATGCTTGGCAACTTGAGTATAAGCGTCATAATGATGTGGCTTGTCTTATGTTGGGAACAATGGAATCTGCTCTTCAAAAGCAGTTTGAACATTATTTCCCATTTAATATGCTCAATGAACTTCGAACTATGTTTGAGAAACCAGCTGCCGTCGAGATTTATGACTTGACCGACGCGTTACACAGCTGTAGGCAAGGTGAGGGTAAACCCGTAAGTGCTCATGTACTAGAAATGAAAGGTTACATGGACCAGCTAAAGGCACTTGGCAAAACTTATGATGATGACATGGCTGTGAATCTGATTAATAGATCCCTTAACAAGGATTTTAATGGTTTTGTCAGAAATTTCAATATGCCTGCGGGGGAAGACAGTATGACCTACACGCATTGCTTATTGACTATGAGAAGGGGTTGCCTCAAAAGGTTCCTACCGCCCAGGTACTTGCTATTCAGGGTGGAAGGATTAATAAGCCAAAACCGCAGCGTGCGAACAACAAGAAGGGGAAGGGTAAGGGAAAGGTTGACAAAGGCAAACAGGTGATGGCCTATCAACCTCAACCCAAGAAGAACCCTACTCCTAGGAAGGAAAATCCTAAAAAGGATCAAGCATGCCACCACTGTAAGAGCGTTGGGCATTGGAAGAGAAACTGTGCTCTCTATCTTGATGAATTGCGGGCAAATAAAAAGAAGTATGAAGGGTCCATGGGCGCCGGTACTTCTGGTAATTTATTTGTCATTGAATTATTTACTCTAAATCATAATAATTCCGGGTATATGATACGGGCTGTGGTATTCACATTTGTAATACACTGCGGGGATTTAGAGTGGAAAGGAAGCTTGCCTATGGGGAGCAATATCTGCACGTGGGAAATGGCGCACATGCAGCTGAAGCCGTAGGAACGTTTAGTTTAGTATTGCCTTCGGGCTTAGTACTGTTATTGAGCAATTGTCATTACGCACCTTCTATAATTAGAGGTGTTGTTTCCTTTTCAGTTTTGTTGGATGATGGTTTTACTCATACTATTTCAAGTAATGGAATTGATGTTTCTTTAAATGGTGTATTTTATTTTAAAGCAATTACTGTGAATGGTGTATTTGAAATTGATGTGATTGGAAATGAATCTAACAATAATAATAATTCAATGTTTAGCATTAACAAGAAGATAAAGTTAGACTTGAATTCTTCTTATCTTTGGCATTGTAGACTTGCTCATATAGGCAAGGCTCGCATGCATAAGCTGCAACAAGAAGGGCTTTTGCAAAATATCAATGATGAATCATTTGATAAATGTGAGTCATGCATATCTGGGAAGATGACTAAGAAACCTTTTCATAGCAATATGGAGAGGGCTTCTGATCTACTTGGTCTTATTCATACTGATGTGTGTGGACCACTTAGACATGTGTCAAAGAGAGGTGCTAGCTACTGATGATTTCAGCCGTTATGGTTATGTTTATTTACTTAAGCATAAACATGAGGTGTTTGAAACATTTAAGGTTTTCAAAGCTGAAGTAGAACTGCAATTGGGAAAGAAGATTAAAGCTCTTCGATCCGATAGAGGAGGCGAGTATCTAAGCCAAGAGTTTAAAGATTACTTAGCTGAGAATGGAATTGTCCAGAATCTCACTTCTCCATATACTCCACAACAAAATGGTGTATCTGAGAGAAGAAATCGTACATTGTTGGACATGATACGATCTATGTTTAATCTTACCACTCTACCTTTATCCTTTTGGGATTATGCTTTGGAATCAGCTGTTCGCATTCTAAATATGGTTCCCACAAAGAAGGTTGATAAGACACCATATGAAATATGGCATGGTAAAGCTCCTAACCTGTCTTATTTAAAGGTCTGGGGTTGCGAGGCGTATGTTAGACGTGACTCAGCAGATAAACTCCAACAAAGATCTGTAAAGTGTATCTTCGTAGGATACCCTAAGGAAACTATGGGTTACTACTTTTACTATCCAACTGAAAATAAAGTAATTGTTGCTAGGTATGGAGATTTTCTTGAAAGAGATCTCGTATCTCAAGAATTCAGTGGGAGTGTTTATGATCTGGAAGATGATCAAGAAGATGCATTATCTTCTGAAAACACTAACGTACTTCCGGTAGAACCTGATAGTCTGGGTCCTCCACCAGAAGTTGAAGTGATTCGTTCGTAGATCCTAAGGAATACGCGTGCACTTGAACGTCTATGTCTTAACGTAGAGGTTGAGGAAACTATGTTAGGAGATCTTGGAGAGCCTACTAGTTATAAAGCTGCCATGGCAAGTCCTGATAAGGAAATATGGCAGGTTGCAATGAATGGGGAAATGCAATCCATGAGAGAAAATGAAGTCTGGGTAGAGGTTGACTTACCTCCAAACGCCACGGTGGTTGGAAGTAAGTGGCTCTATAAGATTAAGACTGACATGGATGGCAATGTACACGTCTATAAAGCTCGTCTAGTTGCGCAAGGTTTTACTCAAACTTATGGCATTGATTACGAGGAGACCTTTTCTCCTGTAGCGGACATTAGAGCTATTAGAATTCTCATAGCTATAGCAGCATACTATGACTATGAGATATGGCAAATGGATGTCAAAACCGCCTTCTTAAATGGTCGCTTAGATGAAGACATCTATATGAAGCAACCTGAGGGGTTCGTGAATCCACAATTTCCAAACCGTATGTGCAAACTTCAAAGGTCCATTTATGGATGGAAGCAAGCATCAAGGCAATGGAATAAAAGATTTGATGAAGAAATCAAAAGGTATGGATTTATTCAAAATCTTGATGAGCCATGTGTATATCACAAAGTTAGTGGGAGTGATGTATTTTTTCTAATTCTTTATGTCGATGACATATTAATTATGGGAAAAGACATTCCGAGTTTGCAAAATGTTAAGGCATATCTTGGGAAGTGTTTTTCCATGAAGGATTTAGGAGAAGCTGCATACATTCTGGGAATCAAGATCTACCGAGATAGGTCAAAGCGGTTAATTGGTTTAAGTCAAAGCGCTTACATTGATAAAATATTGAAGAGATTCAATATGCAAAATTCCAAGAAAGGATATTTGCCGATGGAAGTAAAGCATGGCTTATGTAGCGATATGTGTGCTTCAACACCTGCTGAGGTGGCACGCATGCAGAAAGTTCCTTATGCTTCGGCTGTAGGATCTATTATGTATGCTGTGAGATGCACAAGGCCAGATGTGGCGTTCGCTCAAAACATGACCAGTCGATATCAACAGAATCCGGGTGAACTTCACTGGATTGCTGTTAAACATATTCTAAAGTATCTTAGGAATACGAAAGATATGTTTTTAGTGTATGGAGGAAATCCAGACACAGAACTTGGTGTTACAGGTTACTGTGATGCGTCCTGGCAGTGTAATAAAGATGATACGAAGTCTCAGACGGGTTATGTCTTTGTCATCAATGGAGGAGCAGTTGACTGGAAGAGCAAGAAGCAGAGTACGATTGCGATGTCTGCGACAGAAGCCGAATACATAGCTGCTTCGGAAGCTGCAATGGAGGCTGTTTGGATTAGGAAATTCATTTCAGGGCTTGGTGTTATGCCTTCAATTGAATCGCCTATTGATATGTATTGTGACAATTCTGCTGCAATCATATTTGCCAATGAACCTGGAGTCATGAAGGGCACCAGACATTTTCTACGGAAGTATCACTATGTTCGGGAACAAGTCCAGGAAGGTGAATAAATCTAGAAAGTTCACACAGATGTTAACTTAGCTGATCCGTTCACTAAGGCTTTAGCTAAAGACAAGCTTGTAGGACTTGCCAATGGAATTGGACTTCGTTTAGCTAAAAGTTTCATGCATAACTGTGATTAGTATTTGGATAAAGGATATTGTAAAACATTTATTATTTTAATGAAATAAAGTTTGGATTATGTTTATTTTCATTTATAATATTGTTGTCCTATATTTGCATGTTTAATCCGTGAATAACTAAGTTATTCTAAATGTCCGTTGTCGATTAATGATATGGGAGTATCATTAAACTAAGACAAATCTGAGAGATGTGGTAGAATATACTTGAAAGTATATTGATGAGAATGCATACCAATTTCGGATGATATTCAATGAATTGAATATAGGACTTATCCCAACTACATAATTTACTTTGTGGATATTGTTATAAGTAAATTATGAATAGTTATCCTCAGACTTGAGATACCAGATAAGTGTCATGAATGTAGTGCATTTCTGTGAAGCAACTTAACGCTATACGTAACTGGTAGTCATAAGGGTTGTTTTCAGAAATGTTACAAAGTTTGTGGGTTATTCTTGTAGTCAAGATAGAATTTGTTCCTTCAAATTTATTTGGAGTTTAATACTGCTGGGCCCCTCGTAGGGTTGACAAGATGTTTGTGCGGCCGCACCCAAATCTCCCTTAAATATGTTTAGATGATTCGGTAATCTTGGTCAATCACTTACAAACGAGAAACAGAATAGTTTTATAAAGAATGACTTAATTCCATATCTTTATTTAACGTGGTATTAGAAACAAAAGGATAATAATAATGAGAAATCATTAAAAGGTTTTCCAGGAGCCTTGCTCGAGTTGTACTAGAGGCATCGAAGTGTTGCTAGACGCTAACCGAATGTGATCACTCTATTAAGATATATCCAAGTGGGAGCTGTTGGTTTTATGGATATAAATTAGTAGACGTGAGTTAGGATCGAACTCGAGACTATGGGATTGCACACTTTACGTATGAGAATTTAAAGTTAATAATTAAATATAAATGTTGTATTTATTTATTTATTAAACGAAATAACTAACGGACGTTAAGTAATTAATGTAATGGACTAACGGTCGTTAAATGTTTATGGAAAAGGACTAAATTGCAAAGTTTGGAAGGTTCCGAATCCCTTTGGGGACTCCTTAACCGATCGGCCTAAGGACACAAAACAAGGAAAGAAAAACCAACTTGTTCACCAAGTTTGCTTGGGTATATATACAAGGCTAGGGTTTTATTTTTCCATATCTCTTGTGCTCATAAGCTAAACCCTAAAATTGTTTTGTGTGTGTTTTTGTCCTCAAACCGGTCGAACACCCTAAGGTGTCGATCCATCTTTATTCCACAAACAAAGTTATTTGTTTTATAAAAACTAGCATTACTTTAATTCGGTTTAGTACGTGTGTACAAGAACATAGGAATAACACACTATTGTTATTATCTTGGATTGAATTACAAAACGGTAAGGGGTAATTCACATAATCCTAACTAAATCAAATTAGGGTTCATCCGTTGCTAGTTTGTGGATTTGATTCTTGTTCGGCTAGAATCAAGAAAAGGTACGCATATTCTTTTATGTTAATTAATTGTTCATTAATAAATCCTATACGCTTCCGCTTGAATACTTTGATGTTTTGTGATTATTTATTTGAATGTCATGTTATATAATTACAACAGGTTCAAGTCTCATCCTTGGCATTTGCTTTATATAGGTACCCACCTCCGCAAAACCTATGGGCACACTGGAGAGACTTTGTGGAATAAGAGCTCAGGGGTCCGAGTCTTGGCTCGTGCTCACTCCAGTTGGTGCCCCACTAGGCCAGGAGAGTTGCCGGAGCTATTCATTGTGGGGTGGACAATAGCTGGTGCCAAAAGACACCCGAAGTCAGGGTGTTCCCGCCAATCTACACCTTTTGTGAAATTGATAACATGGTGCCTGAATTTTTTGATTTTTTTACCGACTAGTTTTACACAATTAGTTACACATACTTGAAAAGTATAATTAGCTTGTCCAAAACAAGAAACCCCCTTACCCTATTGGTTTTCAGCATCTTTCAAGCTAATATCACATCTCAAAGTCTTAAACTTTAGGTAATATATTTATATGCAGCCATGCAGGTACATATTTTACCATGAGTAGAAGTGCACAACCATTAGATTGAATCATATAACATTCATTTTGATTATTCAAGGTTTAGTGGTCGGTTTCTAACGTTGACTATGCATGTAATGGTTAAACTCTATGCATTATAAGGTCGTATGTTACAATTACTCATTGCATGATTGCACAAGTATTTCAGTGCATGCACATATTTCATTGGGAATGTTGATGATAACATGGATGGATGGATGGATGTTGATCCCATTAGCATTTTAGCTTGCACGCTACTCTTCTTGTTACAAACAAAGTCCAAAAACGTTACGGTTTGTTTACTCTTTGAATATACATATTTTTATGTAGGGATTGTTTACGTGTATAAAAGATTAAACTTAAAAAACTGTAAGATGTTTTCAACCAACATTTATTTTATTGCTACAAAATACAATTTTAAAAGAATATGTTTTTCAACAGAAAATGTTAACAACAAGGATTTCAACCCTCGTGTTGTTACGAAGTGTTTGTATACAATACTATTGTAGAAGAAGAGGCTTGGCAATTTTGTGGACACAAACGCACTTCTAATAATGGATCTAAACATAACAATTTGTATTTGTAAGTATGGTAGGTACATATATAAGACCAAAAAATCGTTTTAATTCATTCCTAGCTTTAGCTCGATCTTACAGTTTGGACACAAATAAAGTCTCACAAAACCATCCCCATTTCTTCCTGTCTTCAGTTCTTGCTTATTTCCTATTGGCAATATATTTAAGTGCAAGTGACCTGTATAGCTTGATCCTCTTTGTGTCATATATAACCAATTCTTCTACTATTTTGCTAAAATCGGCTTATCTTCAGGATGAATGTAGACAGCCCATTAAGATATTCGCTTCATAACAGACTTGCAACCTAGAATAAAACCCTATGGTTATGTGATGATAGGTACCGGAACCTTTGATAAGCTCAGAGTTTTCAAAAGAATATTTTCATAAGTATGGCGAACCACTACGCATATCAGCCACAGACTCACGGATACAACAACATCCACACCCAACATTTTCCAGGAGTGACAATTGGAAGACGAATCCTCTAAGAGTGGCTGAACTATCTATCACATTATCTAACTGACCCCTTTTTTCATAATAGTTTTTTTGTTTTCATGAATTAATAACCACGACATAGAACCGCAAACCTCCTCCACCTCAAGAGTTTAAAGAAAAAGAATTCAGTCTTCCAAAAATCATTGAGATAAATGATGACAATAACAATGATGACCACCGTGATCGTGATTTAATGAAAAATTCATCAAAAGAAAGCGTGTCTCAGATCACAGCAAAAAGGTTACAACATTGATCATAATGCCTAATGTGTTTCAGTCTAGAGACAGAATGACAAAATTCATTCTTTGATAAAACTTCAGGTTCACATAATCAAAAATACAAGGTGGACATACCCAAAGAAAAAAAAAATGAGAAACATAAGAGGATAAGACAAAGAATTTACATCAGATTTTAAAAGGTTCACATGTTTCTGCAAAACACCAAGTTTATGCAAATCACATATAGCATTCCAAGAAAGACGATAATCTTTTGCAAATTCTTTCACTGCACCATCAACCATTTCCCATCTTTTTGCAAGTATATTTAGTTTATCTAATCCAAGTAATAACTACTTTAGTGTTATATGGGTTAAACTAAAAATAATGTACGTAAATGAAGAGGCCTTGACCCATAAGTTTTCCTGTAATACTGGCCCGTTGTACATTTGGTGCATGACTATTAGAGCCCATTCTGTTATTGCAAAATAACACATGTGTTTAGAACTAGGATTAGCAGCTTAGCTGTATTAACTAGCAACCAATCTTTATGTATTTTTACTATAACAAAATTTTATTCATTCAAGTCACACAATTACGGAAACGTATCACTAAGTTTGCACTCAATCTTCTCTGCACTTCATTTACGCGTAGATTGTTCACTATTTAAGCATAAATGAACTGTTTGATTGGACAACTTCGATTGGAATTTTTCTTTGGTTTTATGCATGTAATTATATATATAAAAAAAAGTAAAAGTAACTCCCAATACTGTCTTCCACGGGTTATGGGTCCCAATACCGTTTTCTACGGTGTATGGGGTAGGTTGAGACATAGACAACCTTACATCTACCTAAGGTAGAGAGGCTGCTTCCGGTTCTACCATAGGTAGAAAAGGACCTCTGGCCTTGCAAGGGGTAAGGATCGAACCCTTGACCTTTGTCTCCAGATGCAAGTGTGTTAACCACTTGATCTAACCTTGCTCTTTTTTCTGCATGTAATTATATCTATATATGGGGTAAATACTATTCAAAGCACTGTAACTATTCCTTAAGGTTTAACTGCGTTTGCAAACTTGATCCTTCGGGGACTAACGATATAATAGAATTGAACATTTAAGGACTGATACATAAATATGTATATATACATATATGAAAAATATAACAGAACCACAACACTTTCCAGCAACACGCGAGATCACCCGCTCGCTTGCACTAATAACATACCTACAGATAACACCCCAGCTTTAAGCAAAAACTTATTAGTATGTGATACTTTGAAATAATAAATCGCCTCATTTTTAACAATAACCTTTAAAATTTTAACTTCAACTTTCTAAGCATCATTAAGAAAACTACGATTTGGGCCTGAGTAAGTAGCCTTGGGTAATGAATTTAGACGGAAGGTATCAGTTTTTGGTGAACCGCAATATGAAACTATGGTTATATAAATAATCGGTCTTTTGTATAAAGCAAGGTTTTCACTTCATGATTGTTTTTGTCTTTGCAAAAATGAAATTGTAAGATCATATCAAGATCTTAAGATCATAAATATAATGTCATTTTCTTAGTTTTTGTAATATTATACAAATATACAAATTATTATATATCATAAACACAAAATTATATGAATGTTTCATAGAAATGTTGTCGTAAATTATGATTATGAAATGTTTAAGATTAACATGTTATTTTTTAAATTCTATAAAACATAAACAATTACTTGGAGTGTTTTTAGTTTATGGTTCGAAAAAGTAAAAATCGATCAGACTATCTTAAGATCTTATGTTTAAGATCGGGATTCTATAAGATCTTAAGCTTGCAAAGATCCTACGATGATCATATAATCGTTTTTATTTATATAGTATCGTAAAATCCAATATAAGATTGAGATCTTAATAACCATGGTATAAAACCCTAGTTGGTTCCTTCATAGTTTTGTAAGGAGTGTTATTTTTCAATAGTTCAGTAATAGTCCAGAAGGATACAAATTAAATGGGTTAGCAGGAAATTATCTAACAAAGGTCTCTAACATAAACATAACCCACAACAACCATTTTAGTTGGAGTGGAGAGAACGGACACTCAACTGACGGAAACTCATTGAAAAAGTAGAAAGAAACCTTTGTGAAAATATATGCAATATTAGTAGCAGAAGAGACATAAGAACACACACACATCACCCGCTGCTACAAGATCCCAAAAAATGTATATTATTGTTACATGCTTGGTGGTTAATGTATTAAGAGGAAGATACACGTAATAACCTTATCACAGTAGGGAGAAGGAAAAATAAGGGAGTATAAAGCTCACGAAGAAGTCTCACTTACAAGGTAGCACCACACAATTCAACTTCGACACTTGGGGAGAAATTGTAAAGTGTCACTTTGATGGCCAAGACAACAAATTGTTTCCCAGAAACATGCATACCGAATATGGATGAACAATGGGCGGCCAACCCAATCACCGTCGGAGTAGGAAACCAAAGAAGAAGTCGAGTTTGAGTAAAGTAGAATACCATAATCTAGTGTAACTTGAACATACCTCAAAATCCGCTTGAGAACAACAAGGTGAGGCTCGAAGGGATCATCATAAAGAAAACATGTTGAACTTATATGAAAAATCTAGTCTAGTGATGGTAAGATACTGAAGACCACCTACAAGAACACAATATAAATCAGGATCAAACACATGGGAATCATCAACGTAAAGCTTGGTTTCTATGTCCACAAGAATTCTGCAAGGATTGCAGTTTAGCATAGCAGAATCATATTTCTTTTTAGAATTTTACGTCCGTTTAACACTACGAGAAACATAATTGAAGATATGAAATAATCTCATGCAAAAAAGAATCATCAACATACACTAGTAACTAAGAATTATCAAAACTGTGCCGAAAATTAAAAAAAAAATGAATTACAAAGTTGTGATGAAATCCAACACAGAAGCATATTTTAAAAATCGCTGAAACTTTCCAACCTAAAACGAGTTTAACAAAATACAAAGATAATTAAAGTGTCGGAATCTCGAAACGAGGATCCTGGTTTAACCATTGGGCTAAAGCTCTAATCTACATCGATACTATGTTGTTGAATGCGGTCATTCACTTTGGAAGAGCCTTGAAACAACTTAAGAGTATCATATGCAATATACATGTACTTAAACAACCACACTAAATGAATATCGTTCACGTTGATTATCGAGGAAAGGGGTCCAAGTATTATTCTTAATAAGTGCATTATCAATCATTACATATAGTACACCCGAACCAAAAATATTGGGTCTGGCACACGAAAAGATAAATGACTCCCGATCCATGGGCTGTCCGGAGTAAACTAATACCAACCTCGACAAAGTTGGGTCAGGCGAAACCCTAGATCACAAGCAACTGCGGCCTAACATTGTTGCCGCGGAAGAACACCAAGTCCGGGACAAAACCCAAGGATCGGAACCACGGTTCAACCAAAAGAGTAAGGAATATTATTTAGGGTTGCGATACTGACTCGTGCGACTTCAAGGGAATATCAGGTTGCTTAAAACATCGTTGTCATGGTAATAAGACAATCGTGAGGTTTGACCTTGAGGAATCTCCCGCCCAAAACCGTCTCTATCGCAACCCGTGACTACAAGAACTCGACAAGAAGGTCCACCTATAAATAGATCGCATGTGCCACTCACAATGACATGATCCTCTCTCTCTCTCTCACCTAAACATACTTTCTCTCTCTAATCGAAAACTTTCTCTCACGCCGGAGGTTAACCGCGGAACCCCTCTTCTATTGGGTTTAATCTTGACATGTTGGTTTAGTAGTACTTCATGTATTTTCCTTAGTTAATAAATTGAATAAATGTTAGCAGGTTATTGGTTGAATGGGTCCTTTGAGACCGAGTCTTGTGTAACTGAAATACACAATTGGAAGAATAGGTTTCAGTTACCTAGTTTTTAGGATGAGTCATGGTACAGTCTAGTCACTGTAAGGCTATATATAGCCATGTTATTTATTAATGAATGTGTCCTCTTCTCTCATATTTCCTTTACCCACTGTTTATTCACATATACACATAATTGTAAGTTTATATTTTACCAGTTGAAAGCTTCAAATCTACATTTGGTATCAGAGCCACTAGGGCTCAAATCAGAGGAAAAGGGCGATTTCATGTGAATCGCATCAAGTGGGAGAAGAAAGATTGGCTGCTCACAAGCAGCGACTGAAGATCGACACGAAGAAGAAGATCGTGACTGAAGAACCGGCGAGAAGAAGACTGTGGCTGGAAACTAAGTTCTGGCTGAGACCGAGAAGACCGTTAAGTAAGAAAGAAAGGCCGTAGACGGCCCGGAAGAGAGATTCCGACGAAGACCGAAATGCCGATATAAAGACCGGTGGTTTGGCTTGTTTGCAGGTGAAAGAAAAACAGAAAAAGAAGTGAATAATGGCGTTGGTACCTAAAGAAGGAGGATCGATATCATATCAAGTTCCGGCTTTGACCTCGAAAAATTATCTGGTGTGGGTTGTTAGGGTCAAATCGATTAAAGATGCATATGGCCTATGGGCGACGGTCGAACCAAGAGGGTTAGGTGAAGAACCGGATCTAAAGAAATCCAAACAAGCTCTTGCCTTTTTTTTTCAAGCAATACCCGAAGAAATGGTTTTGCAAATGGTGAGTTACATCGACCCGAAGCAAGTGTAGGATGGTCTCAAAACACGATACTTGGGTGTGGATCGGGTGAGAACGGCTCGGCTTCAACATTGAAAAGGGAGCTTGAAAGCTTGCGTATGAAGGAGGGTGAAACTGTTGATGAGTTTGCGACCAAGTTGAGCGGTCTAGCTTCAAAGGCAAGGAGTCTCAGGTACGAGCTTGAAGAAGTAGACTTGGTGAAAAGGCTACTTGATGCAATGCCAAAGTCGTCAAATGGCTTCGATCAAACAGTGTTTGAAGGATACGATGCCTTTTGATGAAGCGGTTGGAAGGCTTAAGGCTTACGAAGAAAGACTCAAAAGCCATGGTGAGAAGGAAGGAGAACAAGGGCAACTCTTGTTGAAAGCAGCGGCATGGAAAAAGCGGGCGAGGAAGAGGCCGTGGAAGGAATTCTGATAGAGGTGGTAGAGGCCGAGGAAAAGGATCGGTTCGAGGTGATAAGAGTGGGATTCGATGCTATGATTGTGGAACATTTGGGCACTTTAGCTATGAGTGCACAAAATGGGAGGACAAGGACAAAGACAACGAGCTTAACTTGATCCAAGATGAAGAACCGGCACTGCTTTGATGAAGAGACGAGTCAAGATTAAGGGGGTGAATGTTGGGTTTAATCTTGACATGTTGGTTTAGTAGTACTTCAAGTAATTTCCTTTGTTAATAAATTGAATAAATGTTAGCAGGTCATTGGTTGAATGTGTCCTTCGAGACTGAGTCTTGTGTAACTGAAATACATAATTGGTAGAATAGGTTTCAGTTACCTAGTTTTTAGGATGAGTCATGGTACACGTCTAGTCATTGTAAGGCTATATATAGCCATGTTATTTATTAATGAATGTATCCTCTTCTCTCATATTTCCTTTACCCACTGTTTATTCACATATACACATAATTGTAAGTTTATATTTCACCAGTTGAAAGCTTCAAATCTACATCTTCCACGATAAGCCTATCGGTGTTGTTTCTTTCAGCGATCAAAATCAGTGATACATTCACTTAGTTTGAAATTCGCCCGGTTGAAAGCTAGCCTACACTAGTTCTTGCATCGAGCCCAAATTTTATACTAACAATCAAGTAAAGCTTCATGCCGATTTGAGTCATTGAACACGTGTGAGTAGGATTTAGGAATATGAGACACAATTGAAACATTTAAGTTTATTAAACGTCTGGATACCGTGGAAGCAATAATATTTTTTTACAACTGAATAATGAGTGTAACAAGAGTATAAATACAGTATAAATAAGCCAGGCCCAACATTAGCTAACAATGGGCTCTAGCATAAACATGTACATGATCGTGTAACACTTTTTACTTTTTATGTTTTGTGCAAAAAACTGTGTATTTGTGATTATAATAAGGAATACTTGTGCATGTAAAGCCATATATTAAGCTATACATATTGTATTATAGTGGGGGAAGAAACATAAAAAACCTAATTTCATTTAAAAAATTCACTTTGTCTAATATACGCTTACGCTTTATAAAGGAGCATTGCATGTTTACGGTTTTTATCAAGTGCAAATTTGTAGTTGAACTGCCCAAGAAAAGTCTTTTTCAGATAACAGCTTGGGCTCGGTTGTAACTCGGTGACTCTTGAGCATAACCAAATATTAGTTATTGAAGAAGTGTCAGGGCACTTGACCAGGGTTTCTCTATTAATAAATCAAAAATTTTGTTGACACAATACCTTTTAGGGAAAATATGTTTACGCTCGTTTATTTTATTCATGGGAAAGTATTTAGGCCAAAATCCAATGTTCAATTTTGAATTGGACAAATTGGATGACTCCATTTCGCCTACGTGGCAAAACTAAGCACTCCTATTGGCCAATACAATTTTAATATAATTGCTAATTAAAAAAATATTTTGCATGAATTTACTCCTGTTGGCCAATACACTTTCTATTCACATAACCTTACATTCAACAAACCAACCTCCAATCCTCCATTAACTTTTTCAATAAAAAACACACGACACACCCATGCAAAGTAAATCAAAAGGCGAACATATAAAAACTCTAAATCAAAATATTAGATATGTGCTTATTTTGATAAGTCACGTGCCATGCACGTGACAAGTTTAGAAACCCGCTTATTACTTTTGGCGGGAAAATCAGTTGGTCATTCTATGAAACCAAATGATTCTTTTATTTTGTTAGTGAAACAAAACTTATATTTTAAATAACTTATCTTTCAAGAAAATAATATTAATCTTCTGATAATTTTTGTGTTAAACATG
>OU343224.1:125397733-125516356 GCA_910596185.1 Chrysanthemum makinoi | reverse complement strand
GATCATCAAATAAATCTCCTTAGGACACTGTCAATGAAGACTCTCTGTTTCACACAATGTGGAAAGAGAGATTATATCTTATGAGTCCTACGCTGTTGGATCGATATACTTTAATCAAACTAACTTAACTAGCTTGTTAAGGTTTAATAACCTCGGATAAATCCTAAATTATTAACAAAGAAACACTGAGCAATCTTTATTAAGTACGCGGAATTTACTTAACAAAGCTAAGAAGAATAACCTTTTATTATAAACTCTAAATCGCTTATTATGCATACTCTAATACAACTTCTACGATAATCGAACTTTTCTCTAAAACTCTAATTCTAAAATCGTAAGTCATATCTCTAATGCCAATCTAGGAGTCCTTTTATAGGCTCAAGGATATCCTAGTCGGTTTACAATTGATCACCTTGTATGACAAGTAATCTAATCGTAATATTCTAGAGTTACCATACTTTCTATAAACGAATATAACAGTTCTTTGTTCTTGCAAGATTTTGACTTCATTATTGCAGACTTTGACTTTATCTTTAGCAGACTCTTTGACTTTCACACTACGATACTTTGATATCTTGATACTTTGATATCTTCAAAGACTTTCATATCCCAACAATCCTCCCCTAACTTGAATTCTACTTGCTTGACTTCAAGTTCCTTTTTGAATATATCTTTAACAGCTTCATCTTTTAAAAACGGATTGTTTCTTAGTCTTTAAGCTTTTATCTCAGTAACATCTGTTCTTGTCAAAGTATCTCTTAGAATTGTTCTCTTTACAAAGAAAGATTTAGCAAGCTCCATCTTTTCAAAGAACACAAAGCAACATATGACAATCTTTACATTTAATTCAGTTTAAGTTGCATACTATTCTCATCACTTTCAAGTGAATCATTGAAAAAATAATGGATTTAGAACTCTTTACAAAAGCCATTATCTCTGGAGTAGCCAAATGTTTTGGTGTGTAAGACCATGGTACATTGATAACCATATGATTTTTAGCAAACCACCAGCTATCAACAGATTTGTTTTGTCTTTACCAAAAGTCGTACCTTTCCTCGGACTAGTTAGTTCTTTTATCTAATGGTGAACTAATTACCAATAATGGTTTTTCCACGGCCTTTACCACAAGCCATTTTCTTGTGGGCTAGCCAACTCTTCACATTACTGATATGGTGAGTTGAATACCATCCAACTTATTAGCAAGTTGTCAACTAAAACGGATTTGATATATCTTTACCGTAGCCGCTTTGCTCATGGATTATTCAATCCTTTTGTAACCATGGTGGATTGATAACCTATTGATGTTATCATCACAAAACCCATTTATTCAACCTTTAGTTCAAAATATTTATTACTTAGCAAAAAGGTTTCTTCTAAAATTTATTTAACTGGTTTAGTTAAAGAAACAAGATACTTTGATGAAAGTATCTTGTCGATCGTGATACTTTGAATAAAAGTACCGATATATCAAAAGTATTTATTCAAATAAAATTCATACCGGTTATTGATCATCCTCAATGGTAGTCCAGCTTTATAAACAAGTTGATAACCATGCAAGCGGTTTCATTATCCTCTTCTACTTCCAATCCATGCTCTAGCATTCTTCTCATGAGCTCAACTGTGAGAGGTATCTTCTTCTTACGCAAACATGTGTATCAGTGTTCCATTTTCCAGCTCCAAAACATGAACTCCAGATTCTTCAAAGAATCTCCAAAGAAACTATTTCCCGTTTTCCTGATTCTTCCGATATCATCGAGCTTTCTTCATCGGTTTCCCATATAGTTATGAGATCACCATGTAAAACCAATCCAATCCCTTCCAATGGATGATCTTCAAAATAAGCCTTCACAACATGATATAAATAGAATAGATCTACTCTATCAATAACATGCAACAAATCCCATAACCTCTTGAAAACTTTAAAACTTTCATCTTCCTTATAAAAACCCATGTAATCTCCATTCTTAGATTTCTCAACTTTGAAAACACTGATCTTTGATCTGTTCATCTTCATATCATCATCTTCCTTTGTATAATCAAAATCTACTACTCTGAGATAATTCTTCAATTCATCACTAGTCTCAGATCTTAATTCTACCTTTTCTTTCTTTGAAAACTGAACATCTGTAACTTCAGGTTTTCTTTTTCTCTTTAAACTTTTCTTCCTTTCAGCCAAATTTTCCGTCAGTAGTTTCTTCTCTAAAATCTTTGATGCCTGCAACATTCTTCTTATAATCCTCCCTAGAAGCATCATATAATCTTTTCATCTCAAGATAATTAAACTTCTGTAATCCTTTATACCCTTGACTTTTCGGATAAGCCATCATAGCATTCCTGTCCTTAGCTAAATTAGGTCTTCTTGGCATAAATCTAATGTAGGGGACTAAAGGTTCAAGAGTTTCAAGATCTAATTCATCTTGCACCTCTTGAGTTGCTTTTCTATTCAGAGCCTCTTGAGCTTCTTGTTCTTTTCTATCTTGAGCATCTAACTCTTCTTGAACTTTTCTAGCAGCAGCTTCATTCCTAGCAACTTCAATTGCTCTAAGTTCGGCCAAAGTGAGTTTCTTTTTCTTTGTTTCAACCAGAATACCTTTCCCTTTGTCTTTAGGATCAATGGTTGGTTGAGAAGCTCTTGGTTGTTCTTCTTCTTGTACATCTCTAATAGTAACCCTCCTCTTGGTTGTGATAAATCTAATATTGTAGCAATTACTTCATCATCACTAGCGGAATGAATAGGTATGAATGTGGATTCCTCCTCTTCTTCTATAACAAATGTAGAAGGACCAACTTCTTCTTCAAAATTCAATACCCTTGGAGTTATTACTTCTTGCCTAGATGTATCATGAAAATCAGTACTTTGATGTTCAAGACTTGAACATCGGTACCTTGAACATCGGTACCTTGAACATTAGTACCTTGATGTTCAAGACTTTGAACTTTCACTTCTTGAATCCAAATAATCTTTTCTGCAAGATTTCTACATATTCTTTCTTCTTTGTAACATCTTCTTTCAAATTTTCCTTTGCTAAATTCCTCCCAAGTTGATGTGAAGATGATTTAGGAACCTTCTTTCGTTTGAATTCCTTTCTAAGTTGTTTACGACGTTTGTTTTCCTCTTTAACCCATAAATTGAAACCTTGAATATAGGGTTTAATAAAATTTCTCAACCAAATATACCTACGTCTCAACTTCCTAAGTGCTTTAGCTTGAGACTCAACAGCCTTATTCAATCAACTAGCTCCCTTGTCAAAGCATAGTTCTCCAAAGTTAATCCTTCACGAGGTATTGTATGATCAGATCTTGTGAGGATGTGAATGTTCCTTCGAAACAGGAATAGAATGTTGTGGAGATGGAGTAGGTGTTCTTTCAATATCAGCTTGAACCTCGGGCTTGGAGAAGCAGTTCCTGTAATGATGCAATACTTCAAGAGAAGTACTGCAAAGCACTTTCTGAAAGACCTTACGTAATCAACACCTTCACTTTCTTCATCCTCTCCATCATTACGTGCATGCTTGAACAACTTCCAACATTGTAGAAGTTAATGGAATATCTCCACCTCTGAACAAAGCACTTCTCCTAGCCATAAATGTAAAGATTTTGGCTTGTTGCACAATAACGGTAACAAAGTAGGTTTTGGAACATCACCAATTGCTTGTTTAAGAAAACCTACAAACCTTGGGTACATCAACCATTTTGACCCGTAAGAAATGTGATAGCATCCCATCCAAAATAAGCTTTGAAAAATTAAACACTCTGTCTGTAGCTAAACCAACCACTGCAGATGCTATATTCGACCCAAATTGCTCCCAAGAAGTACTTTTAGAACTTATGCAATGAAGCAATACATGAATCAAAAACTTCCATTGAGGACAGAATAATGCTTTCTTGAATGTTTGTTCTGTTAAAGACCCTTCATAACCAAGATTCCTAAAAGTATCCCAAATCAGTTGCTTGTCAAATCGAATAGCCCCATCTTCATCTCCAAATAATAAATCTTCTCGAATAGAGGCTTCGGTAATCTTGATAGTCCTTCCGAATCTGTAGATCTAATATACTATTCATCCTCCTCCATGTTATCTCTAGCATTAGCCCAAAATTCTTGAATCCATGGTTCAATAATATCCGGTTCAACTAAAAGAGCATAACTAATAGGCGACCCAATAAGATAATCAACAATATCATAAAAGCTATATTGCCTCTCTTGTCCAAATTAGCCACCATATTGTGTTTAGAAACAGTTAAGCGATTAGCCATTGTTGAATAAGTGAGCACAATAAAGATTTTATCGAAGAATAAAGAGATGGTGATCGGGAGATAAGTATGGAAAAGATGTAAAGTAATAATATGAGAGGAAAATTCGGAAAGTAGTTATTTATAGGTAGGATTTGAAAAATCACGCGACCTATAATAACAAAGTTACCGTTATTATCAATTACCCATCAATATTACCGTTGGAACGGTACTTTAATACGACAAGCGTACAAGATTTTCCACATAAGCGACTTTCCCAAAGCGGTACTTTCCAAGCAAGACTTTCGGAAAAGCAGACTTTGCCAAAATTTCTTCATATAAACTAAGTATCAACAAGCATCCTCTCCTCAAGCAATACACAGGACTATACTAACACCTTATAGTCCTCCCCTTAAACAAAGCTTAGTAGTTAATCATTCCAATGCTCCCGACCAAGTGATTGAATCGTGACACATCAAAACCTTTTGTGAGTAAATCAACTACATTGTCATCCGTGTGAACCTTAACTACATTGATGAGCCTATGCTCATAACAATCTCGGATAAAGTGATGCCTAATCTAAATATGCTTTGTCTTGGAATGATACACAGGATTCTTAACAATACAAATTGTACTCTCATTATCAATATTGATAGGAGTATTTTGGAAATTGAACCCATAGTCCAAGAGTTGATTCTGCATCCACAAAACTTGACCACAACAACTTGCGGCTACATATTCACTTCAGATGATGTTCTTTGCCGCAATTGTCTACTTTTGCATTGCCGGAGACTAGCCTTCTTCCAAGATATTGACATCCACCAATTGTGGATCTTCTATCATAATTATCACCAGCATAGTCACTATCTGAAAAAGCTTCTAAGTGAAAAGGTGACTCTTTAGGATACCACAACCCCAACTTAGGTTGTTGTTTCAAATAACGGAAAACTCTTTTAACTGCATTCATGTGAGAGATCTTTGGTAAGACTTGATATCTTGCACATAGACAAACCGCAAACATGATATCGGCCTAGATGCATTAAGATACATAAGAGAGCCAATCATTGATCTATAAAGCTTGACTTCAACATGGTGTCCATCTTCATCTTTACCCAATGAATTGATAGATTTAATAGGTGTAGTAAAAGCCTTCATATCATCAAAATTGAATTTCTTAAGTATGTCAGTAACATACTTGTCTTGACTGATAAAAATACCTTCCTTTGGCTTAACTAAGTCCTAAAAGAAAGTCAACTCTCCCATTGAACTCATTTGAAATTCTTTTCGATCACTGCTCAAACTCCTTATCCATGGACTGTTTGGTAGCCCCAAAGATGATATCATCAACATAAACTTGAACTAACATGATATCTTTCTTGTCTCTCTTGATAAACAAAGTCTTGTCAATAGCTCCCCTTCTATATCCATGTTGCAATAAGAATGTGGAGAGTCTCTCATACCAAGCTCTAGGTGCCGATGAAGGCCATAAAGAGCCTTAACCACCTTCTAGACTTTGTTTGGATGTTTAGGATCTTCAAAACCAGGAGGTTGTTTGACATAAACTTCCTCTGTAATCTTGCCATATAAAAGGCACTTTTAACATCCATCTGGTAAACTTGAAAGCCCATATAAGAAGCAAAGGCAAGAAATATTCTAATAGCTTCTATTCTTGCTACAGAGCAAATACCTCATCCTAATCTACCCCTTCCTCCTGTCTATAACCCTGAGCAACTAACCTTGCCTTGTTTTTAATAACATTGCCTCTTTCATCTCTTTTAACTCTAAAACCCACTGGTTCCAATAACTCTCTTCCCATCCGGAAGATCACATAAAACCCAAACTTCTTGAAGTTTAAATTGAAGAAGTTCTTCCTGCATAGCTTCAACCCAACTTTCTTTAGTCAAAGCTTGAGCAATATTCTTGGGTTCCTCTTGAGAGATGAAACAAGTAAATAAACAGGTTTGATGGTCCTTATGATTCAACCTGTTTTGTTTATACACAAAGCTAAGTAAAGCATTGTGAGGTTTTGTGAAACCCTTAGCTTTGTGTCTAGTCAAGACTCGTAAGTAGAAGGACCAATGATTTGATCAGAAGGATGATCCTTATGAGTTCTTAAGTTTGGAGGCTGTGGAACTTCATAATTATCATCTAAATTAGTAACATCGGCACCTTCATTGGAATTTGGGAAAATACCTTCATCTTCAAATTCATCATCGATCTTCTAATCCGGCATGGTATGATCATCTAGATCATCTAAAGTCTTGCAACGTGCAAAGAGTACTTTGTTCAAAAGTATCCGTCCAAAGTAGAGAACTCTATGTCTTGTTCTTCTTCTTTGCCTCTTCATAAGCTCTCCTTTGTTCATCGGTGTAAGAATGTGCTAAAACATCTTGAAGAAGCATCTGATTAAGTTCCTCTTGAATAGATTGATCCTCAGAAGATAATGAGGATTGTGGTGCAACAAAGATACTTTGTTTTGAAGAAATGCGATTACTTTGCTTAGGAACAGCAGTACTTTGGTTTGAACTTACAAAATCTTTAGCAGAACAGATCGGTCTAATATGAACATTATGAACAACATATTGGATATCTTCTTCATTGTGCATAGGTTGATTTTCTTCTCTCACAGGAACATAATTCATTGAAGGAGATAAAATCTCAAGATCAAACATCCAATCGGGACCTTTACCTTTCTCATTGTCTTGATCTTCTAAAACTCAACATGAAGACAATCTTGAACCTTCTTAGTAACTTTGTTGTATACTCTAAAGCCTTTACTGTTAGTGCAATAACCCAATAAGTATCCTTCTTCGGACTTGCCATCAAACTTCCCTAGATTATCAATAGTGTTTAAAATAGTAAGAGGGCAACCAAAAGGTTTCATAAAACGAATGTTGGGTTTAGTGCCCATCAGCAATTCATAGGGTGTCTTCATCTCGTGGTTTAGTGATCGAGACTCAAGTAAGTACATAACAAGCGCATTACTACGTAAGCTGAATAGGTAGGTGAGAATCGCTAACATTGTTCTTGCCGCTTCAATCAAAGTCCTATTCTTCCTTTCTGCAACACCATTCTTTTGTGGTGTTCTTGCAATACTAAACTCCCTTTTTATGCCTTTGTTTGCACAAAATTCATCCATAAGTTTGTTCTTGAATTCAGTCCCATTGTCACATCTAATACCTCTAACCTTGAGTCTCAATTGGTTTTCAAGAGCAATAATCGATTATGTCGGATAGCATCAAAAGTATCATCTTTAAAACCCAAAAGAAAACCCAACCTGAATCTACTACAATCATCAAGGTAATAACCAAACTTTTTCTTATTTAAACTTGCCACGAGACAGTCCAAATAAATCCATTTGTAACAGCTCCAATGGTTCTCTAATAGTTCTTTCCTCAAGCTTCTTGCGTGAAGCTTTGTGTTGTTTACCCTTCTTGCATGCCAAACATGATTGATCATTCTTGTAAGTCTTTGAAGGTAGACCTCTAACTAAATTGCCTTTGACCGTTTGTTGATATTCTTGAAATTAACATGACCCAATCTTCTATGCCATTGATGTGCCTCTTTAGATGTTGCTTTAGCCACCAAACATGTGGCTGTACCATATGAATGTAGACTCTTCATGTCTAAACTATACACATCATTTGTCCTTGGTACTCTAAGTACTACCAAGTCATCATCAACAGTTTAAAGTCGAGGAAAGAATGAGACATTCGTGTCGATGAATAACACAGGATGCTTTTATCACAAATTTGAGAGACCGACAACAAGTTGAACTTAAGCTCCTTCACATATCTGACATTTTCAAAATCGATTCTTCCAGCTTTAATTGTTCCTTTCCCAATAATCCTTCCTCCATTGGGATCATTCCCAAATGCAACTTTTCCTCCACTAATCTTCCTAAAATCAGCGGGATCTCTTTGTCTCATGCCATACTTCCAGAGCAACCACTATCCACAATAAGATGATCTTTAAGCTCCTCTTCGGGTTGCCACGCACATAAAGAAAAGAGTTAGAACTTTTAGGAACCCAAGCCATTCTTGACTTGTGTTCCCCTTATGGAGTTACAAACTCAAATTCCTTGAGTATGTAATTCCCACTATCTTTCAAATGATGATCCAAAATTATCTTTTGAGTTTTAGCATGTGGATTTTCAAAACTTTCGGGTTTTTCAACATAAATCTCTTTCACCAGTTGATTAGCATTTTCTTGTGTCACACAAACATCTGATTCACTTTTTGTTGAGCGTCATGTGTGTCCCTTACGATACTTCCCTTTTACCCATTCAGTTTTAACAGTGGTTCCGTGATCTAGATCCTATATGAATTGTGATACATTCTAGGTTGATAGTGAGATCTCCTAGAATACCTATTCAAGCAGTTTATCAAGGTACCTTGTCTCCGAAGCGGTACTTTGGAAAGTACCGTGGAGATACCAAGATCTTCTCTGTGGGTATCTATGATCCGATGTGAAGTTTACGTGATTAACCCTATTTGAATTAGTCCAAACCTGGTTTGTACTCTCTAGGTTTGATTTGTAGACTTTCCTTTGGAAATTGCTTCTAAGGTATTTTGAGTGATGTTGTCACAATCCTTTGATTAGATGAGTAGGACTATAACACACAAAACACAGTTTTTGACCCATATGACCAAAGTGATTTCTTCTATGTCTATGCCCAAAATTATTTTGCCTTCTTGGTGAGTGATTAAACTTGTTTTGACCAAAATTATCCCAAAAAGGTTTAGCAAGATCTTTGTTTTGAAAAGATTTTGAAGAAGGTATCGCTTGTGAGCAAGATACTTTGATTTAAAGGTACTGCTTGATTTTGAACACCGTTTTCAACAGTTTCTTTGGGTGTCTCGGACCTAGATTTAGCAACTAGCTTTTTCCTAAACTCTAGACTGTCTATTCCAAAACGAGAAACATCGGGCCTAAGGGTTGATGAATGCCGGATGTGGAAAAGATGATAATCATTAGCTCTCTTATATGCAGGAGGTGAGTCACTTAATGAACCATCATTACTAGATGTATCTACATAATTAATGAGTTCTTCATCACTAGTGGTTATATCCTCATACTCACCTTCATCCCGATTACTAGATTGGTTTTCTTCTATCTTACTAAAATCCATACCAAAACCTAATCCAGGTTTAAGATAAGCTCTTTCTTGTTTTTGAACATAAGAAACATGTGACAAACCACACTTCACCCCAAGCAGCAAACTTAGCTAAAAAATCATCTCTTTCCTTAGTTAATTTCTCAATTTCAATTTTATTTAATTTCCATTCACTAAGCTTTAACGGTAATCCTTTGTGCATATTTTTCAGCACAAGCTACTTCATTAGTTTCATGTGCTAAAATTTTGGCTTCCATAGATTCTAAGGTTATTTGATAACCTCGCTACCTCACCCTAGCCTTAACACCATTATCTCTCTCAATCACATAACTGCTAAGCAATTTATGATAAAAATCATAGCAATTTGAGCATACCTCGGAGATAGGAGATTGATTTGGTGAAGTAGCCACCAATGCTAGTTGAGCAGGATCATCTTCACTTTCCTTGCTCGATCAAATCTTCAAAGCCATCATCGATTCCAAAGCAAAGATGTTCAGATACTTCATCAAAAGCGATTAAACTCGGTCCAATGCTTCCACCGTCTTCAACCATCTTCCATCGCTACCATCTGATAAGTCACGGTTCATCATCAAACTCTTCACTCCAACAACCGATAATTTCTCTTGAGCAACCAAAGCCTTTGTTTCAATAATGGGAATTTCCTTAAGCTCAAGTTTTGGCTTCTCGATGTCCCATGTTTGCTTGATACTTAGCAAACCTGCACTCTCTTGCAAAGTGACCAATCTTTTGACAATTGAAGCATTCAATTTGAGATTTGTCAAAAGTTATGCCCTGTTTGGGTTTGAAATCAATGCTTTTGCCTGTCTTCTTCATGTACTTTTTGATTCTTGCAAAGGATCATAGCAACTTGACACCTGATATCAATTTCTTCAAGTGCATCTTCTTCAATCTGTGCTAGATCTTCTTCATAAGTGACAAGTAAACTAGCTTGTTGTGCAAAGAAGGAGCACATAACTTCATCCGAGGCCATAGTGGTAGTTGGTGGGACCTGTTGAACATATGAGGGGATGTATAGAAGCAGCATTTGAGAAACTTGATTACTTTGAGGAAGCGGTACTTTTGGAAGTAATCTTGGCCTTCTTCTCGATGATAGAAAAGCAATATTGTGAGACTTAGAACTTGTTTGACCACTCATCTCATGCTCATACACCTTAAGTTGATGATATAGATCATCAAAGTCCATGACATCCAAACCTTGTTGTCCTCTGATCATTGTAGCAATCACATGCCATGAGGATGGCAAACTCCTTAGAAACTTCAAGTTAGCATCTTCAACTGATACTTCGGCCTTGTATAGCTCCAACATGTTGAGAAGATTCTGAAACCTATCATATGCAGCATCAAGACTCTCTCTTTCACCAACCGTGAAAGTTTCAAACTGTTGCTTTAGCAAATTTCGTGCATCTTTTGAGGCTTCATTCCCTCCAAATCTGGTCTTGAGAAGCTGACCCAGAGTTGCTTAGCATCTTTAGCATCATGAAATTTGAGAAGATGACCATCCGGAATGGCGTATAAGAGAATATTGAGTGCCTTCTCTTGATTCCTTAAGGTTGCTGCCGGTAATACAGGTTTAGGTGCTTTTGGTTGTCCAAGAATATCAATGGGGTCTGCTACAACTTCATTCCCATTCACAATAACATTCCAAAGAGCATGGTCGTGATGGCAATGTAATCGCCTCATCTTCATGCACTAGATCATATTCTCCCTTCTTGATTATTGGAATTACGAGTGAGGTGATGGAGGGTGGTGGAACAAATTTCGACATCTTGAATATAGTTGAAGTAGGGTTTCTTCCTAGTCAGAGTTTCCACACAAGCTCTAATACCACTTGTTGGATCGATATACTTTAATCAAACTAACTTAACTAGATTGTTAAGGTTTAATAACCCTGATAAATCCTAAGTTATTAACAAAGAAACACCGAAGTAATCTTTATTAAGTATGCAGAATTTACTTAACAAAGCTAAGAAGAATAACCTTTTATTATAAACTCTAAATCGCTTATTATGCATACTCTAATACAACTCTAAGATAATCAACTTTTCTAAAACTCTAATTAAAATCGTAAGTCATATCTCTAATGCCAATCTAGGAGTCCTTTTATAGGCTCAAGGATATCCTAGTCGGTTTACACAATTGTAACCTTGTATGACAAGTAATCTAATACGTAATATTCTAGAGTTACCATACTTTCTATAAACGTAATATAATGCTTCTTTGTTCTTGCAAGATTACTTTGACTTCATTGTGCAGCACTTTGACTTTATCTTTAGCAAAGACTTTGACTCTTTGACTTTTTCCAAGACTTTGTAAAATTTCATGTAGACTTTTGATATCTTCAAGACTTGATATCTTCAAAGACTTTCTATATCCCAACATATATTATAATGAATATAAAGAGAACCTCGACAATACACTCAAGTTTAAAAAACTCATGCATCCGTGACCGAAATTACATGATCCTTAAGGCTTTTGTTCCGAACTACTTCCACTCTTGCATTGTTTTGAATTTACTAAACCAAGCCAGACGCTTGTCGACTTTTCCAAAATTAAAAGTAGGTATCAACAAGGTCGTACTGGTCCCGAATTCCATGGTCCGAAACGAAGTCATTGAAAAAATCTGCTATCTATCCACCATGCACATTGGAACTCATGTATGTAGGTCTCGTGATCAAGAATTATTGTTGCTGGAACTTAAAGTTCCAAGAATGGTTCGCCAAAAATATATGGTTAGTTAATTACTTTTGAGATACATAATGCACACCATTTTATAATGGATTCAGAATTAAAGTCATAAACTCAAGTAATTCCGGGCAATCATCGCAAATAATATTTCAATCGCTAGCTTGCTTGAAAACACAAGTAGTTCTCGCAATCAATGCTTAGTTAGTTTTTGATGATTGTGGAAACTATAATAGTCAAGCTTTTGTAACTTTTTGGTGATAAAGCAACATATTTATTCCCCAAATCACCGCTAAGGTGGCAAGGAAACGTAAGAACGACTCAACCAATGGTAAACTCCTAATGTGAATAGTTTCTACAATTCAACACGTGGAGGAATCCTCAGACAAATCAAGGCTAATTTGGGGACATGGATGTTCGTGCTAGGTCCGATGCAATGTTAGACATTATCTCAATAGATAGGTAGTTTGGAACACCAACATGATTCGATTCCATAATGGCTTTCCACATGATGACACCTTAATGATCCACTTAGACCACAAAGTTACACAAAAGTCAAGCGTATGGTGTGATAATATGAAACTCAATCTCAAAATTGACTGACATATTCACAACCATGGAGTCAAAGATCACCGGTCTTAAAAAATTCTAATAACAACCTCACGAAAACAATCAGAGGTTCAAAGCTAATGTGGTAAGTGTTTTGGAGAGACTAGCATACCAAGGTTCCATGCATTCAGAAAGTGAAGAAACTAGG
The DNA here is from genome assembly GCA_910596185.1 of Chrysanthemum makinoi. NCBI lineage: Eukaryota > Viridiplantae > Streptophyta > Magnoliopsida > Asterales > Asteraceae > Chrysanthemum > Chrysanthemum makinoi. The sequence goes on along the minus strand of OU343224.1, from coordinate 125,503,550 downwards.
AAAGCAAGGCAAGTCAAGCATTATGATTAAAAAGTTTAGATGATGCATCCAAACAGGGAAGAGTGAGAGTACAAATTCAAAGGAGGTACTAAGGTAAAGAAGCAAAGATTGATGATTTCTTTAAAGGCCGCAGCTAAAGAAAAGGATAAGGAAGTGGTGCGTAATCGTTGCTTGTCGCATCCGGCCGATAGTATTGAAGAATCCATGCCGCAGAACAATCAGCCGGGTATTATTATAAATACCAATCTTCAGACAAGCCAAGCCCTGGTAGAGGCAACATCTACTACAATTATAAGCACCTACAACACCAAAGCATCTTCAAACCAAAATACCTCGAGAATACAAGGCCATACAATTCTCAACATAAAGCACCGACCCTATCCCCCACTCCAAACCTAATGCTAAGAGTCTACAGATTGGTGAAACCGTTTCGTGAAGGTGTAGTTACCGAACCTCGGGATATTGAAAGGGTAAAGGGACTTGCAGATCCAACATCAAGTTTAAAAGGTAGAGAAGCATATAGCCAAGATGGGAGAAATTTTATAAAAGATTATATGGAACTAAATGCTACAAAGCAAAAGGAAAAGTGGCAACACAGAAGAAGCCTCTCAAGAAGCAGCAGGGTTGTTGGAAAAGCAACATAGGTATTTCAACCGCCCGAGAAAAATTAAGGCGCAGAGCAATATGAAGTGCATGTTTGAGTCCAATCAAGAAGGTAAATGATGGAGGTTTGGTGCGGGTTGAAGAATGGATGTCAGATGCTTATACAAGAGTACATGTTGTTAAGACTCTAAGAGAAATTCTACTGCTGACAGAGATTACCCTTTAATGAAAACTGTGAAAGCAAGACAGATGTTGGAAGTTAACCTTAATTTGCAAAGGTACAAAATCAACTAATCAATTGTTCATCCAATCGCTGTCAAGAATGGATGTTGTATGCTTATACAAGAGTACATGTTGTTAAGACTGTAAGAGAAATTCTACATGCCGCTTGACAGAGATACCCTTTAATGAAATCAGAAAAGATGATGTCTAAGGTTAACCTTACCTATAAAGCAGTACAAAAATCAACTAATCCAAATTGTTCATCCACCGGCCAGGAAAGATTGGTAATATTGCCGATTATGAAATTCATTTGGCTATCAAAGGCAAGCCTCTGGCGTAGAATGAAAAGAAAAGGCGCATGCATAAAAAGCATTTGATGAAGAATCGAATCGATAAGATATTAGTGGCTTAGATAGGTGGGAAATGGAACATCTAATTTTGTGTGTAGGTTTACTTTTTACCTATAAAACACAAATAAATAACAACAAAGTTTAATCGCATGCTTGAAAAAGGTTCAACGACGCCTTTTAAAGATGGACTTCCTAGACCGTGCAAGTGCTCTTGGTATCACATTTGATGTTTAATCCACCAAGCATGAGATTTTTCAAACCTAATTCAAGGATCCATATACCTATGAATAAAAATAAAAATGAAAATAAAACATAAACTTATATACAAACAAGAAAAATGTTGTTGGAAAATGGATACCAAACCCAAACATAAACTATTAAAGGTATGTTGGACAATGTTGATCTTTCTTCAATCTTAAAAGGTGGTCATCCGCTGCTTATCAAATACATTATGGTTGGTCGATAAAATGAGTTCAAATATGCTCACCCCATGGAAAAGCATTACAATCATCTAGATTATCAACTAACCTCATCAGTGTATCATCCACCTCGCATGTCAACAAACGCAATCTATAAAGATCACCTCTAAGGCTAACAAAAAGACAAAGACGCATAAAGATCTTCATCGATATCCGTTTAAACCGCCTTCATCCTCGAGCAACACCACAATATCTAAGTTGGTTAGAACATACCCTTGTTTGTCGAAATACCCCTGCTACTTAAAATTTAGAGAACCGGATGTATAAAACCCAAAGCTTACTGAGATCCAAACAAAGCAGACCGGCTATTAGACAAAACTTACCACGCAATGTGTAAAAAGCATGCCCTTTCAATGTAAAAATGAAGGCATATCATAGTGAGAATCGTCAATTTTATGCCGCTTCCTTAGCATATAATCTATTATGTGCGCTTCATGTCTAAAACAAATGTGATCAATCCATCTTCCAAAAGGTATTCCTAAACAAGATGCGCTGTTTATGCCTAACTTTTGCTTTATCAAACCAAAAGTAGTTAAATTTTATCGTAATGATTAACTTAGCTTCATAGTCCTTAAAAGGTCAACAAAAACAATTTAAATCGCACTGATGAAGTCTATACCAACGTCAGAAAACAATTGCGTATAATGATGCATATATAAAACCAATTCCCTTATTAGTCTAGAGAGTGCCACTCAAATTTTTAATGAACTGCAGTTATGTTACATACCCAATGCATCTACATCCCATTTATTATACCCTACATAATTACCAATCGCATAAAAGAGAGAAATCAAAGGTATTAATCAATAACAACAACGATTTGTTGGAAGCATATAACCAATTGAAATAAATAATGTAATAATAAAACAACGAGGAAAATATTTTACTTACTCATATTTGGCCTCATTTTTTAAACAAACTTGATTAATCCAATGGTCAGACTTAACAAAGGTACCTTTATACCGTGACATAACCCATTTCGATACAAGGAAAAGAGTGGGATCACCAAGAAGAATTCGGTCTCATTTGTGAAAAAACTTACTAACAATGTTTTTATGAAGCAAAACAGAAAACTAATGAATCTGCGAATGTTTTTGTGCGAGTGGAAATTGATTTTGGAATACATATGTAATGTACTTCCTTTAACTATTCAATCAGGTAATGCCTATGTAATGTGTAAAATTGATTCAAAAATCCTTTTAAAAAATATTTGCCGCTTCAAATACTTCAAAACAATACCTACACATAATGACACTTGTCACAATTCTCGATGAGTTGCCCAATGACACCGGTCTATTTTCAAATTAAAAATAAAAAGTGGTCCTGAAAGTGATAAGCCCTCAAAATGGGTCTATTTGGCCATTTTCCTTAATATTACTCCATCGTTTTTGGGTTTCCTCATGCGTATCTAAGTATATCCAATTAAATATTATATGGATAAAATGACGATAAGATTAAGTAACACTAAAATAACCGAAAAACAAAGAAAACACCCTAGTATATATATTCTAAATTTTATGTAAGATGAATATCATATCAAACGTTTAACGCTTTTGAATTATTCATGTACAAAATAAAATGTGTTATCTAATAGAAATACTTATATAAAAATATATAATGGAATAAATTATATATAATGTATATAGATTCTAGTTAATTTGGTAATATCACAAAGCGTATAGATCTTGCAACTGATACCGTACTAAGCATTTAATCTATGTATTACTCGTAACCTGCACTCCAAACCTGCATCCGCTAATTTTTTATCATTACCTAAACCTCAAGATCCAAACTCCGCTAACCCGCACTGCAAACTTTCAAACCGCGCGGGTTTCGCTTTCCCCGTCTGCTTCGGGTGCTTTTGCCATCCCTAGTTGTCGGTTATGTTATTTAATTTGGGCCTTGAAGCTCAGGCTGCCAATGACATGAAGTTTGCCAAAGGCCGCAGAATGTAAGTATTCATAATTATATAAGCCCACAGGAGTTTTAAAAGTCCGTTACAAGTTGTTATTGTGAAGAAGCCCAAGTTTTCTTTTGTTGTATTTTGTTAATAGTATTTTGTTATGTTCCATCTGTAGGTCCCATATTTTTGTTATTACTTTCATGGGAACGTCTATATATAGCTCTTTGATATTGTTTTGTTCATTCTAATACATTTCCGGTATCGCCCTTTTCTAAAAAAATTAAACCTACTTATAGTTTAAATTTAAATTGGCTCTATCTAACGCATAAACCTAATTTTGTTACAGACGATGCAAATATTTTTATGTAAAGAAAGTAAAGTGTAATTAAATTATTTTGATTATATAATAAAAGTTTTTATCAATAATATACCAAGAACGTATGAAAGCAATTTCTTTTCTGCTTAGGTAATTTTATACTAGACGAAATGCCCATAACACGTAGATTTTATAGCGACTTTACCATTTTGTGTTAAAAAGCTGCAAGTTATAAACCCAAAATAATAAAGTTGGAAGATTTAGGATTAAACATAATACTAAACCCTGCTCGACCGTGGTTTAACCGATTGAACCGCTCCTACGGTCAAAAGGGTCGATTTAAAACCAATTCAATCCGACGGGTTGGGTAAAAACGGGTCAATCCATCGGGTTTGAAGCGCCCCGTCAATCCGGTTTTGATATATGTTAATAGTTTTTTTAAATATATAAGCTAAATATCTTTTCGCTTTTAACTTTTCATATTTCTTACTTTTTGCTTCCTTTATATATAAAATATAAATATAAGACTACCACGCTATGGCTACAAGTACATATCATGACGACACCTGGAGAATGATCTCACGGCACTGATTCACCGCTTTGTATCGGTTTCAATCCGTCCTTTCTGGCCTGCTTTTCGAATGACTTTATCAAGTTACCGAATCGTGGCATAACTCTGTTCCCAATCGAACCTGGGCTGTCCGGCCCCATTTTCAAAACTATATATACCATCAACTAGTTAGCTTTATGGAGCTTTATGTCTCTATTAATTTGTATAATGCAGTATAATAAACACGTGATTCCTTTCTATTTTGTGTGTTTTAAAACAATAATTAACGTGTTTAATTATTTTATATTTCAATTACGCCGTACTGTTGAAATTGTATATTGTAAAAATTTTATCAAATTTTTAAGAGTGTGATTTAATTTGGCTGTTTTTAATTGCAGAAATATGTATTTAATTGTTCAGAGTAATAAAGTAATAAATTATCAGACTTTTGCTCACGCGATATTTTAAAAAAAAATATTAATTGCATCATATATTTCTCTTACATTACTTTCAACATATAATATTTTTAACGTCAATCGCTTTTTCTTTTATAAGGTAAATTAAAAAACAAAAACTAAAAGTGTCAAACTAATATGCATGCGGTCAGATGTGGTCTCCGAGTTAGTTAAGAAACAAAAGAATGGAATTTTCTAAGGTGGTTCTATGGAATTACGCATGACTTGATAAGATAACAAAATACTAATGTTTTAAAACCTCGGTCAATTCACGGCTCAATCAAGGTTGACCGGGTGCCCGCCACAAAACGGGATGGGTCAAAAACTCCTGCTTTAAAACCGGTTAACCGGCTGGGGACCCGCCGTGGCTTTGAGTAACACGGACAACTGGGTCATGAAACCCGCCGGTTCTTTTTTCACTTTAAAACAACGGGTTGACCCGACGGTCGAACCGGTTGACCTGGTGATCGAACCGGTTGACCCGGTCGAAATATATAAAATACTAGTAATAATAAAAGAAAAACGGGTTTGACCTACGGTCGAATCAAAAGGCAAGCCGTGGACTGCTTCGGCTTCCATTAAAACCCGCTTTAAAATATCAAGTAAATACCACTTATCATCTAAACTAATGTCATGATTGTTTGAGATCTATTTATTTAAAAGTGAAGTTTAAAGATCATAAAGTAAACACTCTAGTTTGAACCCTTCACATAAACGTAGCTGACATCTTGATTATCTTCAACGAAGCTTCTTGGTTTTTGATTTTACTATTTCGAAGAAGCTTCCATGTTGACATAGTTTTATTGATTTTCCAAAACCGGTAATCTTTACTTAACACGATGATAGTACATACTCCATATTACTGTATTTGTGGTGCTAACTGATGTAAAAAGTTATTGAAAATGATATATCTTTCAAGTTTCAATCCACAAGTTTTTGGAATTCATTAATTTTTCTCTTCATTTCAATTATTGCCTTAATTTTATTGTTAGAAATGAGGATACTTTTAAAAAAGTTTATAGCAATACTCAAATTTATTATGAGGAGGACCGTGTTGAGGGTCCGCTTAGGATTTTTAGTGAGTGCATAACATTTTCAAGGCTTTCTTTTCTCTCAACCATGATTGCACAACTTCCTCTTCTTTTAAACTTTGTTTTATTATTATTTCTTTATTTTATTTTATTTTTAAACTAAGAAATTCTAAATTATCTCTACAACAAGCTTACATCACAAATCTACCTCTACATGTCAGTAAACATTTTTTTCTTTTTATCATTTAAAACCTAATCGAATCAAATCATTTCTTTAAAAGTTGCGGTGGAGATCAATAAGGCAAAAGAAATGGGTTTTTCTTTTCGCCACAAGTTTGCGCAAGGTGGGAAGTTGGTTTGCCGCAAGGAAAGTGGTTATCACAACTTTTCCCGCAACCCACAACTTGCACACTTACTACATTTGTCTAAAGACATAAAAGTATAATTACTTTGCGCTTGCAATAAGCATTTACTACTCATAGGATCCGCTAACAAAACATTCTATATATATAAAAAAACAATTAATGAGCTCATGTATTTCATAATTATATATTTTTAATCATTTTAAACATAGTATGTGATATTTAAAATATAAAAATGTTTAAAGATCATTAATTGCTAATTTTTTAAACATGTAATGCTTAAACAACCCATTGGGTTGTTGTTAGCAAATCCTTTAATTAATACTAAATTCTTTTAATTTTTATACTTGTAAATTCAAATATCCGCAAATATGGTAAACTAGGGTTAAAATTTGTTTCCATATTTGATAAATGCAACTAATTTGGATAATTTGGAACTACTAAAAAAGATGTAAGACAAAAAATTAGAACATAGGAAAGACTTACTATAAATGTGTATAAAGGTGAGTATGGTTCGCTTGGCTTGGTTTTAAGTTAAAACCTAAACCCAACTAAAATTTCGTTTTTGCTTTCTAAAAACAATTCAATTTCTGCTTTATTTTGGCTTGGTTTTCGTTTATTTGGCTCTGTTTTTCAGCTTGCTTTACCTGGCCGCTTGGTTTAGCAAGGTATGAGCTTTCTAAGGTCAAATTTTTGATGCATCATAAATTAACATTTGCAAGTTATAATTGTAATCGACCACAGTTTCTTGTTTAATCACAAGTAAAGGAATCACAAAGTGTCATATCAAAGCAAAACATAAATATCCAAAAGAAATCTCAACATAAATATTGAAATAATCCAAGTCAAATGACTTCAATACATAGGTCCCAAAGGAAAAAAATAAACTCCAAAATGAAATGTCTAAAATATAAAGTCTAAATGGCATCATAAGATCAAAGCTAAAATCTCTAAAGTAAGTCCACACAAAGACTCATCCCAAAGCAATACTCAACCCAATGCTTAGATACACCGCCAGAAGAAAAGAAATGCCGAAGCTTCAAAAGCCCAAAGGAATGTGATATACAAGCAAAACGAATACTAAAACGAGAAATCTAATAATAAATAAAGTGAAAGAAAAATAGCAAAATCATAATCATTTCAAAAGATAAATCAGAATAATAGAATAAGTTTTATAGCTAACTACCTCCAAATACATATGCCAGATCATAAACATAATCATATTCACATAAGGCAACATTTGTAGGGGAGACCTACAGATTATGAAGGACGCATGCACGCAAGATCAATCATCGATAACATATAGCATATAACATATAATATATAAATATATAACATATCTAGGATGCACCCATACTCTACAAACATACATTGATAATATAATATAACTTGAGCTCATAACAAATAACAGATAAGTGGACGTGGCGTAACTTCACTCTATCGCCTCTAGAGTCATGTCATGCATTACTCGACACGGACATGGAACCCCCATGACTAGTTAATAATTGCCTGTGTCAAACTATCTTTAGGTCAAATAGAATGTCATAACTGACATAGATCATATTTTATCAAATGTTTAATCATGTTTTCAAAATCAAAGTCTTCATATCATATAGTTCAAAATCAATGTTTTATGATTCAAAAATCAAAGTTCGATAAGCAATGTACCAAATCAAATAGAACATTAGGTTCATAGCAAAGGCTTAGGAAATCCTAATGTAAGCTAACTAAAAGAAAACGCTATAAGAAACCTTTACTAAAAAGGTCGTAATATCTGCATCCTTATTCCAAAGCAAATGATCGAAAAGAAGAAACAGTGGAAAGCAAAGGATTACTCTTCTTCACGTAACCTATACACATTAACGGGCCGTATGTTATTTATGATTCCATAATCGTCGAAATGATCTTTTAATATTTGGCGCTCATACTTAGTATATTTAATGATCTTAATACTTTAGGGTTTTATAATTAAATGAGACTTAAGTGTTTTATAATTAATATCGTAGATTAGGTTCATTATGTCATTTATTAAAGTTTAGGGTTAAATGTGAAAATAGTTTAAACGCCATAACTCACACATAAAATAACTAATTAATATACTTAGCTTCAAACCCTAATCGACTCTCATTTATGTTCTAGGTTTTCATTCTTAATATCTCATTAACATGCATTTACTTACATGTTACGTCTTTTAATGACTCGTTACTTAACCTAACACGTCATAAAACAATCTTTCCTTTTATGTTTCACCATGCACGCTATGATTTTATGTGACATACAAGTTACTTATTACTGGATTAATTACACGCTACACATTTACAAGTTCACTTGACGTATAATTACGCACGCATAAGAGACACCCATCACAAAACCATTAGGGTTTGGCATACCTTATTCGGTTCACATATCAAACTAGGGTTTCTACTAATACCTTTACTTAAGCAATACTTTTAACTCATCTAATGCATTTTACATATTCAAGTTATTACGCTTTTACACCTTAAATGTAATGATACACATGGTCTGGCTTAATACATATGGTTCGGTTTAATACATATGGTTCGGTTTATGCTAACCTCGATTCCATTTCATGACCCGATTCAATAATACATATTACTTACATAGCTCTTTAATAAGGTTTAAATCATATGGTTTGCCTTGTTTTGGTTTCCATACCTACCACACAAGAAAAGGAAACGCAGCCCACAAAACTAAACAAGCAATACAATAACTTAAGGTGCATCAAAAGAAAATGAGAATAGGTTATACCTTGACTTGGTTGAAGCAAAACTCGACACCAAGGGTTATGGTATTCACATAGAGCAAAGAAAAAGAAAAGAGAGGCAAAACAAAACTAGGGTTTCACTTTTGTGTTTATGTGTTGTATATATAGGTGGTAGTAATTTCGGTTTAGGCTTAGGAGGGCTTGGGTTTCGGCTTGGCCCAACCAACACAAAACAAACGCACGCCTTTGGGCTCTTGAGTCCACACGGCTACAAAAACAAACACTACCAAGTACTTACACGTGACATCAATCTCGCTGTACTCAAAATCGATCATGTAATATATTAGTTAAGTTTTATTTATTCGCAAGTTAAGTATTTAAATTTCGTTAAATGATATAAATGTATTTTACAAATTTCGATTCCAAGGGTATTTTAGTCTTTAATCGTGTTTTAGATTTTCGTGTTTTACAATTCTTCCCTCTAAAGAAAATTTTCGCCCTCGAAAATTGAAATGAAACTAAACTAAAAAACTAAAATGAGAACATACCAAACTATTCAAAGAAATGAGGATAACTAGCTCGCATCGACTCCTGGTTTCCAAGTAGCCTCACGTTTAGGATGATTTTTCCAAAGAATCTTAACGAACGGAATGACTTTATTTCTCATGACTCTTTCTTGCCTTCTAAAATAGCTTCGGTTCTTCGTATAAAGACATATCGATTGAATTTGATCAAACGGATAAGAAGCAACGGTAACGGATGATAGTTGTATCCCTTAGAGTGATACATGGAAAACGCCATGAACATGCGATAACCGAGGCGAAGTGCTAATCGATAATGAAACTTCCTATATGCTCTAGAATTTCAAACGGTCCGATAAATCGAGGATCGAGCTTGCCCTTGATTCCAAAACGCCACACCTCTAAACGGCAAGACTTTCAAAAATACACGATCTCCAACCCGAAATTCTAAATCACGACGATGCTTTCGGCATAACTTTTCTCGACGAGACCTAGCTTCCTTCAACTTTTCTCTAGCAATGTACTTACTTCTCATTAGTGATCTCGATCATTTCCTGACCTTCAATCAAGCGCTCACCTACTTCATCCCAAAGAAATAGGTGCTCTACACTTCCTTCCATAAAGAAGTTCAAACGGTGCCGCCTTAATGCTAGCATGCCAACCGTTGTTGTATGCAAACTCTACTAAACATAAATATTCATCACAACTCGCCATCCATTCTAAAGCACAAGCCCCGAGCATATCCTCTAAGGTCCAGATAGTCCTCTGACCGACCATCCGCTTGAGGATGAAATGCCGACTAAAATTAAGTCGAAGTACCCCAAGCTTTTTAAACCCTTCCAAATGAGAAGTAAAACGCTGATCTGCTTGACACAATAGATGCCGAGTACCATGAAGTCTAACGATCTCTTGTCGAAAAATCTCCCAATTTACCAATACCAAAATCCTTTATGATTGACAAGAAATGAGCAGATTTGGTTAGTCGATCAACAACTACCCAAATCGCATCATGCTTCTTCCGGTAAGAGGTAGTCCAGTTACCAAATCCATAGATATCTTATCCCACTTCCATGTTGGAATATCCAATGGTCGTAATAATCCACTCAGCCCTTTGATGTTCGATCTTAACCTCGCCGACAAATCATACACTTCGCACACAAACGCCGCCACAATCTTCATGCCATTCCACCAAAAGTATCGTCAAATCCCTATACATCTTGGTAGAACCAGGATGGATAGTGAAAGGAGAACTATGAGCTTCATCATAACTTTCTACCTAAGTACCATCATTGGGAACACAAAGTCTATCTCCATACCATACAATACCGTCATTATCAACCTTAAACTCCGCCTCGCTACCTTCTTCAACATTTTGCACCACGCCCACACAATGCCATCTTTCTCGAGCTTCTTTAATTTGCAGATAAGGTTCACTCCACCTTCATACTAGCCTTATCCATCAACCTCGCAATAACACAACTCAACATCCAAACTCTAAGTCACGCAGAAAATCCTAGGCTCAATCTTGATACTGCGAAGAATGCCTCGACGGGCTCAAGGCCCAAGAACTACGCTTAGCTTCCTTACCTCGGATGGTACTGAATGTTAGTGTCATAATCCTTAAGAAGTTCTAACCATCTTCTTTGTCTCATGTTAAGTTCCTTCAGAGTGAAAATATACTTGAGACTCTTATGATCAGTGAATATATCACACGCCTCTCCATACAAGTAATGTCTCCAGATCTTCAACGCGAACACCACTGCAGCTAATTCAAGGTCATGAGTTGGGTAATTCTCCTCATAAGGTTTTAGTCTCCAAGCATAAGCTATTACCTTTCCATGTTCCATCAAAACACAGCCCAATCCTTTCTTAGATGCATCATCAGAGATTTGAAATCCTCTAGAACCAGTTGGAAGAGTCAAAATAGGAGCCGACACCAATCTCCGCTTCAACTCTTCAAAACTCTTCTCTCGTTCATCCGTCCATACAAACTTTTCACCTTTCCTCATGGTTGGGTTAGTAGAGCTAAGCGAGAGAAACCTTCAACAAAACGTCTGAGTAACCAAGCAAGTCCAAGAAAACTCCTGACCTCGGCCATCTGTCGTAGGTCTTGCCCATTTAGTGATAGCCTCAACTTTAGACGGATCCATGGTGATACCATCACTGATACAATATGACCAAGTGAAAGCGACTTGTCTTAACCAAAATTGCGACTTAAAATTTGGCGTACAACTTCTTCGTCCTCAAAATCTCTAAAACTATCCGAAGATGTTCTTCATGCTCTTCTTCAGACTTGGAGTAAACTAAAATGTCGTCGATGAAAACAATAACAAACTTGTCGAGAAACTCATGGAAAACACGATTCATCAGGTCCATAAACACAGCAGGCGCATTGGTCAAACCAAAAGGCATAACGAGGAATTCGAATGACCATATCCGGTACGAAACGCGGTCTTAGGAACATCTTGCTCCTTCACACGAAACTCCGATGATAACCGCAGACCTCAGGTCAATCTTCGAAAAGAACTTAGCTCCTTGCTTGATCAAACAAATCATCTATAATGCGAGAGATAACGGTTACGTAATGGTAATACGATTAAATTCACGGTAGTCGATACATAGACGCATGCTTCCATCCTTCTTCTTCACAAACAAGACAGGTGCACCCCATGGAGAAACACTGGGCCGAATAAATCCATTTTCTATCATCTCTTGCAGCTGTTCCTTCAAATCCTTCAGTTCTACAGGTGCCATACGATACGGAGCCTTCGAAATCGGTTCAACACGTGAATTAACTCAATGCTAAACTCAACTTCTCTAGTGGGAAGTCCGGGAGTTCATCGAAAAAAAACATCGGTAAATTCGCAAACAACCGAAAGATTTTCAATGTTAGGACTCTCCAAAGATGTATCCTTAACAGATGCTAGAAAACCTTGGCACCCATGAGCAATCATGGTCCGTGCCTTCATGTAGGAAATGATCTTAACATATTTAAGAGGTTGAGAACCATGATAAACGAATTCGGATGTTTTACGTCTCCAAAGATCACCGTTCTAGCATAGCAGTCAATTGAAGCTCTATGGTAAGCCAACCAATCCATGCCTAGAATGATATCAAAGTCGACCATATCGAGAGGATACAAATTTTCAAAGCGAATACGATCATCAAAACGAAGAGGACACTTAACGTATTTATGATCAATGATCACGTGGTTCTTCATAGGCGTAGAAATCGATAAGTGATTTGTTAACAGTTTGGGCTTCATATTAAGTTTCTTAGCAAATGTGATAGATATAATCGAGTGTGTGGCACCGGTATCAAATAAAACGAAGACAGCATAATCATCAATGAAAAGAGTGCCCGTAATGGTACTCAGGCGCTCCGCTGTTACAGTAGTAGCATAGACACGCCCACTAGTAGTCGGCGCTTGATGTAGTTTCCGTGAATCGCCTGTTCTTTCTTAGGACAATCTTAATCTGTGGAGCAGTGGAGCCACAAGCAAAACAACCACCAGTGGCCTTGAAACACTGCCTCGGATGAGCCTTTCCACAAGTAGTACAAATAGGTGGGGGAGGCAAAACCTCACTGTCCTCATTGACTAGAAGATCCCGAGCACGACCGATTTGATCCTCGAGCTGACTGATCCTTGTTGTAACGCTGGTTGTTACCTTGGTTCTCGACGATCACTTCCATTCTTACCAGATTTCTATTATCTTGACCCTCGTCTCGCGCAAGTGTCAACATTCCTACCTGACTGACCCCGCTGATCATAACTCCTATCCACTTGACTCCTCGAATCATAACTCCTACCAGAGTTTCCTTTATAGTCATTGCCTTGAGTCCTACCTTGAATCCGATCACCATCGCGATTACGCTTGTTGGAACCCAAAACCTCATGAAAGATCTCATGTTACGAGCCGTCATTGCAGTGGCGACACATTCTCATACTTAATATTAAGCAATCGGTCCAACACCCACTTCTTCAGTCCCCACTTGAAGTGCTTAGCTTGACGCCTACCATCTCCAGCAATCGCTCCTACAAAACTCACCAGCCTCATAAACCTACTCATGTACTCATTGGAATTCTCATAATCAAACTGGTAGATTGCCTGATAATCCCTCTCATACCTTTGCCAAGATCGGGAAGTAACGGTTATAGAAGATAGTCCGAAACTCATTCCAGTACAAGTCACAAAGAAAAGCATCTCCTCCTCCTCTTGCTTGTTTGAGTGCCTTCCACCAATTTAAAGCATCACCTTCCATTTAATGCGACCAAACGAAGTCTTAAACTCGTCTCCACAACCCAGACTTCAAACGCTTCTCAATATGAGTGATCCAGGCCCTCCTCGGTGGGAGTAGCAAAGCAGTAAGCTAACGAAAGAGGCTTGAGCACCGAAACGCCGAGCCAAGTGTGAATACCGACGGGTTGATTTCCTCCACTACTACCAAGCACCATCCGATATTTAATGTTGCTGATCACGTGTTCCATCATCTCGTGTAGTAAGCACCAGAAAAGAGAATTGAGAGCATTAGCAATCGGTATCCATGTTAGTAGCATCATCGCTCCATCCACGCCAATGGCGACGAGTTTGAACCATTTGAACGATATTCAAACGATTAGCAAAATGAACAATGGTGAGATACGAAATGGAAGTTCGCAGAAGGAATCCTAAAGTCTACCCAAATCCTCACAGGTCAAATCCTAAGCTCTAAGGTCTCAAAACTAGGCTCCATATGTCACGGTCCGACTACAAGTCGTGAAACTGGCTCTGATGCCATAATAACGCCTCACCCCAGGGTAAAGGAATCACAACTAATGGTGTCATATCAAAGCAAACATAAATATCCAAAAGAAATCTCAACATAAATATTGAAATAATCCAAGTCAAAATGACTTCAATACATAGGTCCCAGCGAAAAATAAACTCCAAATGAAATATCTAAAAATAAAGTCTAAATGGCATCATAAGATCAAAGCTAAAAATCTCTAAGGTAAGTCCACACAGCACTCATCCCAAAGCAATACCCAGCCCAATGCTTAGATACCGCCGCGGAAAAGAAAGCTACTGAGCTTCTTCAAAAGCCCAAAGGAAGTGATACAAGCAAAACGAATACAAAACGAGAACTAACAATGGAAATAAAGTGAAAGAAAGATAGCAAAATCATAATCATCTCAAAAGATAAATCGGATATAACAGTAATAAGTTTTATAGCTTAACTACCTCGAGCCCAAATACATATGCCATATCATAAACATAATCATATTCACATAAGGCAACCTTTGTAGGGGAGACCTACCAGAGTTATGAAGGACGTGCATGCACGCAGATCAATCATCGATAACATATAGCATATAACATATATATATATAATATATAAGTATCTAGGATGCACCCATACGCCCCACAAACATACATTGATAATATAATATAACATGAGCTCATAACAAATAACAGATAAGGACGTGGCGTAAGTTCACTCTATCGCCCTAGAGTCATGTCGAAGTGCATTACGACACGACATGGAACCCCATGACTAGTTAATAATTGGCTCGGGTGTCAAACTATCTTAGGTCAAATAGAATGTCATAATCGACATAGATCACATTCTATCAAATGTTTAATCATGTTTTCAAAATCAAAGTCTTCATATCATATAGTTCAAAATCAATGTTTTATGATTCAAAAATCAAAGTTCAGATAAGCAATAGCTCAAATAGACACATTAGGGTTCATAGCAAAGGCTTAGGAAATCCTAATGTAAAAGTTAACGAAAAGAAAACGTTATAAGAAACCTTTACCTAAAAGGTCAATATCCGTATCTTTATTCCAAAGCAAATGATCAAAAGAAGAAACAGGGAAAGCAAAGGATTACTCCTTCTTCACATAACCTATACACATTAACGGTCGTACATGTTATTTATGATTCCACAATCGTCGAAATGATCTTTTAATATTTGGCGTTCATACTTAGTATATTTAATGATCTTAATACTTTAGGTTTTATAATTAATGAGACTTAAGTGTTTTATAATTAATATCGTAGATTAGGGTTCATTATGTCATTAATTAAAGTTTAGGGTTAAATGTGAAAAAGTTTAAACGTCATAACTCACACATAAAATAACGAATTAATATACTCACCAAACCCTAATCGACTCTCATTTATGTTCTAGGGTTTCTCATTCTTTAATATCTCATTAATATGCATTTACTTACATGTTACATCTTTTAATGACTCGTTACTTAACCTAACACGTCATAAAAACAATCTTTCCTTTTATGTTTCACCATACACATTTATGATTTTATGTGACATACATGTTACTTATTACTCGGATTAATTACACGTTTACACATTTACAAATTCACTTGACTTATAATCACGCACACATATGAGACACGATTCACAAACCATTAGGGTTTGGCATATCTTATTCGATTAACGTATCAAAACTAGGGTTTACATTAACATGACCTTTACTTACTTAATGCACTTTCAAACCTTATACATGGTTCGGTTCAAATTAGGGTTTTCGGCTATTAGGTTTTACGCAAGTCCTAGCTCATTTACATACTTAACTCATTCAAGTTATCATGTTTTTATACCTTATTCAATGTTATGCATGGTTCGTTATAGTTACATATGGTTCGCCCTTATTAACTCATAGCCATGACCCGATTCAATATTACATATTACTACATATCTTAAATACTTGTAAGGTTTAATCATTAGGGTTTCCTTGTTTTGGTTTCCATTCGGTTCGGTCACAAACAAAACAACAAACTCGACAAAAACATAACATATAACAATATACAAACGCAAGGTACATCAAACAAAGACGAGAATAGGTTATACCTTGACTTGGTTGAGCAAAAATCTCCACACCAAGGGTGTTTGATAATCGGCCGAGCAAGAGCAAAAGAAAAGAAAAGAGGCAATAATAAAACTAGGGTTCCATTCTTGTGATTATGTGTTGTATATATAGTAGTTGTATTTGATTTAGGCTTGGAGATTCGTTTTGGGTTTGGCCCAACCGAACACACCAAACACACGCACCATATGGGCTTCGCCTAAGGTCCATCGAAGTAAAACAAACACGACCCAAATCATTCACTTAAACGCTAAATCTTCGTCACTCAAAATCAATCACATAATATATTTTAGTTAGGTTTTTAATTATTCACAAGTTAACTTTTAATTTTATTAAATGTTATAAATATATTTTACGTATTTTATAAATTTCGATTCCAAGGGTATTTTAGTCTTTAATCAGATTTTAGATTTCCAGGTTTTACACCAACATTCGAGTCATGTTGCGAAGTCGATATTCTACTCGAGCTCAAAATGCGAATGTTTGGTCTTAGTCCGCTTATGTCAAAAATCTACTCACATAGCTAATAACATGAGTAACCTAGTCAATGTAATGTCTTTTGGCTGTGCATTTGGGTTGCTCACACTTGCGACACCACCAAAGGGTCGCGGGTTGAGGCTCGGTGTGTTCCAAAGTACCTTACCTCGTCTTTGCGTTTTGTTGAGGATGTCATTCCCATTTTTCTCACACGACATTAAAAGTATAAAAACTACTCGGATAATCAATCGTAAACTAGTGAAAACTAAAATTTGGTAGTATAAACTGAATCTGTGTTAGGACTTGGGGCTTGCAAGGATTTGTTTTAACAAAATGGGCATGTGTGTGTTGAAGCCCAATAGACTCAAATAGGTGCGTTTAAATTATTTACAACAGATTTGACAATCTTGTGTTATAATAACAAAAGGGTGCATTGCGTCTAAGTTAAACATGAACCAGACAAACATATATAAAAAGTTTTGGATTATATATGTAAAATCATTGATATATAAAATAACTCATGTGTTAACAAATAGTGTAGTACAAGGTATACCCGAATCGTCATACTAATCGAATCATGGTTATTTGTTTTCCTCACCTATCTACCATTCACGAATTTCACTTCCGTCTACCGTTGTCGACTCATTTATTTACGACATACCTTAAACTTATTAAACATACTTTATAAACATATTTTATAAATGAATAGTAAACTATAATCAAATCTTAATCTTTAAATCATTAGTTCATATTTCGTACAATGATACTAAACGGATTTATTTTGATAATACAACGAGTTATTAAATTATGACGCTTGGTCACCACGGTAATTAAAACACATGCATGGATCATGTCCGATTTTCTAAAATCCCTACACTTATAATCTATGAGTGTACATTTAATATAACCCTTTTTAGTAAAACCATTATATAAAGTATAATTTTTACATACTCTTATTTTAACCGATAATTGGTTATATAAATATATGTACTTTTAAACGACATTCTTATAGTCCGATTACGCCTAATATTTATTCGAACTACCTCCTGCACATCGCTCCCGGTTATTATCAACCGAAAACTTATTTGTATTTGCTACTTTTATTGTCTACTTATATACTTATGTACTTCCAAGAGCCAATACATACAAACTTTTGAAAAACTATTCCAAACTTAAATGCTGCCACACAAGCAACAACAACAACAACATAAACATTGAAAAATTTATTAAGTTAGTTAAACTTTATCGAGTCTTAAACATAAAGACTAAATATGCCGTACTTAATTAGGTTGCGTGTCGGAGCCGTGCACTATCACTCCTTGATTTAATTTCCTTTAGACTTCATAATGCACATGGCCAAGGTGAGTTTCATAGCCCCTACTTTTAACTGTTTTATACTTGTTTTGGGGGAAGATACATGCTCATTTTACTTAAATCATTTTACTTGTGCATTCCATGCATACTATGCTTTCACATGTTTAAAGTTTTCATCATACATAGATGCTTATAGAGCATACCAAAATGTTTGACCTAGAATATTACGCAGCTTAGCCTAAGTCCTTAGATCCCAAATTTCCCTCTTCATGAACCGGCCAATTCTGGCCGGAAGCTGGATGTTATAAATAGATCTATTGAGGGTGACTCCTCTGTTCGGGTTGACCCGCTGGGTCAAGGCGAAACATATAACATGTCGGGATCGAGTGTATTGGGATAAACACTCGCCATGGGCTAATTATTTGTATGACTTCCTTGTGCATACATGAACTGTCGTAGCTTCGGTTGCATGAACTTAGTGCTAGCGTAATGGATTCAATATATGACATTATATTCGTTGTAATGTACATATACCCTACTTATGGTCCACTAATGAAATCTCTTTTATGAAATCCTGTTATAAATTGAAACCATAAACTTTATGACATTATGCAAGACATAATGATCATCAAAAACCAAATTTGAAACAGAGTACTGAAATCCCTTTTTAAATAAACCTATGAACTCACCAAATAAGTGACCCCTTTTAGCATGTATCTTCAGGTTTTGAGGTGATAGCTTATCATTGGAGGCGCAAGGCAAAGGCATGGCATGGTCATAGACGACTCTGATTTATGTATTGGGACCACTTGTTTATAATGGGCCATTTTCCGCACTAATCAATAATGTAAACATTGTTTTAAGAATGAATAAAAGTTTATTTATGAAAACCAATTGTTCTATGCTTATGTTGTGATACCAATTTAGTAGCACCCCAATACTTGTATGCTTCCGCTGAGTCATTTTTGGGGGTGTTACAACCGGGTTAAGGGATGGGGTTGACTTGGGTAAAATAACGGGTAGGGGATCCGGGTCATGGGTTTAGTTTGTTGGACCGGGTGAGAATTGGGCCGTGGGTTTAACATGGGCCAAGGATTAAAATTGGATCTAATGTGTTTATTCAAGGACCAAAAGTGCACATGCTGAAAATCCAGGGACCAATCTTGTAAATCTGAAAATTTGATCAAGGACTAACTTTGCCAATCTGCAATTAATCCAAGGGCTGAATTTGCAACTTTTGAAACTTAAGGGTATATTCTGCCAATAACTGAAAGTTCAGGGACTATTTCTGACAATTCTGCAAACTTTGATCAAATCTTCAAAAATCATCCTCAGAAAGTAGAAATCATCACAAATGCTTAATTCGGACCTTCCCGCCTTTAGCTTTCTCTTAATCTCTCGCTCGATTTTCGCCCTGATTGGCTTCTGTGTTTTTGTCATATCCGTACCTGCATATGCATAAACTCAAGAAAACAACAAATATTAGCAATAAACGGCTCTTTCTTGGTTATTTTGGGTTAGTTTTGATAAACAAAAGATATGTGTTTAAGCACATATCATGGCACGCCTGCGATTAATCATTCCATGGAAGAATTTTGAATTTTCGTCTCCCTCTACCGCCCATTTAATCTTCGCCTTTTGAAGACCCTCATGATTAATAGAATATTGAATATCATGAACTTCTTTTAAAAGATTAACACATGACAAAAGAACATCATCATTGGCGCCCCCACTATCTACAATCATATCAATATCCCTCAATCTGGATTTGAGATCATTAATATGACCATCATGATTTTTTTTGTAATGACCTATCCATGCCCGAATTTCCTTTTTAAGGATTTAAAGTTTTTTTTTGAATCGAATCATCACATTGCGATCATCAAGAACAATGTTACTCCATGTCTCACGCACCATTTGATCAAACCCCTCAAAGCTAAGCCAAGAGTGATAGAAGCGAAAAGGAGTCGGCCCATAATCAGTAACTACTTCACGAAGAAGAATCGGCCGATGATCAGAAAGATGACGATCAAGACAAACACCCGATAAATGAGGAAATGAAGAAAGCATCTCGTCATTAACAAAAAACGATCCAATTTACTCATTTTCTTAGACGATGGATGAGTCCAAGTAAAGGTAAAATCCTCCAGTTGAATTTCAATGAGCTCCGAACTAGAAACGAAACAATTGAATTCATTAGCACCTTGGGCATTAAAAATTGACCCCAACCGATCTTCCTTATATCTAACCTCGTTAAAATCGCCCATGACCATACACAAACCATTCCATCTACAAACTAACGATGAAATATAGTCCCAAAGAGTACGTTTACCTGTAGTTGATTGTGGAGCATAAATAGAAATCATCAGAACTTTCTCACGTTTAGGAATCCACGTACCATAAAGAACAACCATATTAATCGAGAGAATATGATGATCCTTACGAAAGTAACACGGATCCCACACAAATAAGATTCCTCCTGGTGCATCAACGGCTTCACTAAAAATATACTCGAATCTATAATTACCCCATAACGCTTTAATCTCTATCTCCGAAATACTATCCATTTTAGTTTCTTAGATAGATAAGAATGTCACCTTATGAAAATTGTTTAATCCCTTAATCCAATCTTTCTTGGCCTTGGATCCTAGGCCTTGAATATTGATTGATAAGCAATTCATTTAAAACCATCTCGAACTCCTTGAGAACCAATAATGCTCTTCATGTCATTTATACACCCTTCCATATTAAAACCCATAATTTGACCGACCTTGATAATACCATCGAGGACCTCCAATACGGAACCACCTGTTTCAATTTTGGATTCTACTTCAGGAGAAGCATGAACATTAACATGTTGAGCGTCCTCCATAACACGTGAACTAATACCTTCCGAACCTCGCTGCAAGGGTGAAGTGTCCTTTTCGTGCTCCTCCAACACTGGACTATGAGAATGAACTGTATCCCGCATAAATCCAAGCGAAAAGGGATATCGAGTCCTTCTCAACGTGTGTATCACCTTTACCATGATTTTGAATAAGCTCATTAAGCCCAAACGGGTCACCGGAAAACCAGTTTCACACCCTTTATTATGAGTAAAATTCTGCCCTGAATTGACTTCCTGATCACCGAAAATAGTATCTAAAACACCCTCAACCTCACTGTCATCATCCCCATTCATCTCCTTAAAGGCATCCGCATTATTATAATCAACATCTAAATTAGAATCATCTTCTGAGCTATATTCCATGTTCTTGAAACCCTTGAATGTAGGAGACCAAACAAATAACTCCTTGGCTCGTACAACAAAATTTTTACCACGAATGATAATCTTAAATTTATCCAAAATGTTTTCCTCTTGGGCCATTTTAATACATATACGCTTACGGGCAAAACAATCATCCTTGCAGTCCTCCATGTCCATCACCTCGCCCCATCTTGATCCTATTTTGGTGAACGATTTTGACCAAGCATGAAGAGGAACTCCCTCATATCAACCCAAGTAATCCGCTTTTGAGACAAAATCGTTCGGGACTAACGTAATTCAAACCAAGACGCAACACCCACGTGATTCATAAATTTCTCTTTAGACTTGACAGAAGATAATTCAATCATGACCCACAAACAGCCCAAGTAAGCAATTTTCACATGTAGGAAGCCCTCTTTAGACAACACATAGTATAGATTATTAATGGCAAGAAAGTCCTTGACTTCTCCCATCAAAACAAGATCAAGATTATGGTTCACCAAAAATTCATCATCTAATACCATAGCAGGGGCCAAGGAAGTATTATAGAGGAATCCGTTATTACCTTTTAGTACGGAACCATAAGATACCCCGTTAGTAGCAGACACAAAAGGTCTCTCAGCCTGGAAATCCTTAGCGTGAACAGAAGATTTTTTGGGACCACCGTTCGATTTTGACCCGACAGTCTCATAACCCACTTTCTTAGCTTCTCCTACAGTAGGCCTCTTAAATTTTGCAAGATTTGCGAGTAGTCTATACCTTCCTATCCAAACCGTACCAAGATTATCAACCAACCTCTCCTCATTGAAGACATTGATGAATTTCACAAACCCAAAACGTTTACCCGCTATAGATCTTTTGTTTGGAATGAAAGAATCCACGACGTGCCCATACTGCTTGCACGCATTGAATAAATCTTTAGCCGAGCAGGAATCTAGTATATTATTGATGAACACGGACACGGAGATCTTCTCCAAATCATCTTCTTTAGATCTATATCTCCCAATATATGGCTTAGTTTGGATTGAAGGGAGGTCAAACTTATTAAAACCCACGCGTCTTTTTTTGTATGAAACTTCCTTCCACACCTCATCTCCCAACTTAAATCAAAATCTTACCGGAATCGAAACCCTAAAAACGAATGTTCTACCTTTGATGTCCCACTTTTGTTGTCCTGCCTCTGATGTCCCACCACTAGGATGTACCACCTATGACGTCCCAGCTATAGTGTCCCATCTATGATATTCCATTCTGATTAACTAAGGATTCGAAAATAGTTATTGAGATCTGGGGTTGAAAATAGTTATTGAAAAATAATTAGGGATTGAAAGATGATTGTGGATTGAGAGGTAATTAAGATAGATGAGTGGCGTTTGAACCCGCCGGAAAGAAGATCGGAAATCGCCTTTGAAAGATGTTTATTTAGTTAACAACTGATTTATTATGTTCAAAAAAAAAGAAAAAAAAAACTGATTTATCATCATAAATGACAAATTAACTCGATTTAAAAGATAAGAAATACTGTAAAACACTTGTAGCGCAAACAGCTAATTTGAAACCACCTGTCAGTGTAAAACCTATAGGCTATAGCAGAATTAATGACTTCGAACTATGACCCATAGTCCCATATAAAGTGTTACAGTATTATTTGTTTAGGGCATCAACACATCAAAAATTAATAATTACACCAAGGTCTCATAATACACATTCTTTTACTACAAATGATTACTCAAAACTCAATTTTATATCACTTTATTTTGCTAAGCTCACATGATACTATGATAGCATAAAAATAATACACATTACTTGTATGTAATGGCGTAGCAAATATATTATTAACGGGTGGAACACAATTTAAATTTGATAATGCATTATTTTTTCTCATGTTTCAAAAAAACTTGTTGAGCTTTAAAGATATTCGTAAGAATGGATATCGTATTTAGACGGTTAATGAAGGACGTGTTGAGTGTCTTCACATTACAAATATGATTTCGGGTAAAAAGCATGTACTAGAAAAATTACCTGCTTTTTCTTTCGGTTTATACTACACTCATATTAGTGCCATTGAATCAAACGCAGTCATAAACCACCAGTTTATGGACCATGCGAATTTTATTGTTTGGCATGACCGTTTGGGACATCTCGAGTCAATGATGATGCAAAAAATCATAAAAAAATTCCAAATGACATTCTTTGAAGAATCATAAAAATCTACAAAGTAAGTATTACATGTGTTGCTTGCTCACAAGGAAAGTTGATTACATGTTCATCACCAGCTAAAGTAAAACATTGATCACTTAATTTTCTGGAAAGGATACAAGGGGATATATGTGGACCAATACATCCACCTTGTGAACCATTTAGGTATTTTATGGTTTTGATTGATGCATCAACTAGATGGTCACATGTGTGCTTATTATCAAGTCGCAATCCGGCATTTACGCTATTACTTGCTCAATTGATAAGATCGAGAGCATGTTTTTCAGATTATCCGATTAAGACAATTCATTTGGACAATGCTGGTGAGTTCACATCTCAAGCTTATAATGATTATTGTATGTATATTGGGATAATTGTTGAACATCCCTTAGCTCCTGTTTATACACAAAATGGGCTTGTTGAATCCCTTATCAAGTGGATTCAGATGATTGTCAGGCCGATGATTATGAAATCAAAATTGCCGCCGCCAGCCATGCTATTCTACATGCAAGAACACCGGTTCGCATCATGCCAACAAGTTATCATCCTTACTCCCCATTACAGTTGGTTTTTGTTTAGGAACCAAATATTTCCCATCTAAGGATTTTTGGTTGTGCGGTATATGTTCTAATTGCTCCACCACAACGCACACAGATGGGACCTCAAAGGAGGTTGGGAATATATGTTGGGTATGACTCACCTTCAATAATCAAGTACTTAGAGCCATCAATGAGGGATCTATTTACAGCTCGATTTGTTGATTGTCATTTTAATGAGTCAATGTTTCCAACATT
Organism: Chrysanthemum makinoi; assembly: GCA_910596185.1. Taxonomy (NCBI): domain Eukaryota; kingdom Viridiplantae; phylum Streptophyta; class Magnoliopsida; order Asterales; family Asteraceae; genus Chrysanthemum; species Chrysanthemum makinoi. The sequence goes on along the minus strand of OU343224.1, from coordinate 125,479,128 downwards.
GGGGGGAGAGATAAGATAGCTGGGAAAAGAAATAAGTTGGAAAGAATTATCATTATGTAATTTTGATCCTCGAACTAAAGAATGTGAATTGGAAGTTTAAAAGATAATTCATTTACAAAGATTAGCAAATCGGTTACCAGATGCATTTACTGACCCAAAGAAAGTGACAAATTCACATATACCAGCTGTTAATGCTCCAGTTAAAATTAATGTCCAAGGAGGACATCCTCATATAGGGAATGAGTCTAACGCACATTTGAAACGTGGTATACTAGTCGGCTCCAAAGATAGAAATCCTTCAAAAAAAAGGAGCAAATATTCAAGATGGTATAATCGAGGTAAGAAAACGCCGTGGTCTCCTAAACATTATTGTGTTGGTTCAAGAAGAACCAATAAAAAATTCAAATGAAGAGTATCTCAATAAACTACGTCATGTATAGAAAAGTTTGAATCGAAATGAAATCGACGTCAATATATTTGCAAACAATGTAGCGCTAGAAATAATGGAAAATGAGGATCAAGAACTAAAGTCTATGTAGAAATAGAATGATTGGCCAAAATGGAAAGACGCAATTGAGGCAGAGTTAAAATCTCTTGAGAAGAGAAAAGTATTTGGACCAATAGTCCAATTACCTACCGGTGTTAAACCTGTTGGATATATGTGGGTCTTTGTTCGAAAGGGAAACGAGAAAAATGAAATCAGATACAAGGTCTGACTAGTAGCACAAGAATTTTCTCACACTGAATTGATTATGAGGAGACATATTCTCATGTGGTAGATGCAAAAACCCTTCGCTATCTGATTAGTGTGGTAATACAAGAAGGAATTGATATGCGTCTAATGGATGTAATGACCGCCTATTTGTATGGCTCACTAGATACTGAAATTTACATGAAACTTCCTGAAGGGTTTAAACCGCCTCAATCATGTAAAATTAGTTCTCGAGAAAAATATGCAATTAAGTTGAATAAATCTCTATATGGGTTGAAACACCAGGATCTAATGTGGTATAATCGTCTTAGTGAATATTTGTTAAAGAAAGGCTATAAGAATGATGTTGTTTGCCCATGCATTTTTATTAAAAGATCTAGTTATGAATATTTTATAATTGCGGTGTATGTTGGTGATTTAAATATAATTGGAACTCCTGGTGAACTTCCTAAGGTGATTGAGTGCTTAAAGAGAGAATAGTATCTAGGTGAACAAATATTTAATCATCATGCGAGCACACTTCAATTAGACATAAGCTACACGTAGTAATTAGATAATTAGATAATTAGTTAAAATAGAGTAATCGGTAGAAGTACCACCCCCCAAACCAATTGCCCCGAGATTTTACCTTAGCTTTCTAAAAAACCTAAAAAAAGATAAAAAAAAAGAATCATCCTCAACCCCACCTTCTCGTCATATATTTCTTACTAGCATTTCTATTCCCCTGAGAATCGATATTAATCCCCAGAGGCTTACCCCATACTACACTACAACAATTAGATTCTCGCTAGGAGGTTGAAAAACTTGCTCGAAAAAAAGGAAGTTTCCTTTGACCCCGAACGCGCCTTCCACGGACATCAGAACTGCAATTTCATGGCGTTCAATAAAGCAAACAATCTTAGCAACTTCATCCAACCATGCAGAAATTCTAGCGATCCATGAAGCAAATCGAGAATGTGTTTAGGTAAGAAGTGTGATACAACACATACGTAAAAGAATGAGGTACCAACGGTTTTGCATGAAGATAATGCAACATGCATTGCTCAACTTAAAGAATGATATAGCAAGGGTGACATGACAAAACATATGTTACCAAAAATCTTTTTCACTCATGACTTACAGAAGAATGGTGATATTATTGTTCAACAAGTTCGTTCAAGCGACAATTTAGTGAATCTATTTACCAAATCACTTCTTACCTCAACATTTAGGAAACTATGTCAAAACATTGGGATGCGTCGAATCAAAGAGCTCTAGTGATATAGTCATGAGAGAGATAACACGCGTAATTTTTTTTTTTTTGTCCTTAGTTATTTTGTCACTTGGGTTTTCCGACAAGATTTTTAATGAGGCAACATTTCCTAAACGTACTAACAATATGAACATCCAAAAAAAGGTATTATTGGATAATTATATGGATGTCCTTATCTCCTACTAATAGTTAGAGTTTATATGATATTAGAAGATATGCATAATAAGTTTAGGGGTAGATCTAGTGAGAAGAGAAATTAAAATAAGAAGAATGAGAAGAAATTTGAGCCACACATTTCAAATGGGGAGGAAAAATTTAGGGGGAGATGCATCTATTTTTTAGGTGCATCTGAAATATGCTACGTGGTTTCTTCTCACCTTTCTCATTTTAATTTTACTTCTCATTTGATCCTTACTCAATAAGTTTAAACTTGTCTCTTTTATCTATATATACACCTATGGGTTTGTTGCTTTAATCATACTATTGATTTTCTCAAACACAGAGTTCACAACACAATAATACTCCCTCCATTCAAATTATAAGTTTAAGTTCATTTTCATTTTGCACAAAGTTTAAGAAATTTCCACTAACAACTCTATTAACCAATCAAATATCATCTCCCTCCACTAAAGTCTCTTTTGATTGGTTGGAATATAAAAGTGGGCAAATATTTTGGGACAATCAAAAATAGCAATATGGACTTATAATTTGGGACGGAGGAGTATTAGTTACTATTAATAAAAAATTGATATTTGTAATCATATTTAAGTTTCATAACAGCATATATTAATAATAAAAATGACACTTATATTCTCTTAAGTTTTAAAATGATCATTCAAATGTGATTAAATTATTTGTTGATGATAAATACATATTTGTTAATTTTAGAAGAAATAAAATCATGTTAGAGCGAGATGGTGAACTCGGTACTATTTTACAATAATCGATTGTTTGTATCAACTACAAGTACGCAGTGAATATCACGAGCCCAAACCGACGGATCAAGAAAACCCACCGGACTCAGGACTAGCGGTTCAGCCTTTGCCTCTAATACAAATAAGCCATAAAAACGTTTATTTATATTTTACGATCTTCTAAATGTTTTGTCGATAACAAACGTAAAATCATTTTAACGAAACCTCTGTTGCAAAAATCTGTCTAGGCGGCCGATTAATCGCTAGGCGGTGATTAGCCGTTCCGATTTTCATTAATCGGCCTTATTAATCGGTTACTGACAAAAATCGGATAAAAATTGTGCGTACCATTAATCGAAAAAATCGAGAAAATCGGATAACCGGAAAAATCGCTACGGTAAAATCGCAAAATCGGAAAAATCGCCTAATCAAAAAAATCGCTGATCAAATCGGGCATATAGTTTTAAATTTTTATAATTATAGATAAAAAAATCTAATCCTGGTTAATCCTCAGCCAATTGAAACCTGTTCTACCGCCAACGCCTAGCGATTTTGCAACCTTTACTGAAACAAATAAAATATAAATAGTTTTGAGCCAATAGTTTACAATTGTTAAGCCACATAAAACACTATACACTAAAAGCAGCTTATGATTTAGTAATACATATGTACAACAACTAGTGTTTAAATATTGGGTAAATATATACATAACTAGTATGTATTATAATGGGCAATATAAATGGGTAAAAACTTAAGTTATTGATCCATTGACTAAGTACATTGAATGTAATTGGGTAACCCAAAGTCCATGACCCATACCCATGGAGCAAAACCCATAACCCATTGCATGACATCATGCATAAGTCATATATGGATATTATCCATGACCCATGGTTTTAACCCATGACCCATGGACTAGATGTATTGCATCTTGTAGATACATTGTATCTACTTGGATACCCATGGTCCAAAGTCTAGGACCCATGACCCATAACCCATGGGTAAAAGGGAGCGTCCCACGGATCCCCAGTAATACACTGGACGGATCCCTCAAGTGAGGGATCTGTGGGATCCATGAAACAATAGCCAAATTTCTTCTATAAATAGTGACTCATTTTTTCATTGTTACTCACCCCTTTTCACTTATATTTTCTCTTTGAGTTATAAACTCTCTAACCTCAGACTCAAGTGATCTATGTATGTAGTTTTGTGTTTGTGTGATTCTCTAGGTTCCTCTTAAAGGCGAGAACACCACCTTTTGAAGTCAAGCAAGCTCAAGTCCATGAGTTGGCATGCTTCGTCATCTTCAAGACTACTGAGGTTCTCTTGTTGATAGTTCTCTTCTTTCTAATTAGAAGTGTAGTGTCGAAGACATAAGTAAAAGATGTCTAAAGGGTCAAGACGAAGACATTAGTGAAAGGTGTCGAACAGTATTGAAAACACTAGTGAAGGGTGCTTAGAAGTCAAGGCTAAAGGCATTAATGAAGGGTGTAGAATGTCACAGGCGCATTACCTGGGGTACCTAGAGGTAGTCAAAGGCATTAGTGAAGATGCCTAAGGTGTACATTCGATATGGAGTGTTCATGTACAAAATAGATTTAGACGGGGATATTGATATCCTTGTTGATGTTGTCATGGGAGTGGATCTCCTTAGGGATAGGATTTGTGTAGTGTTGGGTAGTAGTTTCTCCATTGTAATGGAACTCGATTCAGCCTAATTACGTGATAAAGGGTGGCGACGTTGTGATAAGTTTGGTTCTACCTCGTGGAAGAACCCGGTATCTAGCCTTGTACCGGATAAAGAGTATGCAACGCTAGAAGGCTTCTCCTCCATAAGGAGTTGGTTTGTAGTGTTTATGAACCTCGAGTAGGACTGGGAGTGGAGTATGGCAAGAGAAGGTGTCCTTGTAGCGAACCACTATAAGTACTCATGGTTTTGTTGCGCTTCTACTCCTTATTCTTTCATTATATATTTATATATGCTTGTCTATCAACATTCAACACACATGTTTAAATAGATTGACATAAGTCGATCTAAATAGTTTAAAACCAAGTCTTAATCGGTATAACTATTCAACCCCCCTTCTAGTTTTCCACAATTAGTATTAGAGCTTTCTGCTACCAAGTTTCTTATAGTATATTGTACTTTAAAAACTTGATACGCATCCAGTTTAATTGAAAACTACAAAGAAAATCCTTTACAAAAACAAACACCATACTTTAAAACATTTTGTTTGGATGTTGATTAGATGACAACATTTTTTTTACTAAATTGCACTAACCTTCCTTGTCATTTTGCTTAGTTAAAGCTCATACTTATCAAGCCATAGGAATTGCTTGGTAACAAGATTACCTTCCCTAAGAAGGTATCTTAAACACGAAGGAACCGGATGTGTCTACTGACATTTGTTGTGTCATTAGTAAAAACACTCGAAGCATTAGAGGTATGATTTTCTACTTATCTCTAGATAACATTAGATTAGAAAATAAGCATGGTTACATAGAAACTTATGTGTTTGATTTTTTCATACTATATATTACACGTAGCTTCAAGTAGAAACTTTTCTTGGATACGTTACTCTTCCGCCTATAGTCTAGGTTTATGAATTTGTGTATTATTTTTCATTATCCAAAAATCAAATCTCTCTAATAATAATAAAAAAAAACACAAATCTCAAAAATTCCTCCTTCCCCATAAATATTCCTTTCGAACGTCTTCACTTCCCCAAACCCTCACTTTTCAAATCTTCCACTTTCAAAAAGTACCTCTCATTCAAAACTTCATCTTCCTTCTCATCTCATCTCATCTCAAACCGAAACCAAGAAAGATCCTCATCATCATGGTTTACATCGCCTTCAGTATCATCGCCTTGACACTCATCGCTCTCGTGTTCCCCATGATTAAGTTTTCTTATGGAGATATGTACTTTGTGTTGTTAATCTACCTTGGTGTTATATACCCAATCCTTTGTATCGTTCTTAGCATTGAAATGACATATTACTAATGTTTTAGTTTATCTAGTTTGCTTTTCATAATGTATTTGTCATTTCTTTTATTTTATCCTTCATATTCTTTGTCTTGAGATAATGATAAACCATAATGCATGCTAAAAGTAAGTGTTGGCTAATATACATATCTTGGTATAAAACTATAAGATGCAAAAACCTATGTTTTTATCAAAACCATTTTTCTGTTACTACAGATCCACGGATCCCTGTAGTTCAACTAGCCGGATCCCTCATGAAAGGGAACCATGAGAACCGTCATTCTGGAAGTCAGTTTCTTATGCAAAACAAAACTGCTTTCATCCTAAAAAGAAATACTCCACTAGATTGTTAAAATACTAAGTGAGTTAATTGTCATTGTTAATAAATATCTAGTAAAAATGTTAGGTGATCATCTTTTGTGCTTTAACGAGTCTCATCATTTTCTTTTCACTTCCATAGGTCTCGTCATTTTTCACTCACTTATGTTTACATTCCTAACCTCTCTCTTGAGCCCAACACACCTCGCAATCATGTCATGTGGGTTCAATAATCTTGAAACTCGTCACTTCCATGACGCATTGTCGACACTCCCTCTACAACAAGAAGGTATCAATACCTCCTTCGAACCATAGGACTGAATGTCTTCTAATTAATGAGAAAATCTCCAGGTTTGTATTGGAATTCTTCCCATCAAGTCTCTGCTCAGAATTCAGGATCGATCTCTATCTCTTTGGTTTTGGATCAAAAACCAAAAGTTTGTTTTAACCCTTGAACAATTTGCTAACATTCTCCGAATTCCAAATCATGGACAATGTGCCTTCACTGGAGATTGGTCTCTTGATTCTCTCTTCAACTATCGTGAAGAAAATAGTCCATATTGTTCACACATACCTTCCCCTCAAGACTTGACTCACATGTTATGCAAACCTCGACCCTATTACTCTGATCCAAACATTATCTATACACGGGATATCCAAGAAGAGTACAAGCCTCTCGTACTCATCCTACGTGAAAATGTTTTTAGTCTTAGGGGAAATCGAGAAATTCTTCCCGCTTTTTGTACTCACATAATGTATTATTTGCTAACCCAACAACCATATAATCTCGCCTATTTCTTCGCAAGGCGAATTGTAAACCTTCAAGGCTCCAAGAACAAAATAATCCCTTATGGAAAGTTGTTGACACACCTTTATCATCACATCATGTACTTCCACCCTCAATTTCAAATTCCGTTGTACGTACTTGTGAACAAGATGATGGTACCTTTAAACACACCTCTCATGTAGACTTTCTTCATCCCTGAATCGATAAATACTCATCAACCATTTGATGATCCATCTAGCGAAAATGATCAAGAAACTTAGTCTCTCTTCAAAATACGGTCAATCCTTAGTACTCATGCTCTATCAATGTAATGCAATTTCTTTCATGAAATAAAACATTTAACATTTGATATCTCTGCTATACTAGTGTTCAAACTTCTTAGAAAACACTAGATTTGAACTATGATGCTTTGTGCAACTCTTGCATACCTTTTGTAAAGGTATCATTAGGAGACGGATCCCTCGCTTGTGCTAGACGGATCCCTCCTCTTAGGGAACCGAGGGATCAGGGCAACAAAATGCAAACAATCCGATACTTCAAATTCAAAACATTTCTTTAGATCACTTCACACTAGCTAAACATAGTGCCTTAGGACCAATTAAGTCCTTCTCAAGCGGAGTAAAGTTTCATACTCACTCATAACTCACTTAGATCACACTCTACGCTTTCGATCTATCACCAAAACTCATTACTCTTCCGCTCTCATCATCACACATCATCCCTCACAATGTTAATACATCTAGCTTTAGAAATCTTTCAAATTGATTTTAGTCATCCTTACCTCAAAATTGGTCAAATTCTAGTTTTTCCATTTTCTATAAAACTTTAAGATATCTTCCAAAATATTATCTTAAGCTACTATCAGATCTCTAGGATCATTTAGCTCCAATTGACACTCTCAAATTTTTAGTGTCATCTTTGGTCATTCATTGGTACTCATAAAAGTTTATTTTATTCCATAAAAGGCAATCATAAGCTCACTCATTGCCCTTGAACATTTTTAAGTACCCTCATTTAAGATACTTAAGAGGACTGAAACATTCAAAAAGGTATAGGCATTAGACCTTACAAACATCATTTTTACCCTTTCCTAGTCTGAGAGACGGATCCCTAGGATTAGCCTAGACGGATCCATCATGGAGGGAACCGTGGATCCGATGACATATTCATGTCAAACTCTAGCTAAAACAATCATTTCAAGCTCATCTTGCTAACTTGAACACTCCATCTTATCTTAATTAAGATCCTAGATCGTACAACTCAAGTTGACTCTTGTGCATGCTAATCATCACATTCCAAAGGATCTTAGTGGCCTAAGTCTTGAATGCACTTGCCAAATCTTCCTTCTTTATAAACCACATTGTTAAGACTCCTAAAGTCATCATCTTCATCCTCACTCTCGCACTTTAAAACCTTTGCAAACTTTCTTTTCAATCATCTCATCACGAGGAAAGCTCCTAGTGCTAATTCATCCAAAGGACCACCTAAGAAAATTGCTCGTGGTTGTACACGAAATTTCAACCTAATCATCTCCGTTAAATCCACAAATGGTAGGATCTCCTCTCCACCTATCAAACCAATCCCCAAAAGTATTGTTCCCACAAAACTACCAATGCCAAACACCACCATACCTCCTAAACTAAACAACCCCATTTCCACTAAACCATCACCCTTGGTGCCTAGAGCCCTATCATTCACCACTCCACTCTCATCACCACACCTCTACAATCTAGAGGATTTACCTCCTAGGCCATCCCATCCTCCACCACCGCCAACATTCTCCTCTTTAGGAGGAATAGTGGAACAAAATCAAGGTGTTGAGTCAACACTAGCTCCGACCTCTTTTTCTCCGTCACCCTCAAATAATCCCTTTTGGATTATGAGAAATCATCAAAGTCAACCACCCGACCACATGGAAGTTGACACCTCTACCTACCACTATCATTCTTAGTTGAGCCATCCTCGAATGCACCGCCAATTCCTCCCTTTGAGGCTCCTCAACCTTCTTCATTTGATCCTTCACATCAAGTCATTTCCTTTCTATCACCACCACTACCGAGCCATGACAAAGATTGTTATCATTGTCAACATGTTGAAAGTTTGATACATGAAGTACGTGAAGATCAACGTTTCATGTTTTATCACCTCTTCGAACGTTTCGACGAGATCAAACCTAAACAAACTTGAGCTAGAGGATTCAAGTGGTATCCTAGTATCAAGCACGACTTAGAAAGTCTAGTAATCCAAAGTCATGTATTATTCACCTTCTTAGTTTTTAGAGTCATGTACATCATATCTCTAGTTTTATTAAATGAAATTACATGATATTTGCCTCATTATTCTGAGTATATGCTTGTTGCTCTAATACATATCTCATTTTGATGATAACATTACTTGTTACATTACCTTTGCTGTATTTTGTTTACAAATGACGGATCCCTACGTTTTACCTAGACGGATCCCTCCAAGGAGGGAACCGTGGGATCCGTGCAACAGAAGACTGGTTTTCTACTAACTTGAGTCTTATTTGCAGGAAAATATGCATTATATACTTGTTTTCTAACATTGGTTTTGTAGATTTTAAATTTACAAATGAAGACTTTGACACCCTAAGCTAGGGGGAGCTTTATGTCAAAGCAATACATTGCAAAATCACTTGTAATATTAGGATTACATTTCATGACGTCCTTTTGCAAAGTTACAATCATCAAGGGGGAGCATATTCATCATATAGACGAAATCTTTTGCAAACATAGTTGCAAATCAGCTTAGTATTTTTTTCTTGCTTGACACCCTCACAAAGGGATGGACTCATCAAGGGGGAGTTAAGACGAGAACTCTTCCCATCACTTGATCTCTATATTTTCCTTTCTTATTACACGTTTTTCTTAAAACAACGTGTTAGTTTCTTTTCGACGCTCTTTTTGTTTCAACAAAAAGGAGGAGAAGAAAGTAAAAACTACAATTCAAACTTTTACGAATTTTAGTTTTTCCTTAAAATAATTTTATGTTTTTTCATCAACAAAAAGGGGGAGATTGTTAATTCATCCACCAAAGGACCACCCAAGAAAATTGCTCGTGTTGTACACGAAATTTCCTCAACCGAATCATCTCCCGTTAAATCCACAAATGGTAGGATCTCCCTCCACCTATCAAACCAATCCCAAAAAGGATTGTTCCCAAAAAACTACCAATGCCAAACACCACCATACCTCCTAAACCAAACAATCCCATTTCTACTATACCGCCACCTGGTCTGAGCCCTATCATTCACCACTCCACTCTCATCACCACACCTTTACAATCTAGAGGATTTTCCTCCTAGGCCATCCCATCCTCCACCAACCGAAAACATTCTCCTCTTTGGAGGAATAATGGAACAAAATCAAGGTGTTGAGTTAACACTAGCTCCGCTTCTTTTTCTCCTCACCATCAAATAATCCCTTTGGATTATAAGAAATCTTCAAAGTCAACCACCCACACATGGAAGTTGACACTCTCTACCACCACCATCATTCTTAATTGACCCATCCTCGATGCGCCTCCGCCTCCCTCTTTGAGGCTCCTCAACCCGCTTCACTTGATCCTTCACATTAAGCAATTTCCTTTATTCCATCACCACTACCGAGCCATGACAAAGATTGTTATCATTGTTAACATGTTGAAAGTTTGATACATGAAGTACGTGAAGATCAACGTTTCATGTTTTATCACCTCTCAACGCTTAGACGAGATTAAACCTAAACAAACTTGAGCTAGAGGATTCTAGTGGTATCCTAGTATCGCTTAACTTAGATAGTCTAGTAATTCGATGTCATGTATTGTTCATTTTCTTAGTTTTTAGAGTCATGTACATCATATCTCTAGCTTTATTAAATGAAATTACATGATATTTGGCATATTATTCTGAGTATATAATGAGGGGTTCAATATCGATCTCACTTTGATGTTAACATCATTTGTTACATCAATTTTGCTGCATGCATGCACGGATCCCTATGTGTTTTGACTGGATTCCCTCCAAGGAGTGGGAACCGGGAATCAACAAAAGACTAGTTTTCTACTAACTTGAGTCTTATTTGAGTAAAATTATGCATTATATACCTGTCTTCTAACCTTTGTTTTGTAGATTTTCAATTTACACATGAAGAATTTGACACCCTAAGCTAGGGGAGTCATCAAAGCAATACATTGCAAAATCACTTGCAATATTACGATTATATTTCATGACGTCCATTTGCAAAGTTGCAATCATCAAGGGGGAGCATATTCGTCACATAGACGAAACCCTTTGCAAAAATAGTTGCAAATGAACTAGCTTAGTATTTTTTTTCTTGATGACGCCTCACAAAGGGATGGACTCACAGGAGTTAAGACGAGAACACTTCGCCACTTGCTCTCTACTTTTTCTCATTATCTCTTTCATTTACATGTTTTTCTTAAAACAATGTGTTAGTTTCTTTCCGAAGCTCTCTTTGTTTTGACAAAAAGGGGGAGAAGAAAGTAAAAACTACAATTCAAACTTTTACGAATTTTAGTATTTCCTTAAAATAATTTTATGTTTTGTCATCAACAAAAAGGGGGAGATTGTTAATACAAATAAGCCGTAAAAACGTTTATTTATATTTTACGATCTTCTAAATGTTTTGTCGATAACAAACGTAAAATCATTTTAACGAAACAAATAAAATACGTAAAAGTTTGAGCCAATAGTTTCCTAACACACTTACGTTTTTCACATAAAACACTAAACAAGTAAAAGCAGTTTTATGATTTAGTAATACATATGTACAACAACTAGTGTTTACATATTGTAAAATATATACATAACTAGTATGTATTATAATGGGCAATATAAATGGGTAGAAACTTAAGTTATTGACCCATTGACTAAGTACATTGAATGTAGTTGGGTATAACCCAAAGTCCATGACCCATACCCATGGAGCATAAACCATAACCCATTGCATGACATCATGCATAAGTCATATATGGATATTATCCATGACCCATGGTTTTAACCCATGACCCATGGACTAGATGCATTGCATCTTGTAGATACATTGTATCTACTTGGATACCCATGGTCCAAAGTCTAGGACCCATGACCCATAACCCATGATTTATGACCCAAAACCCATGGGCAAAGGGAGTCCCCACGGATCCCTGCATCGACGGATCCTCAAGTGGGATCCATGGGATTCGTGGAACAGAGCCAAATCTTCTATAAAATGAGTCATTTCTTCATTGTTACTCACACCACATATATTTTCTCTTTGAGTTATAAACTCTAACCTCGGCCCAAGTGATCTATGTTTTTAGTTTTTGTTTTTGTGTGATTCTCTAGGTTCCTCTTAAAGGCGAGATCACCACCTTTTGAAGTCAAGCAAGCTCAAGTCCATGAGTTGGCATGCTTCGTCATCTTCAAGACTACTGAGGTTCTTTTATTGATAGTTTCTCTTCTAATTGTGTAGTGTCAAGACATAAGTAAAGATGTCTAAAGGGTCCAAGACATTATTAGTGAAAGGTGTCAAATGTCCGTATTGAAATCACTAGTGAAGGGTGCTTAGAAGTCAAGGCTAAAGGCATTAGTGAAGGGTGTCTAGAAGTCAAGTCACAAGGTATTACCGGTACCTAGAGGAGTCAAAGGCATTAGTGAAAGATGCCTAAGGTGTACATTCGATATGGAGTGTTCGATATACAAAATAGATTTGTATTGGGTCAAAGGATATTGATATCCTTGTTGATGTTGTCATAAGGAGGAGATCTCCTTAGGGATAGGATTTGTGTAGTGTAGTAGTTTCTCCATTGTAATGGAACTCGGTTCTAGCCTAATACCGATAAAGGGTAGGCGACGTTGGATAGGTTTGGTTCTACCGTGGAAGAACCCGATTCTAGCCTTGTACCGGATAAAGAGTATGCAACGCTATGAAGGCTTCTCCGCCATAAGGAGTTGGTGTCGTAGTGTTTACTTAACTCGAGTAGTGACTCGGAGTGGAGTAGGCAAGGAAGGTGTCCTGTAGCCAAACCACTATAAATACTCAAGGTTTGGTGCTTTCTCTTATTCTTTCATTATATATTTATATATGCTTGTCTATCAACATTCAACACACATGTTTAAATAGATTGACATAAGTCGATCTAAATAGTTTAAAACTGTTTAATTGGTAAAACTATTCAACCCGCGCTTCTAGTTTTCCACAGCTCAACGTTTTCCTATTTCGGTTTCGATCAGTTCGGTCCGTCTCGGCCTAACGTACAAACCGACTAATAATTTGAACGACCGAAAGACCGACCGACCACTAAAGAGCGGACGCATCGGACCAAACACATTTAATCCGATCCTCAATCCATAGCTTTGATTCATCTAGGTTCGGATAGTCCGATCCAATCTTACACTAATGCTCAACCCTAATTACAAGTGACCTTTTCATAACTTCTTTATAGTGGTTATATGATTCGATCATCATAATGCTTTTAGAACAATCAATTGATTTTATATTATTGCGTTGAAGAAAACAAATACTTCTCCATAAAATTTTCGATTTTGAAATTTCGCTTGATCCGCCTTTGCTTAACTCACAACCAACCACAAAAACGGGCTTTTAGAAACGAAGTTAACCAGCTAGATTTTCCGGTTTTAAGTGACCCGAGTCAACTCAATTTCAAGTAACTGCACGGTTTGGTTTTTAATTTGATTATTATAAAACCGGTTGACCTTTGTCGAACCGTTAAAAAAAATAGTTTTTTTTAATAAAATCAATTGAGTTGGCGGTCATCGCAGAATCCACCCTCAAAAACCCGCCACATTGAAAATTTCATAGCATAGCATTGAGTTCTCGGTAAGGATGGCAACAGAGTGAGAAATGTCCGAGATTGTATTTCCCATCCCCGTTTCCACTCTCCATCTCCATCACCGTCCCCATCCTCATCGGGAATACATCCCCATCCCCGCCTCCAGTGGGACGGGATCCCCTCTGGATTCGGGATTTCAACCTTGTGAAATAACATAAAAATTTCACCAACTCCTAAAAAATATAAAAAATTTGAACTCATAAAGTGTCTCAACATATGTGCGTACATCGCATATAGTTGAATTCATTACAATTTCAATTCAACTTTAAAGCATCATCATCATTGTAAAATCACATATAATATAAAAACAATATATATCATATGTGTGTATTCAGATCAAATAGTTAAGTAATATGTAATTGGTGCTTATACTTCTAATTCTAAATATGTTTGATTCTATAAATATCACATATATATGCATATAATATATGTCATACTCATAAACATTTATACATATACATATACAAGTTAATCGAGTATGGATATAACATATAAATTGATTAAATTCTAAATACTTATACACTTAGAAAGATCGTGGCCGCCGGGTTCGGGATTTATATTAACCTCATCCTTGGTTTCATATTTTATTCCTCATCCCAGTTCCCATCTCCGATCAACTTGAGGATTCCTGTCAAATCGGATTGAGAATTGAGTTCCTATTATGTGTACGGATTTATTTGCCATCTCTAGTCTCGGCTAGAATACAATATCTTTTTATGTGGTAAATTAGCCACTTTAGAATATGTCTTAGATTTCCATGTATTTCCTAAATAAAGACAAAACTAATTATTTGAGTTAATAAAATCCAAAAACAAAAAACAAAACTGAATAGTATATTATATATCTCCAACCTCTTCTACCTCTGTCACTTCCCTGATCCATCTCTTTGTTTATTAAAATCACATTTTCATATATCTTCCCACCAAAGCAACACATGCACACACACACACACCACACACACTTAAACTAACTAAACACTTATTTACTTAAACCAAAGCAAACACTTTTTCATTTGTCTGTTACTCATTTCAGAATCATTTTTTTGATTTTTAGCTCTTTGTCTTCACATCTTCACTTCTCTAAATCCACACAAGATTCCCACTAAATCTTTTTTCCCTCTATTTCTTCTTCATTCTTCATTCTTCATTTTCATTTTCAGGGTTTCATTTTTTATTATCATTCATGGATGCTTCTTGTTATCTTGAAGTTGATGTTAATGGTGAACAAACCTTCTTCATTCATAAGGTAAGTTTTTAATATAAGCTATCATTTGTCATTTGTTTAAAGTTTAAACTGTCTTTCTGTGTTGGTCATTATGTTTTTTTAAGGTTAATTTGTCTGGTTTCATTGTACTGACAAATATTTGTTCAAAAAAACAAATAAATTGTACTGACAATATTAATTGTTTAGGGTTTTATTCTGCATTTATGTTCATGTTTTTTATTATTTTAATGCTTGATTATACATCTTTAATGAATCTTTGTTCTTACCCTTTTTTTTTGTTTTTTCATAAGAAAAATTCCAAAAGAAAAATGTTTTTTTTTTAATGTTAATTTAAATGTGAATTTTCAGTTGATAAATGTTATTTTCTTCATCACCCATAGAAGGTTTTTTTTTTTTTTTTTTTTTTGAAGTTTATTATCTTTTTTCCCTGTTAATACCAGTAGAAATTTTCATGAAATATTTGTAGGAAAGTGTCATTTTCTTTGTGGTTTTATAATTGAATGTATAGGTTGTATGCAAATTTATTAGTCTCACTCATAGTTGTTTTAATGTAGTTATTCATTAATGTTTTGTGGGGGTACAATCTTGAAACTTCTCTTTTTCATTTACTAGGTAGACTGGTGAATTTATCATGTGGGTACCATTGTAGTATTGAGAGGCTAATGATATCAGTAATCTTTACAATCCTTGAGAAAAAGCTTGGATCTTTTTAGCAAATTGCAATAAATGACCAAATATTTTAGATGGTGTTTTGGGCTTGCTTAGTTGCTTATTGGTTTTTGGAATTAGCAACTTTAAATAGATTGATATTGAAGAATATAAATAGGCTGTTTAGAAAATTAATCCTAAACACTACTTATGAGTTGTGTTAAACTGTTAAATGCAATAAGTAGATTTAGTAAGCCCCAAGTAGTTCAAATTTATATTTTTGGGTAGATTCGAAAAAAAAAAAAAAAAAACTTGTAACATGTCAACGACGTCGAATGGTTGTGTAACATGTTGCCGATGTTAAGTATCAGATAAAAAACAAAACGAGGCGTGCTGTTGCTATTTGGTTGTTACTGAATTATTAAAGATTCCCCCTCCTAGAAAAACAATTTATTGCCATATAGTGACATTTCACCATTCTTTGCTGCAAATTGGTCCTATTTTTCTACTTTATACCAATTTTCTTTTCTTGTTTCATAAATACAATGCCTTTTATGATGTTTTTAATGCACTGCAAAAGTGCCCTTGTGTAGTTGCCTTGAATTGAGGATCTCACCATACTATCTGCCAATGTATATTGGATAAATCTGTAACGGTTAAAAAAAGGATCCCAACCCATTTACTATCCAAAAAGAACTTGCATGCTGTGCTATTAAAACACCCTGGGTTCAAGATTTTTAGATACATCTTGAATGGGACAATTCTGTAAAAGCAATTTTGTTAGGTTCTGTTTTTGACTTTCTTGGTCAGTTGACCTTTGGGTCGACCGACCCATTGCGCCCAGCCTTAGAGCCCTCTTTCGAAGAAACGACATCTTTCTAGGATTCAAAAAACTTTCATAATTGCTAAGGGTGATCAGATATACAAATAGACTTTCTTGGCACACTAATTTTTTAAGCGCTTCAAAGTTGCGTATATTTTTATTTTGAAACAGTCTTTATACTCGGTAAGTTTCTTATCTATGTTGCTTTAATTAGTGGTTACTTATGATTCGACAGTGCTTCATGTGTCACTTCATTGTTTGTAGGGAAAAAAAATAGTAACAAATTTTATGTTCTTAATTTATATGATGCATAATACTTGTTTGTTTCATGAACATTGCAGAACATCATCTCATCATATTGTGGAAGAATCAGAAATTTGTTTATTAAATCCAAAGGCCCGACAACGAATCTTAAAGTCATATTCCATGATTTTCCAGGAGGACCCGAAACTTTTGAGCTTGTTTCAAGATTCTGTTACAAGGATGGCGATATCAACATAAATCCCTACCGCATCGCTTGTTCTGTGCTGCACATTATATGGAAATGAATGAAACGATCAGCGGGTCCCACAATTTGCTCGAGCAAACGAAGAAATCTATTGATGAAATCAAGTTTTGGAGTTGGCCCGAGCTTCTATCAGCTTTAAAGAATTGTCAAGATTTAGTCCCTATATCAAGTTCTACAGGAATCCTTCAAAAGTGCATGGATTCATTGGTTGCTAGGCTTGTTTACACTAGTGAAACTAGCCCGTCTTGTCCTTCAAGTTCCTCACCTGACAGCTTAGGGATTCGCTGTCAACCGATAGTAAAAGCACCGAGAGTCTAAGGAGTGGTTTCTTGCGGCCAACTTGGTGGTTTGAAGATTTAGTCAGTATTTTGACTCCAAATTTGGTCAAACTATTGGTAAAATCAATAGTTCTTTACAAATTCGACAATGGAGTCACAAGTAGGTTTCTTTTTTACTATCAGAAATCAAGATGTATTAACGCCACTTCAGATGAAAAACGAGAAATAACCGAAACAATCATCGATAGTCTTAGTTTGCTAGATCAAAATGCGGTTTCTTGCAAGAGTTTATTTGGGATTTTACAGGTTGCTTTGAATTTAAACGTTAAGAATATTTGCAAGAACAATTTAGAGAGTATGATTGGTTCTCAATTGGATCAAGCGACTCTAGACAATCTTCTTGTTTCATCTCCAAACGGGTCAAAATATCTTTATGATGTTAATCTAGTTTTGCAGTTTGTAAAGTACTTTTTAGCTTGTAAAAATGCGCGAGAAATTCCTGCTTCTGAGCTGAAGAGAGTTGCTCGACTGATAGACTCATATATCAAGGAAGTGGCTCCTGATCCCCGTTTGAAGGTTTAAAGCTTTTTGGCTCTTGTAAAGGCTCTCCCGATTCTGCAAGAGATTCAGATGATGAAATATACCATGCCATTGACATTTATCTTCAGGTAATACTTTTTATGTTGGGAGTAGCTAAAATTCGGCAAGTTGCAGTAGATAGCAATGGTTACAGAAATCATTGTTCTATTAAAAACCTTAAACTTAGTCTGGATCTGTTTCTTCTTAGTGTCGAGTTTTATCTAATGGTTTCTTTTCTTGTAACGCAGGTTCATCAGGGTTATCAGATCTAAGAAATAACTAGCATATGCAGCTGTATAAACTATGACAAAATTTCAACGGAGTGTTGCAACCATCTTATAAAAGCGACAAATTCCCATCAAGATTTGCCAGATTAGCTCTCAAATCTCAACAAGTCAAACTCGAAAACCTTTTCAGTGGTATGGACCTACAAAAATGCTACAACCCTTCACCTCATGAACCCATGGAAACTAGAACGAAGAAGCATAAGCAAGTTGTGTTGTATGCTCAACAAGTTGCATCGCATGGAACAAAAGTAGATATTGTGAAAGAAAACGAGAAGATGAGAGCACATTTAGAAGGGATGCAATGGAGGGTGATTGAGTTGGAGAAAGTTTGTAGAAAAATGCAAACACAAATGACAAAATAGTTGAAATCAAGATTGTCTAGACAATCTAGTGCTAAATCCTTGCCAAGGCTTTGTTCATGATATATTTTTATATAAGTTTTGGTAAATAATATGAAATTTTAGTTATGATGCTGTGTAATCTAAAGTAGAGACTTGTGCTATTTTTTATGTATACACTGAATGATACACCTATGTCCCAAAGGCACACTGGCAAAAATGGTTAAGCTCACATTCATTTTTGTGTTTCCATTAACCACTAAACTCATAGTCTTGTCACCAAAAGAGGGTTTTTTACACCTTTAAGTTTTTGTTTTTTAGAAAAATGAAAGGTTGACGACTTTTATCTTGATCAAAAGATACAAAAGAGCAAAATGATTCTATAGAATTTTATGTACTTTAACCAATGATCATCTCCCATTGGTTATGACTTTAAATCCATGGTAGTATGTTCGGGCCATCAGAATTCCTGCTCAAACATCTTCCATGACTAAAGAAGATCATTCTAAGATCATCTTCCATCGCGAAATGCCTCAGATTGACCTAGTACTGGCTATTGGAGAAAATGGCTGGGTTCAAAGCCCACCTCCCTAAGATGTAGACACCACCTGACAGATGCCATCGTACCGGCCCCGGCGAGGCCCCGGTTAGATCTTTAGGATACACGGATCGTTCGATCCCACCAATCTTCACCTTGTTGGAGAGAATTTTATGTACTTTAGACAGTGGTAGCAGTACATTCCTTTTATACTTGGCTTTAAATGAAGTGTCTCTCTCTGTATTTAACTTTTCGTTTTTGTGGAAATGTTAAGTCCTTTTCCCTGCCTTCCCACTCATTTTGTTTCAATGGAATCAAAATTTGTTCTCATTCTTTTGTACCCATCAAACAAACTCAATGATCTTTTATTTACATACATTATCAAGAAGAAACATATAAATAGTTGTATAAAAGCATACCATATATGGCCTCAAAGCAATTATAATGTCAAGTTAAATTGTGTCTTAAATATCTACATGTTCATGGATTTCACTATACGGGTACTAGAGGTAGGCCGGTTCATACTCGTATGATCATTAGTCCAATGGTTGGAGGCTTCAATGGCTGTTGAGTCAATAATCGACCTGCGTTCAAGTCTCATCCTTGTGATTTCGCTCTATATAGTACCCACCTCAAAAAAACCTACATGCACACTTAGGAGACTTTGTGGAATAAGAGCTCGGTCCGAGTCTTGGCTCGTACTCACTCAGTTGGTGCCCACTAGCGGGAGATAGGCCTGAGCTATTCCTTGTGGGGTGGACAATAGCTTGTGCCAAAAGACACCCGAAGTCAGGGTGTTCCCGCCAATCTACACCTTTTGTGAAATTGATAACATGGTGCCTGAATTTTTTGATTTTTTTACCGACTAGTTTTACACAATTAGTTACACATACTTGAAAAGTATAATTAGCTTGTCCAAAACAAGAAACCCTTACTCCCATTGGTTTTCAGCATCTTTCAAGCTAATATCACATCTCAAAGTCTTAAACTTTAGGTAATATATTTATATGCAGCTATGCAGGTACATATTTTACCATGAGTAGAAGTGCACAACCATTAGATTGAATCATATAACATTCATTTTGATTATTCAAGGTTTAGTGGTCGATCGGTTTCTAACGTTGACTATGCATGTAATGGTTAAACTCTATGCATTATAAGGTCGTATGTTACAATTACTCATTGCATGATTGCACAAGTATTTCAGTGCATGCACATATTTCATTGGGAATGTTGATGATAACATGGATGGATGGATGGATGTTGATCCCATTAATTAGCATTTTAGCTTACACGCTACTCTTCTTGTTACAAACAAAGTCCAAAAACGTTACGGTTTGTTTACTCATTGAATATATATATACATATTTTTATGTAGGGATTGTTTACGTGTATAAAAGATTAGACTTAAAAAACTGTAGTTACTGCGGATGAAAAAACATTTATTTTATTGCTACAAAATACAATTTTAAACAAATATGTTTTTCAACAGAAAATGTTAACAACAAGGATTTCAACCCTCATGTTGTTACGAAGTGTTTGTATACAATACTATTGTAGAAGAAGAGGGTCTTTGGCAATTTTGTGGACACAAACGCACTTTTAATAATGGATCTAAACATAACAATTTGTATTTGTAAGTATGGTACATATATAAGACCAAAAAATTGTTTTAATTCATTCCTAGCTTTAGCTCTTACAGTTTGGACACAAATAAAGTCTCACAAAACCATTCCCATTTCTTCTTGTCTTCAGTTCTTGCTTATTTCCTATTGGCAATATATTTAAGTGCAAGTGACCTGTATAGCTTGATCCTCTTTGTGTCATATATAACCAATTCTTCTACTATTTTGCTAAAATCGGCTTATCTTCAGGATGAATGTAGCATAGCCCATTGCGCATATTCGCTTCATAACAGACTTGCAACCTAGAATAAAACCCTATGGTTGCGTATGATAGGTACCGTAACCTTTGATAAGCTCAGAGTTTTCAAAAGAATATTTTCATAAGTATGGCGAACCACTACGCATATCAGCCACAGACTCACGGATACAACAACATCCACACCCAACATTTTCCAGGAGTGACAATTGGAAGACGAATCCTCTAAGAGTGGCTGAACTATCTATCACATTATCTAACTGACCCTTTTTTCATAATAGGCTTTTTTGTTTTCATGAATTAATAACCACGACATAGAACCGCAAACCTCCTCCACCTCAAGAGTTTAAAGAAAAAGAATTCAGTCTTCCAAAAATCATTGAGATAAATGATGACAATAACAATGATGACCACCGTGATTCGTGATTTAATGAAAAATCTTCATCAAAAAGAAAGCGTGTCTCAGATCACAGTAAAAAGGTTACAACATTGATCATAATGCCTAATGTGTTTCAGTCTAGAGACAAAATGACAAAATTCATTCTTTGATAAAACTTCAGGTTCACATAATCAAAAATACAAGGTGGACATACCCAAAGAAAAAAAAAATGAGAAACATAAGAGGATAAGACAAAGAATTTACATCAGATTTTAAAAGGAAAACTACATGTTTCTGCAAAACACCAAGTTTATGCAAATCACATATAGCATTCCAAGAAAGACGATAATCTTTTGCAAATTCTTTCACTGCACCATCAACCATTTCCCATCTTTTTTTTGCAAGTCTATTTTAGTTTATCTTTTTAATCCAAGTAATAACTACTTTAGTGTTATATGGGTTAAACTAAAAATAATGTACGTAAATGAAAAGAGGCCTATGACCCATAAGTTTTCCTGTAATACTGGCCCGTTGTACATTTGGTGCATGACTATTAGAGCCCATTCTGTTATTGCAAAATAACACATGTGTTTAGAACTAGGATTAGCAGCTTAGCTGTATTAACTAGCAACCAATCTTTATGTATTTTTACTATAACAAAATTTTATTCATTCAAGTCACACAATTACGGAAACGTATCACTAAGTTTGCACTCAAATCTTCTGCACTTCATTTACGCGTAGATTGTTCACTATTTAAGCATAAATGAACTGTTTGATTGGACAACTTCGATTGGAATTTTTCTTTGGTTTTATGCATGTAATTATATATATAAAAAAAAGTAAAAGTAACTCCCAATACTGTCTTCCATGTAAGCATGGGTCCCGTCAATACCGCTTTTCGTTGCATGGGGGTAGGGTTGAGACATAGACAACCTACATCTACCTAAGGTAGAGAGGCCGCTTCTTCTACCATGGTAGGTACCTCTGCCTTGCAAGGTAAGGATCGAACCCTTGACCTTTGTCTCCAGATGCAAGTGTGTTAACCACTTGATCTAACCTTGCTTCTTTTTCTCGCATGTAATTATATCTATATATGGGGTAAATACTATTCAAAGCACTGTAACTATTCCTTAAGGTTTAACTGCGTTTGCAAACTTGATCCTTCGGGGACTAACGATATAATAGAATTGAACATTTAAGGACTGATACATAAATATGTATATATACATATATGAAAAATATAACAGAACCACAACACTTTCCAGCAACACGCGAGATCACCCGCTCGCTTGCACTAATAACATACCTACAGATAACACCCCAGCTTTAAGCAAAAACTTATTAGTATGTGATACTTTGAAATAATAAATCGCCTCATTTTTAACAATAACTTTGTAAATTTTAACTTCTAACTTTCTAAGTATCATTAAGAAAAACTACGAGTTTGGGCCTGAGTAAGTAGCCTTGGGTAATGAATTTAGACGGAAGGTATCAGTTTTTGGTGAACCGCAATATGAAACTATGGTTATATAAATAATCGGTCTTTTGTATAAAGCAAGGTTTTCACTTCATGATTGTTTTTGTCTTTGCAAAAATGAAATTGTAAGATCATATCAAGATCTTAAGATCATAAATATAATGTCATTTTCTTAGTTTTTGTAATATTATACAAATATACAAATTATTATATATCATAAACACAAAATTATATGAATGTTTCATAGAAATGTTGTCGTAAATTATGATTATGAAATGTTTAAGATTAACATGTTATTTTTTAAATTCTATAAAACATAAACAATTACTTTGGAGTGTTTTAGTTTATGGTTCGAAAAAAGTAAAATCGGATCAGACTATCTTAAGATCTTATGTTTAAGATCGGGATTCTATAAGATCTTAAGCTTGCAAAGATCCTACGTATGATCATAATCGTTTTTTATTTATAGTATCGTAAAATCCTAATATTAAGATTGAGATCTTAATAACCATGGTATAAAACCCTAGTTGGTTCCTTCATAGTTTTGTAAGGAGTGTTATTTTTCAATAGTTCAGTAATAGTCCAGGAAGGTATAAATACAAATTAAATGGGTTAGCAGGAAATTATCTAACAAAGGTCTCTAACATAAACATAACCCGCTAACAACCATTTTAGTTGGAGTGGGAGAGGAACGGACACTCAAACTGACGTGAAACTCATTGAAAAAAGTAGAAAGAAAACCTTTGGTGAAAATATATGCAATACTAGTAGCGAGAAGAGACATAAGAACACACACATCACCCGCTGCTACAAGATCCCGAAAAAAATGTATATTATTGTTACATGCTTGGTGTGTTAATGTTGCATCGAATTAGAGGGAAGATACACGTAACTAACCTTATCACAGTAGGAAAGCGAGAAGAAAATAAAGGAGTATAAAGCTCACGAAGAAGTCTCACTTACAAGGTAGCACCACACAATTCAACTTCGACACTTGGGGAGAAATTGTAAAGTGTCACTTTGATGGCCAAGACAACAAATTGTTTCCCAGAAACATGCATACCGAATATGGATGAACGGGTAATGGGCGGCCAACCCAATCACCGTCGGAGTAGGAAACCAAAGAAGAAGTCGAGTTTGAGTAAAGTCGAATACCATAATCTAGTGTAACTTGAACATACCTCAAAATCCGCTTGAGAAAAACAAGGTGAGGCTCGAAGGGATCATCATAAAGAAAAACACATGTTGAACTGCATATGAAAAATCTAGTCTAGTGATGGTAAGATACTGAAGACCACCTACAAGAACACAATATAAATCAGGATCAAACACATGGGAATCATCAACGTAAAGCTTGGTTTCTATGTCCACAAGAATTCTGCAAGGATTGCAGTTTAGCATAGCAGAATCATATTTCTTTTTAGAAATTTACGTCCGTTTAACACTACGAGAAACATAATTGAAGATATGAAATAATCTCATGCAAAAAAGAATCATCAACATGCACTAGTAACTAAGAATTATCAAAACTGTGCCGAAAATTAAAAAAAAAAATGAATTACAAAGTTGTGATGAAATCCAACACAGAAGCATATTTTAAAAATCGCTGAAACTTTCCAACCTAAAACGAGTTTAACAAAATACAAAGATAATTAAAGTGTCGGAATCTCGAAACGAGGATCCTGGTTTAACCATTGGGCTAAAGCTCTAATCTACATCGATACTATGTTGTTGAATGCGGTCATTCACTTTAAGAAGAGCCTTGAAACAACTTAAGAGTATCATATGCAATATTCATGTACTTAAACAACCACACTAAATGAATATCGTTCACGTTGATTATCGAGGAAAGGGGTCCAAGTATTATTCTTAATAAGTGCATTATCAATCATTACATATAGTACACCCGAACCAAAAATATTGGGTCCAGCACACGAAAAGATAAATGACTCCCGATCCATGGGCTGTCCGGAGTAAACTAATACCAACCTCGACAAAGTTGGGTCAGGCGAAACCCTAGATCACAAGCAACTGCGGCCTAACATTGTTGCCGCGGAAGAACACCAAGTCCGGGACAAAACCCAAGGATCGGAACCACGGTTCAACCAAAAGAGTAAGGAATATTATTTAGGGTTGCGATACTGACTCGTGCAGACTTCAAGAAGGGAAATATCGCGGTTGCCGCCTAAAAACATCGTTGTCATGGTAATAAGACAATCGTGAGGTTTGACCTTGAGGAATCTCCAGCCCAAAACCGTCTCTATCGCAACCCGTGACTACAAGAACTCGACAAGAAGGTCCACCTATAAATAGATCGCATGTGCCACTTACAATGACATGATCCTCTCTCTCTCACCTAAACATACTTTCTCTCTCTAACCGAAAACTTTCTCTCACGCCGGAGGTTAACCGCGGAACCCCTCTTCTATTGGGTTTAATCTTGACATGTTGGTGTAGTAGTACTTCATGTATTTTCCTTAGTTAATAAATTGAATAAATGTTAGCGGGTTATTGGTTGAATGGGTCCTTTGAGACCGAGTCTTGTGTAACTGAAATACACAATTGGTACAATAGGTTTCAGTTACCTAGTCTTTGGATGAGTCATGGTACACGTCTAGTCATTGTAAGGCTATATATAGCCATGTTATTTATTAATGAATGTATCATCTTCTATCATATTTCCTTTACCCAATCGTTTATTCACATATACACATAATTGTCGGCTTATATTTCACCGTTCAAAGCTTCAAATCTACATTTGGTATCAGAGCCACTAGGGCTCAAATCAGAGGAAAAGGCGATTTCATGTAATCGAATGTGGGAGAAGAAAGATTGGTCGCCACAAGGGCAATGATCAAGATCGACACGGGGAAGAAGATCGGATCTTCGGCCAACCGGGCCGGAAGAAGATCAAGGCGTGGTCGGAAACTAAGTTCTGGCTGAGACCGAGAAGACCGTTAAGTAAGAAATAAAGACCGTAGACCGGCCGGAAGAGAGATTCCGGCGAAGACCGAAAAACCGATATAAAGACCGGTGGTTTGGCTTGTTTGCAGGTGAAAGAAAAACAGAAAAAGAAGTGAATAATGGCGTTGGTACCTAAAGAAGGAGGATCGATATCATATCAAGTTTCGGCTTTGACCTCGAAAAATTATCTGGTGTGGGTTGTTAGGGTCAAATCGATTAAAGATGCATATGGCCTATGGGCGACGGTCGAACCAAGAGGGTTAGGTGAAGAACCGGATCTAAAGAAATCCAAACAAGCTCTTCGCCTTTTTTTTTTTTCAAGCAATACCAAGAAATGGTTTTGCAAATGGTGAGTTACATCGAACCAAGCAAGTGTAGGATGGTCTCAAAACACGATACTTGGGTGTGATCGGGTGAAAGCGGCTTCGGCTTCAACATTGAAAAGGGAGCTTGAAAGCTTGCGTATGAAGGAGGGTGAAACTGTTGATGAGTTTCATGACCGTTCAAGCGGGGTCAGCTTCAAAGGCAAGGAGTCTCGTGCACGAGCTTGAAGAAGTAGACTTGGTGAAAAGGCTACTTGATGCAATGCCAAAGTCGCTTAAATTGCGGCTTCGATCAAACGAAAGTTGTTTCGAAAGTTGGATACGATGCTCTTTGATGAAGCGGTTGGAAGGCTTAAGGCGTCTGAAGAAAGACTCAAAAGCCATGCAAGTAAGGAAGGAGAACAAGGGCAACTCTTGTTGGAAAGTGAGCAAAGGCATGGAAAAAGTAGCGGACGAGGAAGAGGCCGTGGAAGGAATTCTGATAGAGGTGGTAGAGGCTGAGGAAAAGGATCGGTTCGAGGTGATAAGAGGGGATTGATGCTATGATTGTGGAACATTTGGGCACTTTAGCTATGAGTGCACAAAATGGGAGGACAAGGACAAAGACAACGAGCTTAACTTGATCCAAGATGAAGAACCCTCTCCGCTTTGATGAAGAGACTTCCAGTCAAGATTAAGGGGGTGAATGTTGGGTTTAATCTTGACATGTTGGTTTAGTAGTACTTCAAGTAATTTCCTTAGTTAATAAATTGAATAAATGTTAGCAGGTCATTGGTTGAATGTGTCCTTTGAGACCGAGTCTTGTGTAACTGAAATACATAATTGGTAGAATAGGTTTCAGTTACCTAGTTTTTAGGATGAGTCATGGTACACGTCTAGTCATTGTAAGGCTATATATAGCCATGTTATTTATTAATGAATGTATCCTCTTCTCTCATATTTCCTTTACCCACTGTTTATTTCACATACACACATATTTGTTAGTTTCTAATTGACCAGTTGAAAGCTTTTAATCTACATTTGGTATCAGAGCCACTAGGGCTCAAATCAGAGGAAAAGGGCGATTTCATGTAATCAGAAGTGTGGAGAAGAGACGGGTTTCACAAGCAATGATCAAGATCGAACAGAAGAAGAGAAGACGTGATGAAGAACCGAGAAGAGGAGGGGTATCGGCTGGAAACTAAGTTCCGCTGAGACCGAGAAGACCGCTTAAGTTAAGAAAAGGAAAGTCGTGGACCGGAAGAGAGATTCCGACGAAGACCGAAATGCCGATATAAAGACCGGTGGTTTGGCTTGTTTGCAGGTGAAAGAAAAACAGAAAAAGAAGTGAATAATGGCGTTGGTACCTAAAGAAGGAGGATCGATATCATATCAAGTTCCGTATTTGACCTCGAAAAATTATCTGGTGTGGGTTGTTAGGGTTAAATCGATTATAGATGCATATGGCCTATGGGCGACGGTCGAACCAAGATGGTTAGGTGAAGAACCGGATCTAAAGAAATCCAAACAAGCTCTTGCCTTTTTTTTCAAGCAATACCCGAAGAAATGGTTTTGCAAATGGTGAGTTACATCGACCCGAAGCAAGTGTAGGATGGTCTCAAAACACGATACTTGGGTGTGGATCGGGTGAGAACGGCTCGGCTTGCAACATTGAAAAGGGAGCATGAAAGCTTGCGTATGAAGGAGGGTGAAACTGTTAATGGGTTTGCGACCAAGTTGAGCGGTCTAGCTTCAAAGGCAAGGAGTCTCAGGTACGAGATTGAAGAAGTAGACTTGGTGAAAAGGCTACTTGATGCAATGCCAAAGTCGTTTCTTCAAATTGTGGCTTCGATCGAACAGTGTTTCGAGTTGGATACGATGCTCTTTGATAAAGCGGTTGGAAGGCTTAAGGCGTACGAAGAAAGACTCAAAATCCATGGTGAGAAGGAAGGAGAACAAGGGAAACTCTTGTTGGAAAGTGAGCAAAGGCATGGAAAAAGTAGCGGACGAGGAAGAGGCCGTGGAAGGAATTCTGATAGAGATGGTAGAGGCCGAGGAAAAGGATCGGTTCGAGGTGATAAGAGTGGGATTCGATGCTATGATTGTGGAACATTTGGGCACTTTAGCTATGAGTGCACAAAATGGGAGGACAAGGACAAAGACAACGAGCTTAACTTGATCCAAGATGAAGAACCGCAAAGCTTGATGATGAGAGAGCGAGTCAAGATTAAGGGGGTGAATGTTGGGTTTAATCTTGACATGTTGGTTTAGTAGTACTTCAAGTAATTTCCTTAGTTAATAAATTGAATAAATGTTAGCAGGTCATTGGTTGAATGTCTCCTTTGAGACCGAGTCTTGTGTAACTGAAATACATAATTGGTAGAATAGGTTTCAGTTACCTAGTTTTTAGGATGAGTCATGGTACACGTCTAGTCATTGTAAGGCTATATATAGCCATGTTATTTATTAATGAATGTGTCCTCTTCTCTCATATTTCCTTTACCCACTGTTTATTCACATATACACATAATTGTAAGTTTATATTTCACCAGTTGAAAGCTTCAAATCTACATCTTCCACGATAAGACTATCGGTGTTGTTTCTTTCTTAGCATATCAAAATTCAGATATATTCACTTAGTTTGAAATTCGCCCGGTTGAAAGCTAGCCTACACTAGTTCTTGCATCGAGCCCAAATTTTATACTAACAATCAAGTAAAGCTTCGTGCCGATTTGAGTCATTGAACACGTGTGAGTAGGATTTAGGAATATGAGACACAATTAAAACATTTAAGTTTATTAAACGTCTGGATACCGTGGAAGCAATAATATTTTTTTACAACTGAATAATGAGTGTAACAAGAGTATAAATACAGTATAAATAGGCCAGGCCCAACATTAGCTAACAATGGGCTTGAGCATAAACATGTACATGATCGTGTAACACTTTTTACTTTTTATGTTTTGTGCAAAAAACTGTGTATTTGTGATTATAATAAGGAATACTTGTGTAAAGCCATATATTAAGCTATACATATTGTATTATAGTGGAGGAAGAAACATAAAAAACCTAATTTCATTTAAAAAATTCACTTTGTCTAATATACGCTTACGCTTTATAAAGGAGCATTGCATAAGCGACGGTTTTTATCACGTGCAAATTTGTAGTTGAACTGCCCAAGAAAAGTCTTTTTCAGATAACAGCTTGGGCTCTATGTAACTTCGGTGACTCTTGAGCATAACCAAATATTAGTTATTGAAGAAGTGTCAGGGCACTTGACCAGGGTTTCTCTATTAATAAATCAAAAATTTTGTTGACACAATACCTTTTAGGGAAAATATGTTTACGCTCGTTTATTTTATTCATGGGAAAGTATTTAGGCCAAAATCCAATGTTCAATTTTGAATTGGAAAAATTGGATGACTCCATTTCGCCTACGTGGCAAAACTAAGCACTCCTATTGGCCAATACAATTTTAATATAATTGCTAATTAAAAAAATATTTTGCATGAATTTACTCCTGTTGGCCAACACACTTTCTATTCACATAACCTTACATTCAACAAACCAACCTCCAATCCTCCATTAACTTTTTCAATAAAAAACACACGACACACCCATGCAAAGTAAATCAAAAGGCGAACATATAAAAACTCTAAATCAAAATATTAGATATGTGCTTATTTTGATAAGTCACGTGCCATGCACGTGACAAGTTTAGAAACCCGCTTATTACTTTTGGCGGGAAAATCAGTTGGTCATTCTATGAAACCAAATGATTCTTTTATTTTGTTAGTGAAACAAAACTTATATTTTAAATAACTTATCTTTCAAGAAAATAATATTAATCTTCTGATAATTTTTGTGTTAAACATGTCGCTAAAGCTGTCTTCATGCAACTAATTGACCGACCAAACTATTATTGTAACTTTTGTGATGACGCATGTATGTTTGTACGTGTATGTACTGTTGGAAAATTTAATGCATTTGTGGGATTAGTTCACACTTGATAATGGGTCAGGAGGTATCGGGTGTACACCTATAAGGTCCCTGAACATCGTGACTCTATAGTGGAGAGATTCAGAAGTTAGTACTGGTAAGCAAGTTTCTACTGGTAGTACTAAGTTAGTACTGGTAGGCTTGTTTCTACTGGTAGTGCTAAGTTAGTACTGGTAGGCTTGTTTCTACTAGTAGTACTGGAATCAACTTGTAACAAGCTTTGACCTATTCAAGTGGCAGTTATAACTGCATAATGACCACGTTTAATTGGTCATGTAACCACTATCAGCTATAATGGGGATAATTATGAGGCGATCAATGGGACCGATTAATCCTCATAATTCCATTTTGACTAGCTAAGAGTAATTTCCTATAAATAGGATATCTGATCATGCATGAAGAAGATACGAAAAAATAAACATTTGTAAGCAAAAAGGTTATTGATTTGTGCCTAAATCACTAACACACATTTGGTCTTATCCCAAGTAGGTATTCGTGATACCCAGGCATTAGGGTCGAATAGTTTACTTTGGAAAGTGATAACACGATTCCAAGTGATATCCGGTAACCTGTATTGGTATTTGGTTTGCTATTGATTATGTTCACCCTGTTCTGGGAACATAACCACCAACAATCAAAGTAAACTATTTGTGATAATCAATGGCTGCTGCTGCTATGAAACACATGGCTTCAAACTTTGCCAAGCTTGACAAGTTTGAGGGGTGGACTTCGAAATATGGCAAAAATATGCACTTTCTTCGCATGAGTGTGGTCTATGTTCGACTACACCTCGATGATGGGGATGATGCTACTGTTGAACAAATCAGGAAGAGGAGCAAATGGGATAATGATGATTACATTTGCAGAGTTTTAATCCTCAATGGTATGTCAGATTCTCTCTTTGATATTTATCAGAATTTTGAATCTTCCAAAGAACTACGGGATTCCTTGGATGCCAAAAACTGGTTGATTCAAGACCAGTTATGGAACAATACAATGAACTTCTTGGTATACTTGGAAGGTTTACACAACACAAAATGCACATGGATGAGGCTATTTCAGTCTCTTGTGTCATTGATAAGCTTCCTCCGTCTTGCAAAGATTTCAAGCATACCTTGAAACATAAGAAGGAGGAGTTAACTCTTGTTGAGTTGGGCAGTCATCTGCGCATTGAGGAATCTTTCATAGTGCAGGATAATGACAAGCCAAAGAGTAGCAATGCTACTGGTGCATCTATTGTCAATATAGTGGAGCATAACAACTCCACCAGGTACAACGACAACAAGGGTAAACGTAAACATCATGATAACACTAGGGCATACCCTAACAAGAAGGCAACACCTACTTGTTGGAAATGTGGTAAATTTGGTCATATTAAAAGGGATTGCAAAGGTGTTAAGATTGGTGGTAAAACCAATGGATCAGGCACTAGTGGATCAGGGAATGGTTCAGTTCCTCTGAAAGGTCATAATATGTTTAATAAATATCTTCAGGTTTATTATGTTACCTATGTATCTGAATCTAATTATGTGCAGGATGATGATGTTGCGTGGTGGGTTGACTCTGGAGCAACTATTCATGTGTGTAAAGATAGAAGCTGGTTCAAGACTTATGAGTCACTGAATGATGGTTTGATTCTTCACATGGGAAATGAGTCAACAGCCCTGGTGCATGCACATGGTTGTGTAGATCTTAAGTTTAGTTCTGGAAAGATTGTAATTTTGTTTAATGTTATTCATGTTCCTGATATAAGGAAAAACTTGGTTTCAAGTAGTGTTTTGAATAATCATGGTTATAAACAAGCTATTGAATCTGATAAAGTTGTTTTGTCTAAACATGGTGTGTTTATTGGTTTTGGCTATTTGTGTAATCAAATGTTCACGCTTAACATTGTTAATGATTGTGATAATTCAGTCTTTATGACCACCAATGACCTGACTGACTCTACCCTTTGGCATGCTAGACTTGGCCATGTACATTATAAAAGGATGCAAGATATGTCTAAGGATGGGTTAATCCCAGCATTTGACATGGACACTAAAAAGTGTAAGACTTTCATGTTGACCAAAATAACTAAAAAACCTTTTCAGGGTGTTAAACATCAAACTAAGCTCTTGGAGATAATACTCAGTGACCTGTGTGATTTGCACGCCACTCCCTCTTTGGGGAATAAGAAGTACTTTGTGACATTTATTGATGATGCTTCTAGGTTTTGTCATGTCAATCTGTTACATACTAAGGATGAAGCATTAGATAAATTCAAAGTGTTTAAAACTGAAATTGAATTGCAAATTGGGTTCCTGATCAAAATATTAAGGACTGATATGGGAGGTGAGTACATGGATACTCTTTATTTTCAGTCTGTTGGTATTATCCATGAAACGACTGCTCCCTATGCTCCTTAGCAAAATGGTATTTCTGAAAGGAAAACCAGGGTGCTGAAGGAGATGGTTAATTCCATGTTGTCCTATTCAGGACTGAGTCAAGAGTTCTGGGGTGAAGCTATGTTAACAACTTGATATTTATTAAATAGGGTTCCCAACAAAAGGAACAAGGTTACCCCTTATGAACTCTGGAATAAAAGAAAACCCAACCTGAACTATCTCAGGGTTTGGGGTTGTAGGGTTGTTGTAAGACTCCCTGATCAAAAGCTGAAAACTTTGGGTGAAAGAGGCATTGAATGCATCTTTGTTGGATATGTTGAGCATTCCAAGGCTTTTAGGTTCTATGTTATTAAGCCTAATGAATATGTTTCAATTAACTCCATAGTTGAATCAAGGGATGAAATCTTTGATGAGAATAGTTTCTCATCAGTCCCTAGACCAAGTCAGAGGATTCCAAATGGAACTAAAGACATTGGTGTATCAGAGGTCCCTGATGAGGTTGTGGTTCAACAACCTGAACCTATGCTCAGAAAGAGCAAAAGGGTCAGGAATCCAAAGCCATTTGGACATGAGTTTCAATTATATTTAATTGAAGGAACTAGGGATGAGGTCTCTGACCAATACTCTTATTGCTTCATTGTTGAGGATGATCCCAAGACAATTGAACAAGCAATGAAGTCCCAGGATATTGCTTTCTGAAAAGAAGCAATCAATGATGAGATGATTCTATCATGGGGAACAACACTTGGGTGTTGATTGATCTACCACCTGGTTGCAAACATTTGGGTTGCAAATGGATTTTCAAAAAGAAAATGAAGGTAGATGGAACTATTGAAAAGTTCAAGGCTAGACTAGTCATTCAGGGCTTTAAACAAAAGTCAGGAATAAACTATTTTGATACTTATGCTCCTGTGACTCGTATCAGTACCATAAGACTGTTGATTGCTTTGGCATCAATTCACAATCGATTATTCATGGATGGATGTAAAACAGACTTTCTTGATTGGTGAATTGGATGAGGAGGTTTATATGAACCAACCTCGGGGCTTCATCATGCACGGCAATGAAAACAAGGTGTGATTAGGGAGTCTCTTTATGGACTAAAGCAGGCACCTAAGCAATGGCATCAAAAAATTGATGAAGTGGTTTTGTCTAATGGTTATTTACTTAACCAGTCTGACAAATGTGTATATAGCAAATTTGATGAATCTGGTAAAGGAGTCATCATTTGCCTATATGTTGATGACATGCTGCTGATCTTTGGCACCGACCAAAATCAAGTTGACTTGACAAAGGAATTTTTGTCATCAAGGTTCTCCATGAAGGACATGGGGAGGCTGATGTTATCGTTGGTATAAGGATTAAACATGAAAGTAAAAAAATTTCTATCTCTCAGTCTCATTATATTGAGAAGGTGTTGAGGAAATTCAATTACTTTGATCGTACTCTAGTGAGTACACCTATAGATACTTGTGAGAAGCTAATGCCTAATAATGACAAAGCTGTATCTCAATTTAAGTATTCTAGGGTAATTGGCTGCCTAATGTATGCCCTGACTTGTACAAGACCTGATATTGCATTTGCAGTGGGTAAATTGAGCAGGTATACTAGTAATCCTAATGCTCATCACAGCCTTTCGAGGAAGTACTGAAGTATCGAAAGAACTATGGATTATAGTCTCTCATATCTTGGTTATCCTTCGTGTTAGAAGGATACACTTATGCAAGTTGGATCAGATAACATCTGAAGATAATTCGTCTACCATGGTACGGGTATTCCTACTTGGTGGAGTGCAATTTCTTGAGCATCCAGAAGCAAACTTGCATCACCGGTTCAACAATGGAATTTGAATTTGTGGCCTTAGCAGTGGTGGTAAGGAAGCTGAATGGTTGAAAAACTTGCTTCTTGAGATTCCTTTGTGGCCTAAACCTATAGCACCTATTTCTATCCGTTGTGATAGTGCAACTACATTGGCAAAGGCTTATAGCCAGATGTACAATGGGAAGTCTAGACACTTAGGTGTTAGACATAGCATGATTCGTGAGCTTATCATGAATGGGGTGGTATCTATAGAGTTTGTTAGATCTCAACAAAACTTATTTGATCACTTGACGAAGGGTTTGACTAGAGACTTAGTTTAAAGTCTGCTAAAGGGATGAGTTTAAGTCCAACTTAGTCACTGAATGGTAAGACACCCAACTCCCTCCTGTGGAAACTTGGGAGCTGAGTTCAATGTGAAAAGCTGAACATTCAGTGGACTGGAGCACATGTTTATTTTACATCCCAAGGTTGTGCTTAGAACCTGCTGAAAAGGATGATGAAGTCTTTACTTCTTAATGGTCAATTTCTTTGAAAAAGTGCTTGGCAGGAGCATGAATAAAGAGGAACCCCCTATGTGAATGTTGAAGTTTTGCCGCTTCAGGGAGCTTTGGACTTTTAGCTCTTACAACATTTATGAATTTGGATATGGACACATGGCTTGTATAGTGTCAGGAGCTTTTAAGTGTTTGAAAACTTGTGTGTATTTTATCTTCAGGTATTCAAATGGGTTGAAGGGTTCAATTCTTACAACACCCTGATTCTCGAATATTTGAACGTGTAATGTTCTAAGATGGAAATTCAATCCTCATGATATTTTCGTTTATGCGCATGTTTTGCTTGATGTTTAATTTTCATGCAAAGGAAGTGAACTAAATTTGGGGAGGATTGTTGGAAAATTTAGTGCACTTGTGGGATTAGTTCACACCTGGTAATGGGTCAGGAGGTACGGAGTATACACCCATAAGGTCCCTGAACATCCTGACTCTATATTGGAGAGATTCATAAGTTAGTACTGGTAGGCAAGTTTCTACTGGTAGGCAAGTTTCTACTGGTAGTGCTAAGTTAGTATTGGTAGACTTGTTTCTACTGGTAGTGCTAAGTTAGTACTGGTAGGCTTGTTTCTACTGGTAGTGCTAAATTAGTACTGGTAGGCTTGTTTCTACTGGTAGTACTGGAGTCAACTTGTAACAGGCTTTGACCTATTCAAGTGGCAGTTATAACTGCATAATGACCACGTTTAATTGGTCATGTAACCACTATCAGCTATAATGGGGATAATTATGAGGCGATTAATGGGACCGATTAATCCTCATATTTCCATTTTGACTAGCTAAGAGTAATTTCCTATAACTAGGATATCTGATCATGCATGAAGAAGATACAGAAAACATAAACACTTGTAAGCAAAAAGGTTATTGATTTGTGCCGAAATCACTAACACACATTTTGTCTTATCCCAAGTAGACATTCGTGATACCCAAGTATTAGGGCCGAATAATTTACTTTGGAAAGGGATAACACGATTTCAAGTGATATCCGGTAACTTGTATTGGTATTTGGTTTGTTATTTATTATCTTAACCTTGTTCTGAAAACATAACCACCAACATGTACTTCCATAGTATCATAAAGATGCAATTCGCGACCGTTTTTTAGATCATGAAGGCAACAAGTGAAAATTGATAATATATAGGATGTCAAAGTAGAAGCTAAATGAAAAATGTACTTTTTTCAAACATATATTAAGAATCATTTGCATAGAAAGTGTTACTTATCAAGCATGCTTATAAAAAAAAGTCTTAATATTTGGTATAATTTTTTAACACCACCTATAATTTCATACATCGAACATAGATTTTGAAGCTTTAAAGTATTAGAAACCTTTGTCGATACCCTCGAGAACATCCTTGTTATGACCTCATATATAATCTTGAGGATATAAAACAACAATCTATAATAAGAATATATTTGTTTCAAGCAATACATATTTGATTCAATCAAATACAAATCGATTTAGTGAAAATATTAACCAGTATATGCTTCTTAACTGATATTTTTCTTTCTTGATTTTCATTTCTGGTTTCAATGTCAATTGCAGGTGCTAGTTCCTCGAATTGAATTTTGTGAATTAAAGACTAGTTGCCAATCGAGAAATGTTTTGTCATACAAGTCCGCGTAATCTTTGTATGGAAACCTATGGTTTGAGTTTCTTACAGTATTTTCCTCCTAAGTTTCTATGTTTATTGAGTAACTTTTATATATGTGACTCGTAACAAATTAAAAAGCCTCTTCAATGGAACTTCAAAAAGACTCATCACTTATGATGTTTATATGTTGTTTATTGAACCAAAACCCTAACTTTTTGTGACTCATAACAGGTTATTTAGTTAAGGTAAGCTTCGAATCATATTCGGTCATGTGCGTGGTGGTTTTTTATACGGAGTAATTGGTTACTTTATACATATATATCACTACAAGATAAATGACATTTAGTGACTGATAAAAAGTGTTAGAAAAAGTATAAAATCAGTCACTATAGGCATTTTGGTCTTTTCCCACTGAAAGAAAAAGCGACACTAAAGCAACCATCACTAAAAGTCATTTTTGACGCTTAATATCAGTCACAAAAGGTTTATTAGGTTTATTAGTAAGGTCGCTAGCTTCTATGCTCACTTAAAGGCCTTAGGAGCTAGTAAGGTCACTAGCATCTATGGATAAAGCAGATTTACTAAACATTAATAGGAGTGTTCTACTTTTCATCAAACATGGTCATATAAAGTTTCATTTAAGCAATTAATTAAAACATATAAAGTTTCATTCAAGCATTTCATCAAACAGTTGGATTGCATACACAAAGAGAACACGTATTTCATTCAAACATTTCATCAAACACTTGTAAATCATATAATCACATTTGTGCACTTCATAAGATATAAAATTACCTCAAAGAAATGGAATCAATCACAACTTCCGGTGACGGTGATGGTGGCCGGAGGTGAAGGTGATGGTGGTGGTGGAGAGAGAGAGAGAGAGAGAGGTGAAGGTTAATTAGCCGGGAACGTGAAGGTGAAGGTGAAGGTGGATTTTGTTCACCAGGTGAAGGTGAAGGTGAAGGTGGATTTTGAGGACTAAATTGACCTTTGACTTTTTTAATTAGCTAGGAAAGACTAAAATCATGTTTTATTGACTCTTTTACACTTCAGTCGCAAAAGGTTTCAGACACTAAATGGCATTTATTTTGTAGTGTATTAATAAATTAATTACACTGTAATTAATTAACTAAATGCACTACGTCATTCAAGACTGGCGAGTTACCTCTTCTCAATTGAAAAAGACATTGAGAGTGACATTAGGCTAGTCACAATCGTGACCAGACATGACCAAAATCACCAGGTGCCACATCAGCTTTCTCTCTCCGGCGACCAGAATGACCGGGATGCCACAGTCGATGACCGACGTTTTTTTTTTTTTTTCCAAACATTTTAAACATTAAATTTAAATTCATTAAAATTAAAAAAACATTACAATACGAAATTAAAAAAAACATTACAATACGAAATTAAAATAAACATTACAATACTTAAATTAATAATCTAAATCGTAGCGTGCCTTGATTGTTGCCTTGACTTTCATCAATTCTTCTAGTTGTCGTCCGGTCAAAGTTGGGTCGATTAGGGTGTTGTAGAAGATTATGTCGGTCTCCCGTTTTGATAGCCTCAAGAGCTCAAGTTTCTCTTTTTTCATCTCCAACTCTTTTTCCCTCAACCGTATCCAAGCATTTTCTAAACCCTCCTTATTCTTACCTTTCTCCCCTTTTGACGGCTTCTTGTTCTTGAAGAAAGTTTTGGCCAATGATTTTACAAATGATTCTGATGGTTCATCATTATCACGAGAGGAGGATGATGGTTTCTTTCTTGCTTTGTCACGACCTACCGGTCGTGATTCTATAGTCCCTTCCTCATCAGAATCATCAACATCTTGGACATCGAAAGGATCACGAGCTTGGGTTGCACCAGAGGTAGTGGTAGAACCCTCTGTTTTCTTCCGACTATTCGTTTGGAAAGCCGGCATCTCAGTGTACTTCCAAGCATCATGACCCTTTAAAACTTTCCAACACTCCTCCAAAGTGAAATCATGACCGTACGTCATACGGTATTCTCTAAGAGCTTTTGAAGCGTCGTCTATATCATTCTCACCACTTCCATGGTTATTCTTGGTATTATTCATGATAGCACAATAATTACCAACCCTATTACGAATCCTATTCTTCCATTTGGTAGTGATGGAGTCATAGGTTCGGTCTGAGCCAGTTTCCTTTTTAAAGTAGTCTATCACTAACTCCCAAAACTTGAAGCGGTTCAAGGCGTTTCCTCTCTCCGCGTTTTCCTATACATAAATCCAAGCTTTACAAAGCGCGACCTCTTCCGTCTTTGTCCATGGCTCAACGGGCTTCTAGGCTTTCCCCTTGCTTGTTTCTGGCTTCTTGCCTTTGTCCTTGGCCTTTGAAGCACGCCTTGATGGCTGCTTTGGTTTGATGGGGGACATTTCTTCAGCGGAAGCGGTTTTTTCATCATCAGAATCTTCAACGGGAATTGAATCATGGTACGAACCGTGGTGCGAACCCTGACCCGAACCTTGGCCCATCGAAGCATCTTGACTTTGGTAGTTTTGTGTCGGATACTCCGGCAAATAATCTTCCAAATTCATGTCAAGATTAGTACTTCGAATCGGGGAATAAGGTTGATATGGTTGAGAAGGATAAATGAAGTCCATGTTTGGATGGTACGACGACCCACTAGGTTCTTGCCGGTAATCGGTGTAAGGACGTTGTGATGGGACAAAAGGACAGTTAACGTAAAACGGGTTTTGGTTTTGATTTGGTTGGGCTAGTTATGATTGATATTCAAAACTTTGTAGACGAAAGCGAATAGGCCGGTTTTGTTGTGGTGTTATGCCGGTTAACTCGAGTTGTTTTCCCGGCGAGAGTCGGGATCGTCGGTTTTTTGATGCTGAGGTATTTTTCGTTGACATTTTGAACTTGGATGAGAATTAGATTGAAATGAATATAGATGAGAAATGGTGAGTGGTGAATTGTGTTTGAGGTGAAGTTGGTATTTATAGAGTGGTAAAATTGATTAAAGAAAAAGTTGTTGTTGTTTTTTTTTTTTTTTTGAATGACCAAACGGTCAAAAAATTTTTTTTTTTTTTTAACTTTAGTCCAAACGGGCAAAATGGCTTGGGAAAGTGTGATATTAACTTCGGTCGTTTTTTGAACCGATTTCCAAAAAAAATACACCTCGACCGATTTCCCAACCGATGTCCACATCCGTCTTGACCGATGTTAACATCGGTCGTGGATCGTATTTTGCGATGACCAACCGATTTCCAAAGCACGATTGCGACTAGCCTTAGATATTCTTGGAAGGTGATTAAACGTTAGGTTAAGATACATTTGGCTTAGGCTATGTACAATGGTGACACAAGACGATTTTGATTTTGCCTGGCACATCAGCTTTTTTTCTCCAGCAAACTTACTATCCACAACAACGACCTTTTAAATTTTTTTTATTTATTATTTTTTTTAATCAAAGTTTTTTAAAGTAAAAGGTATAAAAGTATAAAATTTTTAAAGTATTTTTTTTTACTTTGCAATATAAAATGTTCAAAAATATTCAAAATACACAAACAAGCACAAGTATTAGGTCGAAAATACGACCGAGTTGTGCATTTTGTCGCTCGGCGACCAACGGCGACCAAGTGGTCACAAAAAAACAATCGGCGATGAACGATCGGTCAACCAACACACAACCCAATCATTGTGCATAGCCTTATAGAAGACAAGAACGAGCAAACTTTGATAATAAATAGAACATAATGTTTAAACTCTTTTAAAAAACAACTCATTTTTATATTCAGTAATAACAAGATAAATTTACAAAGATTATTTATTTTAGAGGTATGAAAGGATGTTTTAATAGCAATATGTAATTTTGATCAAAAGTGTTAAAAAAAACTATTGTAAATTAGTAAAATTATACGGTTTAATAGGTTTAAGGGAATTATTTCTTTTATCACTATATATACTTAAAATAATGTTAAATTATGAAGAATGGTATAAAAATATAAAGTTTATCGGGTTTAGAAGTTAAAGTGTTATATAACTAAAAGTTAAGGGATAAGGCTGTTAAATTATAACATTTAAAGGTTTAAGGTTATACTACGTATTGTTTTATTCTATAGATTTTAGAGGGTGTATGACATTTACCAACTCCAAGTGTAAAAGTTGATAAAAGAGAAAAGTTGAATGTAGATCCGATATTTTTTTAAAATTCAATTAACTAATCTTATTCATCTATTTTTTTTATAAAAAAAATAATAAAATAGAAAAATTCACATTTTTTATTAAAAAAAAATAAATATCATGCAAATCGTTAATTATTACGCGAAAAGTATCGTACCAACACGACGAGAATTGAATCATCTATTTATATAGGGCCATTTCTATATACATTCGAGGAACTATTTTTCGACATTTTTTTTGTAAGTGTTGAAATTTAGGTCTGAAAAAATCGCATAAAATTTGCTAGTTTCAAATCACATGTGATTTGTGAAATCACACGTGATTCCTGAAATCACACGTGATTCCTAACATACAAATCACATGTGATTTTTCAATATGCAAGTTTAAACATCAAAACAAAGCTCGATAAAAAATTCGTCAGAAGTATATTTAAGTGTCCGTCTACTAAAAAATAAAAAAATTCTCGTTGTGATTGTGTATTTTTCGTCGATTAACCGATTTGCCGTTTGCAAAATATTTTATTTAAAAAAAATGAAAAATAACTTTATATTAATTTTGATGACAAATGGAAGACTATGAATTAGTTTATTGAATCTATTAAGAATATGTGATCTATATTGATATCAACTTACTTGATAAATGGTATTTATAGAATAACATAGTATTCGTGCGTTGCAGGCGTCAAATATCATATAACTAAACTTTTGACATACATGTATTTTGATTATACGGTTTTCGTAACAATAACTTTATGGATGACAAAAAAATATTCGATCAAACTTATCACTGTAACAAAAGGTCTTCTTGATAATTCTCGTATTCCTCCGAGATGCTCTCCTTGGCTTGACATCATCCGCGAGTTCAAAGATCTCGTTTTTAAAGGTATTGATCTTTTCTCTTTTGTAAAAAAAAAAAGTGGGAAATGGAGAAAACACCTCTTTTTGGGATGATCATTGGCTTACTGATTCACCTTTGAAGACCTTGTATCCAAGACTTTTTTTGTTGGAGTTAAATAAACAAGCTACAGTTGCTTACAAATTAAGGGATACTTCCCTCGTCGCGTCCTTTTGGAGAGAACCGAGAGGTGGTATAGAAGAGGAGCAGCTTCGACTTCTACAAGATAGCTTGGGTCACATTCTTTTGCTGGATTCTAGTGACCGATGGGTTTGGAATCTTGAGTCGTCAGGTGAGTTTTCGGTTAAATCAGCTCGCTCCTTTATACTCAATGGATAAAAGCCGTTCCCATTAAGATTAATATATTTTCTTGGAGAGTTTGTTTGGATAAGCTGCCAACAAGGTTAAATCTTTCTCTTAGGGGGTCGAATTTACCTTATATTCTATGTCCTCTTTGTAGTATCGCTTTGGAGTCTTCATCACATCTTCTCTTTTCTTGCCATTTAGCAAGGCATCTGATGCTTAAAGTTGCTCGCTGGTGGGAGTTGGAGCATTATGACCTTAATTCGTATGAAGATTGGCTCACTTGGTTCAATAATATCCGGTTATCAAAGAGACTTAAGGAGATTCTTGAAGGCACTTGTTACGTCATGTGGTGGGCTATTTGGAACTTTCGTAATCAAGTCTTGTTCGGGAGTAAACAGCCGCGTATGGAGTTACTTTTTGATGACATTGTTCGTTTATCTTTTTTTTAGTGTTCAAACCGTTGTAATTTCAACCTTGATTGGAACTCTTGGATGAAATGTCCTAGTTCCATGACTTTGTATTTTTTTTTTCTAGCACCTTGCTAGTTTAATAAATTTGCCGTTCCAAAAAAAAAAAAAAAAAAAAAACTTATCACTGTAACACACCAAACATTACAAGGATGAAATAATTGAAGGGTGAAAGCTAAAGATACGCAACGTACTTTTTCAAAAAAAAAACACATCTACCTTGAATGTACTTTGTTAAGTGTCAAAGCTAGCTAACATACTTTCAAAAAAAATTCGATCTAGCTAATATGACCTGTTGGTAATAGGTTACCAGGTCACCTTTGAAAAAATTTTGCGCAGTTAGTCCAACATGATAACGACCGTTAGCTAGATGATAACGGCCGTTAAAAAAAAAAAAAAAAAAAAAACTTAAATTTTTTTTTTTTAAATCTACTTAAAATATATTTTTTTTAATTCATAATTTTTATAAAAAAATGGATAAATTTTTTATACACTTTTTTTTTTCAATCGGAATTTAAAAAAAAAAATAGTTTAAAAAAATAAATAAATAAATAAATAAATAAAACATAATTGTTTTTTTTTAAATCGGAAAAAAAAATTAAAAAAAAACGTAATTTAAAAAAAAAACGTAATTTAAAAAAAAACATATTTTTTTAAGTTTTTTTTTAAAGTTTAAAAAAAACGTAATTTAAAAAAAAACGTTTAAAAAAAACCAATTACGTTTAAAAATCATTAACTTTTTTTTTTTTTTTTAACGGTCGTTATCATCTAGCTAACGATCGTTATCATGTAGGACTAATCGCAAGAAATTTTTCAAATGTGACCTGGTAACCTACTACCAATGGTCATAAGCTAGATCGAAATTTTTTTGAAAGTATGTTAGCTAGCTTTGAGACTTAACAAAGTACATTGCGTAGATGCGTTTTTTTGA
This sequence comes from Chrysanthemum makinoi, assembly GCA_910596185.1. Classification (NCBI taxonomy): domain Eukaryota; kingdom Viridiplantae; phylum Streptophyta; class Magnoliopsida; order Asterales; family Asteraceae; genus Chrysanthemum; species Chrysanthemum makinoi. The sequence goes on along the minus strand of OU343224.1, from coordinate 125,435,973 downwards.
AAAAGTACGTTGCTTATATTTAGCTTTCACCCATAATTGAATAATAAAGATTGTTAATTTTTAGGATGTGGTTCCGAATGTTTTATTTCTAGAAAAAAGTTATGTGAAGATGGTTGCATAAACATAAGGCTGAACACAGTGGCTAGGTGAACCGAAGGGGGTGACCTTCGGTTGCCACTGGTTGCCCCATTGTGGGGTGGTCGGTTGGCTTCGGTTGATTGGGCACAACTCATGAACTAGTTTGTGGATTCGAGAGAATTCAAAAGCAAGAAAAGGTAACAAAATCCTACCGTTTGGATTAAAAAAAAAACTTAACCACTTTTAGAACATTATAAATACTAACCTCAAACACATTTTTAAACACACAATTCAAACAACTTCTCATAAACACTTTCAAACACATTTTGATAATTATGTCTTACGAGATATTTTTTAATTCTTCGTCTTCCGACGAGGAAGAAGTTATGAGCGAGTTTACGGAGTTTATGGAACCGTGGAAATTCAGGCAATCAAGAGATTGAAGGCGAAGACGAAAGTGACGAAGACATAACTGACGATGAAGATTTTTTGTGATGTTTTCAGTTTTTAATAAGTACTGTAATGTTTACGTTTTATTAGTTTAAGTTTTTAATTATTTTTGTAATGTTTAAGTATTTTTATTATTGAAGTTTAATTTTGTTTTTAAAAATATTTGAAGAAAAAAAATTCTCATGTCAAAACTGTGGCAACTAGGTCGTCGGAGAGAGAAAGCTGATGTGGCATGAGTGACCTAGGTTACCATTGTGTTTAGCCTAAGAAGGAAGAAAAAAATCATATACTACTATTACTTAAAAGTTCATACCTATCAGATGTTTATTAAGCGAGTATTCGTACATAACATCGAGATTTATAGCGACAAATAATTATAGGTGTGATATTGCTGTTAGTTGTTCCATATAACATGTATGTATACAATGTAAAATAATCAAAGTTTAATTTAAAAAGTTTGTAACATGCGATAATGGAACTCAAAGAACAATTTTACTATGTATCAAATAATGTATAAAAATATTTAGTAGAACTGAAAACATTACAACAAATTTGAAATAACTAACAGTGCGTGTTATTCATCATATAAAACTTCTTGATAGACAATATTTTAGTTGTAGACTCTTTTCTAATTGAAATCTTTGGAAGGCTTCACTAATACCTTTGTAATTTACTAATTTTATATGATTTCTTTTTAGATAGCGCAATATAAAACTGACCGTGCGAGAAAATATAGTCTCACTAAACACTCATATTTGAAATTGTTTTTCCTTTAGCTTTGGGATGAATATGTAAACAATTATAAAAAAAATGAATAGTTAATTTAGAAAAGAAAAAAAATACGATAAATAAAATACTACAAATTTTACTAAGCTCGTTTTGGTTAGAAAAATTATTCAACATTAACATCAACATTTTTTGGACTAGTTATTTTTATATATCAACTAACACAATTAACTCAAACAAATGTTGTGTTATATAGTAGAGTGTGTAAATTTATTTATTTATTTATTATTTTTTATTTATTTATTTATTTTTTTAAAGTAGCTATGTTGTCATTAGATATAAATCAAGTCTACTTTTTTTTAAGAAACAACGCTCATAAAAAGTATACATGTATTACATTTCAAAGGGTATGTTTGGCAAAATTAGTACAAAATTTGTATCTGTAAGTAAACCTGTAAACTGTAAATGTGTAAGTAAAGTTTGTTAACATGATCTACAAGTTTGTATATTTTTTCAATAAAAGTGTTTGGTAAATTAGTGTTAAATGTAATTATAAGTCGTTAACAATTATTTTATGTTTTAACACCGAGATATTTAAAAAGCTTCATGAATCAGCTTTTCATTTTGGAGCTTCTTGTTTAAAATAAAAGCTTGAAGTTGATATATCCAAACGGAGCTATTTATTTTGGAAGAGATTATTTTTGTAACAAAAAGCTTATAGCTCCAAAAAAGCTGCGTACCAAACAGGCCCAAAAAGTTGTTAAATAGTTAAAGCACCAAAATTTATATTTTACTCTCTCCGTCCTTAAATAAATGTCTAGTATTAACTTTCAAAGTCTTATTTTTTTAATTTTGACCTTAAATTATTTTGTTTGTGCTATGCAATACTTGATAAAAATTATACTAATAAAAATACATTTAAAACTCAATCCATTCATATATATTTTATATCAAGTATTACATAACACAAACAAAATAATTTAAGGTCAAAGTTTAATAACAAAGACTTAAAAAGTCAATAGTGGACATTTATTTAGGGACCGAATGAGTATGACTTTTAGACTGTCATATAACACCATTAAATGAGATTGTGCATAAGGTGTTGACTTTGAAATATGTCAGAACACCCGTAATAGGGGATGGACTACTCAGTCTTGGGCACCGAAGATGCGTCCTCCCTTATTAGGGTCACCCCATTCGATGTGTGCTTAATGTTAGCAAATTTGATCACAGTAATCTGAGAGTCGTGTAAACACTATCAGATTGAAGTATTTCGGTGGTTCTACCGAAATCTCAAATCGGATAAAACTCAGATTTGAACTTGAGAATATGTTTTTGTAAGTTATGAACTGAACCAGAATACGAAATATATGACCAAAATTGGTTGTCGGTTACAACTGCTATGGCAGTTATATTAACCGCCAAATCAGTTAAATATTAGGGTTAAAATGCCGGAAATTTTATTTTCTAGTGTTTTTTTAACATAGCACTTTATACCCGGTGCGCCGCTTCGGACCTGCTACGTGACGCGCCCGGACCGTCATTCGGGCCGCTACGAATAATAATCATAATAACGTCATACAAGTGTGCACTCCGCACAACCCCCGACTTGTTGAACATTTATCACAATTACACATTGGTCAACTAAGTTAATCCATTACACTTAAATAATATCAGTGATGTAAAATCACCAACAATCCTCCCCCATTTAAGTGTAATCTTGATTAACTTAAAACAAACTCATAACAAACAACAAACTGATGCATAAATGAAATGTCGAGACGATTGAACTTCACATTAGTACATTAGCATTCCAAATATTCGAATATAAGAGTGTCACTAAGGATTGAACTCCTTCTATTCATAGTGAATACATGAAGATAATATACACAACAGTTTACACATTCACATGTTCCACTTGACACTATGTTTTACTAGCTTGTGTCCTATCCTTCAATAAGCATATCAAAGCCAAGTCCCAAGCTTCTTGAAGCAACTAAACTTCATGCTTATATAGGTGGTTCTTTACTCTTGCACCTGCACATGCAATTTGTCAAAAAACCATTAAGAAATATTATTTCAACCTCCTTTATCTTGCGATTCGAACACATACCGGTGGGATGATGTAATTAATGTGTTCCAATCCAAAGATATCAAGCTTTCCTCATTGAATTCAGCATTTAACGTTACGTTAGATGGGAATTGGGTATCTTGATACAAGGATTTAATTAGGTGAACTTTAAACCCATCCCAATAGCCTTGCGTCTGAGATCTCTTGCTAACCCTTTGGTTAAATGGTCGGCTAAATTCAGTTGAGTTCTTACAAACTCCATAGATATCACACCATTCATGATAAGCTCACGAATCATGCTATGTCTAACACCTAAGTGTCTAGACTTGCCATTGTACACTTGACTATAAGCCCTAGCCAAGGTAGCAACACTATCACATCTGATAGAAATGGTAGATATCGGTTTAGGCCACAAAGGAATTTCATAAACCAAATTCCTCACCCTCGGCTTCATTACCGTGCAGGCTAAAGCAACAAATTCCGACTCCATAGTTGAGTTTGTAATACAAGTCTGTTTCTTTGAAGCCCAAGAAATAGCACCTCCTCCAAGAAGGAATACCCAACCACTCGTAGATGAGTGATCCTCCATGTTATTAATCCAACTCGCATCGGAATAACCTTCTAAAATAGAAGGATAACCACTATAAGTCAAACCATAATCTATGGTTCCTTTCAAATACTAAAATACTCGACCCAGAGCTTGCCAATGTAGAGCACTAGGATTGCTAGTGTACCTACTAAGCTTTCCCACAACAAAAGCTATATCTAGTCTAGTGCTAATCATGGCATACATAAGACATCCAATAGCTCTATAGTATTCTAGCTGAGACACTGGAGTTCCTTTATTAGGTAAAAAATTCACAGTAGGATCTACAGGAGTATAAACATGAAAATAGTTAGCAAAGTTAAACTTTGTCAGTATCTTCTCAATATAGTGTGATTGAGAAATAGAGATACCATTGTTTCCTCTTTTGATTCTAATACCAAGAATCACCTCAGCCTCCCCCAGATCTTTCATATCAAAATTAGATGACAAGAATTCCTTTGTCTTATCAACTTGATCTTGGTCAGTACCAAAGATCAACATGTCATCCACATATAAGCAAATTATCCTCCTTTACCAAAAGCATCAAATTTGCTATACACACACTTGTCAGCTTGGTTTAAAGAAAAACCATTAGACAAGACCACATCATCAAACTTTTGATGCCATTGTTTTGGTGCTTGTTTCAGACCATACAATGATTTCTTCAATTTACATACCTTGTTTTCATGTCCAGGCATCACAAACCCTTCAGGTTGTTTCATGTAAATCTCCTCATCCAAATCACCATTTAAGAATGCAGTTTTCACATCCATTTTGTGAATAACTAAATCATGTATAGCTGCAAGAGCTAACAACAATCTAATAGTAGAAATTCTAGCAACAGGAGCATTAGTATCAAAGAAGTCAATTCCCTCCTTTTGTCTAAAGCCTTGGATAACCAATCTGGCTTTATATTTGTCTATGCTTCCATCCACTTTCATCTTCATTTTAAGGATCCATTTACTTCCTAATGCTTTGCATCCAGGAGGCAAATCGGTGACTTCCCAAGTATCATTCTGCATGATGGAATCAATCTCACTTTGAATTGCTTCTTTCCAGAAAGCAACATCCCTAGAAGCCATTGCTTCACTCAAAGTCCTTGGATCCTCCTCAATAATGAGACAATATTCACGTTGAGATAAAGTCGTATCTCTTGTTCCTTCAACTAAATAAAGTTGAAAATCAGACCCAAAAGACTTAGCCTTTCTTGTCCCTGTACTTTTCCTAGGAACAGATGGACCAGGTACATCATCAGTACCTTCAACATCATCTTCAACTATCTTACTCGAAGATGGCTGAATCATACCTCTTGGTCTTGGTATAGACGTAAACCGTTCTTCATCAAATATTGCATCTCTTGACTCTATTATAGAGTTCACCGACACATAATCATTAGGTTCTATAACATAAAACCTATAACACTTGGAATGCTCAGCATACCCAATGAAGATACAATCTATACCTTTCTTACCCAGATTTTTCATTTTGGGTTCAGTTATGTAACACCCCCAACTTCGTGATACGCAGCGGAATTCAAACTGGGTGTTACTTCATGGCACAACAGTCATAACAATAGAAAACGAACTCTAATGGATTCGTTTTAAAAAGAATTTATCATTCGATTTATATAAATATCAGAGTTTACAAAAATGAGGTCCCAGATGGTTCCATGTTTACAAAATACATTAAATTAATTTTCGAATGATAATAAAATTTATAGCCTTCTTGAGTATCCGTGCTCTTCCGTGCCAGCCTCGTACAATATGGACCTGAAATACATGCTTAAAACTGTCAACATAAAGGTTGAGTGAAATTCATAGAGTTTGTTAAATAGTTGAACACATTATGTTGGTAGTGTGAGTTAATTAGACTCACACCAAGGTTTTGAAAACAAAACATATATTATTAGACTAAGCTCATGATGAAACCAAATTATGTTGGGTACCACTACCCAAAGTTATGTTGGGTGCCTATTCCCAAAGATATGATGGGTGCCTATACCCAAAGATATGCTGGGTGTCTCAATACGTGATACTTGAGCCCGCTTTTGTTTGATACGGCTTCCTCAATACGTTGTGATACTTGAGCCCGCTTTTGTTTGATACGGCTGCCTCAAGTATATGATACTCGAGCCCGCTTTTGTTTGATACGGCTGCCTCAAGTATATGATACTCGAGCCCGCTTTGTTTGATACGGTGCCTCAAGTATATGATACTCGAGCCGCTTTTGTTTGATACGGTACGCTCAAGTATATGATACTTGAGCCCGCTTTGGTTTGATACAATTATATATGCACATAATTATATGAATGCAATTCACGTATAGCAATATTGTTACTTAGCATAAATAAACATTGATTCGGATAAACATATAGTTTCAAAGCAATGTGTTCGGTTTAAAAATAAAGCATGTATCTCCCCCAAGGGTTTGTAAAACAATTAAGTAATAGAAAGTGGGGCTATGAACTCACGATAATCAGTAAAAGTTTAGAGTATTTATGAAAGTAAATGAAAATAGTTGAGCATGTATCTCCCCCAAAAGTAATTTCAAAATGTATAAAAGTAGGGGCTATGAAACTCACAGTAATCAGTAAAAGTTTAGAGTACTTATAAAAGTAAATGAAAATATTTGAGCATGTATCTCCCCAAAAATAGTATAAAATAATTAAAAGTGGGGCCATGAACTCACCTCAGAGTAAATCATATCAAATGTATAATGAGAATGATGGATATGCCGTGAGAACTTCTACGAGCAACCTAAAATGAAATGTTGCGACTTAAGTTTGGAACAATGTTTAGGAAAACATAAACCATTTTATATATATTTCTATGTTGATCAAGATGTAGACAATTATCATTTGATGTTTATAGAAAGATCTTTAATATGTGAAAACATATTTAGTTTATAGATATTGTACTACCGGTCGGGCCATCATAATTCAGAGGTCATGCAGTAAACGTTCGAGGAGCTAGGACACTTTAAATCGTAAATCCAGCAACTCGTCGATACGTTTTACTCAAATGAAACCCCTCACATGAAGTTCCCTAGTGGTTGTAGTGCTCAATACGTAAAACATGGATTTTGATTACTTGATTATTATATATTAAGAGTTTATAATTACATTAAATAAACTAACAAGTTTATAAGTATTTAAATAAGTTTGAGTTATATAAATACTTACCTTAAAATAGAATGCTTGAGTATTATGGAAAAATAAAATATTAACGGAGCTTCGACGTAGAATTTGCAATCTTCGAAAACTCACGGCTATTAGAAGATTATAACAACGCCTTCTTGAGAACCCGAAGAAGAAAATAAGATTATAACGACATCTTTTTGGAGACTTGAAGATATTTGAAGATTATAACGACTCTTTCTTGAAAACTTCCAAGAACGAAGATCAAACACTAGTTTTCTTCAAGAACACATGAATGTTCTTTCAAGATGTATAAGAAATGCCTTAGGTTTAGGAATTTAGATGATAAGAAGGGGTGGTGCAAGAATAAATGAAGGTTTATGCTTGGTATTTATAGGCTAGAGATTTTAGTTAACTATATATTGGGTTAAAAACTAACCATGGTTAAATTTACACATGTAAATGATCTAAAGGAAGCATGCTTAGGATTTTGACACCAAGGTGATGACTCCCCGCCCTAATTTTGTTCATATAGAGATAAGATGACTTAGGTGGATAGTTTTGGTATTATCTTGATTACGGAGTGAGTTTTGGTTCCGTTAAATGCTAACCGAAGCCATAAAACGTAAAACCGGGTATTGTAAAAATATGAAACTTGCAGGAATGATGAAAACCATCATTATACTCCATCTAAAAATATAAAATGGGTGATAAGTCCTATTGGGTGCAAAAACACTGTTTAAAGCTGGAAATACGGGTCAAAAACGCGTAATTCGCAGTTTATGAGAAAAGAACGAAATTTCAGGGAAACGACCGTGAATTTATTTAGAGTAGACTAAAATTAGTCTAAAAGTGATATGAGATGTCAAAATATGGTTTTCTTCATACGCGGGATAACTTAACAGTTATTTGTGAAGTTTAAAAGTTACGCAATTTATGCAAAAATGTAGAACGTACAAGGTTAATTCCTTTATGGTCAAAGGAGGAGGGAAATATGTTTGACTTTTCCAAAAAATGTAAAAGTTTCAAAAACATATTAGAAACACAGTGCAGGAATCGTTAAGTCTGGATGTAAGTAGAATTGTTTAAAACGTAAGTTTAGTTTTGTGCTGCGCTAGGCTTATTTGGTAACATAAAAATAAATCTTAAAAATTCTCAAATTAATCATGAGTGATCTAAAAATTTATCTGAAGCGGGAAAAATTGTCAGAGACGATTTTCGTTAAGCGCGTGATGACTAAATGGTGTTCCGACCAAAATGAAACTTTAAGACGATGTTTTCTTAATAACTTTTGTGAAAATGATCTAACGATGGTCGAACTCTCAGGTTATTACTAAAAAAAATTTATCTTACGAGAATGTGGATTAAAAATTTTACGGGATGAATAGTGAAAAGTGAATAGTAAAAGTGAATAGTAACTTTTCAAAAATATGAAAAGTAACTCGAAAAATGCGGGTTGTTACAGTCTCACCGCCTTAATGGGAATTCCGTCCCGGAATTCAATGTGTGTTATCCGATGTTGAAATGTCTAGGAAAATGTGGGTGTATGCGCCGAATTCTAATTTTTGCGTTCTTAAGTTTCTGTTCATAGAATGTGTTATGTACCATTCTAAGTTTTTGGTCATGGCTTAAGTTGGTAATCTAAAGGGTTTTGTTAAAATCTTATAGAGTCCAATATACCTAAAGTTTGGCTTTTCCCGATTCTCAAAACGAATCATATCTTATTGTATCGAGGCTATCAATAAAACCTTAATTTCTAAAATGGAGTTTTTGGTGATAGTGTGCGGCATGGAGCCTAATTTGTATTTGTATTGTTTCCTTAGTTGTTTCGTGGGTGATCTCTAAACACCTTAGTCCAGCAAATGGTTAACTAACACATTTGTCTATATAGTGCCTCAAAATAGAATAGTTTTGTTGTTGTTAGGGTAACTATTGCTAATCAAAGGTGTAAGATATTGGTGATGTGAAATGGTTTGTAATGATGTGATAACTGTTGTTGTAGGGAAAGTCTTGCTAGTGGCAAGTGGTTTGTCCAAACCATTTCCAAAGTTGATCATGTCTTAGGTGGTTTCGGGATGAAGGCTATATCGTGTAGTTTTTATGTCTGCTAGTGTTTGAAAGAAACGTGATACTGTGAAGTTTTACATACTGAATTTCAATGGGGTTCAGAAAATGATGTAATATGTTGACGATTTGAAGAATGTAGTGTATGTTTACCATTATTCTTTGGTAGAGATGTCAAGTTTGTTTTAAAATCAAAAGTGATTTTTAAAGGAATATGGCGGAAAGATATCCTTGAAACCTAATCAGATTAGTACTTCTAAGAAATGACGAGAAGATTTGATGAAGGTAGAGAAAGTTGTTGAACTTCAGCTTTTGTAGATGATGAGTCAGTTTATCTTTTAGAAATCCTATTTCTTGTATTTCCATTAGGGAAATTGATAGACTGTGATGGGTTTCATGTAAAACAATGTCATATAATGTTTATAAGATAATTTTTAGAGACTATTGTATACTTACAATATCTGTGGAGTAGATTAGACCATTGTGTAACTCACAATGTTTTGAGGAATAGTGGAGAGACCATTGTGTAACTCACAATGTCTTTGAGAAATGATGGAGAGATAATTGTGTAACCCACAATGTCTTGAGAAAAGATAGAGAGACCGTTGTGTAACCCACAATGTCTTGAGAAATAAATGAGACCACTGTAGGATTTACAGTGTCTGAGAATGTAATAGAGACCACTGTATCTCACAGTGTCTTGAAAAATGAGTGATACCATTGTATCTCAAAATGTCTGGGAAGTAGGAAAGACCATTGTAGTCAGTTACAATGTCTTGGAGGAAGTTTCGTAATCCTAAAATGCATGAGTAGATATATGATTAGGAGATTGGGAAAATATGATTGTGCCGTAATGCCTTAGAATAGGCATACGCAGATATGTTTAGTCTATCGTTTAGCTAAAATGATTGAAAATATGTCAAGTGTATATATCAATATACTAGTATGTTTGTATAGCTTAAAATGCCTAAAAGTCACATAATCGTCTGGAGGATGGAAGGCACGGAGAACGGAAGGCTATAAAATGTTTTTGTTTGTAAAAGTAGTTATAGTTTAAGTCTCGATTAGACCGTTTCTCTATAATGTGGCTCGATACCAATCAGTAACACCCCAACTTCGTGATACGCAATGAATTCAAACGGGTGTTACTTCATGGTACAACAGTCATAACAATAGAAAACGAACTCTAATGGATTCGTTTTAAAAAGAATTTATCATTCGATTTATATAAATATCATAGTTTACAAAAATGAGGTCCCAGATGGTTCCAAGTTTACAAAATACATTAAATTGATTTTCGAATGATAATAAAATTTATAGCCTTCTTGAGTATCCGTGCTCCTCCGTGCCAGCCTCGTACAATATGGACCTGAAATACAAGCTTAAAACTGTCAACATAAAGGTTGAGTGAAATTCATAGAGTTTGTTAAATAGTTGAACACATTATCTTGGTAGTGTGAGTTAATTAGACTCACACCAAGGTTTTGAAAACAAAACAGATATTATTAGACTAAGCTCATGATGAAACCAAATTATGCTGGGTACCACTACCCAAAGTTATGTTGGGTGCCTATTTCCAAAGATATGTTGGGTGCCTATACCCAAAGATATGCTGGGTGCCTCAATACGTGATACTTGAGCCCGCTTTTGTTTGATACGGCTGCCTCAATACGTTGTGATACTTGAGTCCGCTTTTGTTTGATACGGCTGCCTCAATACGTTGTGATACTTGAGCCCGCTTTTGTTTGATACGGCTGCCTCAAGTATATGATACTCGAGCCCGCTTTTGTTTGATACGGCTGCCTCAAGTATATGATGCTCGAGCCCGCTTTTGTTTGATACGGCTGCCTCAAGTATATGATACTCGAGCCCGCTTTTGTTTGATACGGCTGCCTCAAGTATATGATACTTGAGCCCGCTTTGGTTTGATACAATTATATATGCACATAATTATATGAATGCAATTCACGTATAGCAATACTGTTACTTAGCATAAATAAACATTCAGTTCAGATAAACATATAGTTTCAAAGCAATGTGTTAGGTTTAAAAATAAAGCATGTATCTCCCCCAAGGGTTTGTAAAACAATTAAGTAATAGAAAGTGGGGCTATGAACTCACGATAATCAGTAAAAGTTTAGAGTACTTATGAAAGTAAATGAAAATAGTTGAGCATGTATCTCCCCCAAAAGTAATTTCAAAATGTATAAAAGTAGGGGCTATGAAACTCACAGTAATCAGTAAAAGTTTAGAGTACTTATAAAAGTAAATGAAAATATTTGAGCATGTATCTCCCCAAAAATAGTATAAAATAATTAAAAGTGGGGCCATGAACTCACCTCAGAGTAAATCATATCAAATGTATAATGAGAATGATGGATATGCCGTGAGAACTTCTACGAGCAACCTAAAATGAAATGTTGCGACTTAAGTTTGGAACAACGTTTAGGAAAACATAAACCATTTTATATATATTTCTATATTGATCAAGATGTAGACAATTATCATTTGATGTTTATAGAAAGATCTTTAATATGTGAAAACATATTTAGTTTATAGATATTGTACTACCGTTCGGGCCATCATAATTCAGAGGTCATGCAGTAAATGTTCGAGGAGCTAGGACACTTTAAATCGTAAATCCAGCAACTCGTCGATACGTTTTACTCAAATGAAACCCCTCACATGAAGTTACCTAGTGTTGTAGTGCTCAATACGTAAAACATGGATTTTGATTACTTGATTATTATATATTAAGAGTTTATAATAACAATAAATAAACTAACAAGTTTATAAGTATTTAAATAAGTTTGAGTTATATAAATACTTACCTTAAAATAGAATGCTTGAGTATTATGGAAAAATAAAATATTAACGGAGCTTCGACGTAGAATTTGCAATCTTCGAAAACCCACGGCTATTAGAAGATTATAACAACGCCTTCTTGAGAACCCAAAGAAGAAAAGAAGATTATAACGACGTCTTTTTGGAGACTTGAAGATATTTGAAGATTATAACGACTCTTTCTTGAAAACTTCCAAGAACGAAGATCAAACACTTGTTTTCTTCAAGAACACATGAATGTTCTTTCTAGATGTATAAGAAATGCATTAGGTTTAGGAATTTAGATGATAAGAAGGGGTGGTGCAAGAATAAATGAAGGTTTATGCTTGGTATTTATAGGCTAGAGATTTTAGTTAACTATATATTGGGTTAAAAACTAACCATGGTTAAATTTACACATGTAAATGATCTAAAGGAAGCATGCTTAGAATTTTGACACCAAGGTGATGACTCCCCTCCCTAATTTTGTTCATATAGAGATAAGATGACTTAGGTGGATAGTTTTGGTATTATCTTGATTACGGAGTGAGTTTTGGTTCCGTTAAATGCTAACCGAAGCCATAAAACGTAAAACCGGGTATCGTAAAAATATGAAACTTGCAGGAATGATGAAACTCATCATTATACTCCATCTAAAAATATAAAATGGGTGATAAGTCCTATTGGGTGCAAAAACGCTGCTTAAAGCTGGAAATACGGGTCAAAAACGCGTAATTCGCAATTTATCGGAAAAGAACGAAATTTCAGGGAAACGACCGTGAATTTATTTAGAGTAGACTAAAATTAGTCTAAAAGTGATATGAGATGTCAAAATTTGGTTTTAGTCATACGAGATAACTTAACAGTTATTTGTGAAGTTTAAAAGTTACACGATTTATGCAAAAATGTAGAACGTACAAGGTTAATTCCTTTATGGTCAAAGGAGGAGGGAAATATGTTTGACTTTTCCAAAAATGTAAAAGTTTCAAAAACATATTAGAAACACAGTGCAGAGAATCGTTAAGATCCGGATGTAAGTAGAATTGTTTAAAACGTAAGTTTAGTTTTGTGCTGCGCTGGGCTTATTTGGTAACATAAAAATAAATCTTAAAAATTCTCAAATTAATCATGAGTGATCTAAAAATTTATCTGATGCGGGGAAAATTTTCAGAGACGATTTTCGTTAAGCGCGTGATGACTAAATGGTGTTCCGACCAAAATGAAACTTTAAGACGATGTTTTCTTAATAACTTTTGTGAAAATGATCTAACGATGGTCGAACTCTCAGGTTATTACTAAAATAATTTATCTTACGAGAATGTTGATTAAAAATTTTACGGGATGAATAGTGAAAAGTGAATAGTAAAAGTAAATAGTAACTTTTCAAAAATATGAAAAGTAACTCGAAAAATGCGGGTTGTTACAAGTTAGTCTTACAACAACTCTACAGCCCCAAACTGTCAAATAAGTCAAATTTGGTACCTTCTTGATCCAAATTTCATAAGGTGTTTGTTTACTATTTTTGTTTGGAGTTCTATTCAGAATATAACAGGTTGTCAACATAGCCTCACCCCAAAACCCTTCACTTAGTCCAGAATAGGATAAAATGGAATTCACCATTTCCTTTAATGTCCTATTCTTCCTTTCAGCCACACAATTCTGTTGTGGCGTGTAAGGAGCCGTGGTTTGATGTATTATTCCAGTCGATTGAAAATAATCTGGATCATAATACTCACCACCTCTATCATTACGAAATACTTTTATCAAATCTTGTTTTTGAAGTTCTACTTCTTGTTTATAAATTTTAAATTTATCTAGAGCTTCATGTTTAGCATGCAGTAGATAGACATAACAATATCTAGATGCATCATCAATAAAAGTAATAACATACTTATTATGTCCTAGTGAAGGATTAGCATGAAAATCACATAAATCACTATGTATGAGATCTAATATTTTGCTTTCCCTGTTAACAATCTTAAATGGATGTCTAGTGATCTTTGTTAACATACAAGTCTTGCAACTTTCTGGTGTCATATCAAAAGCAGGTATTAAACTCATTCTAGACATATCTTTCATTCTCTTGTAATGAACATGTCCTAGTCTAGCATGCCATAATTTAGATTTGCTTAAGCTATTGCTATGACTAGAAGTAACCATACAAGCAGAATCATTAAACAAAGGATAATTCAAATTTAATCTAATCATTCCATTACAAACATAACCAAATCTAACAAATAAACCATGTCTTGACAAGATATACTTGTCACTTTCCAACACTTGTTTGTAGCCAAACTTATTCAACACAATTTTAGAAACAAGATTCTTTCGAATCCCGAGTACATACAATACATTATCTAAACATAAAGTCTTTCCGAATGAAAGTTAATAAAAACACGCCCTATTCCTTTGATTGGTTCGGTTGCAACGTTTCCCATCTTTACGCATGAGCCATCTTCAATCGGATTACATACTTGAAACCAACGAAGATCATTGCAAACATGACATGTCGCACCCGAATCAACCCACCAAGCAACTTCAAGCATCCGAATATAAAATGCATAAAAAATTACAGAAACATAATGTAAAACATTATCAAAATTCTGTACAAAATCAGAATTATAACCTGGTTGCTTATCAGGATCCTTAGACCCACTTGGACCAGCGCCATTGTTTCCCTTTTTAGAGCGACAATCCTTCTTCCTATGACCAGGCTTGTTACATTTCCAACAAGTCAAAGTACCCTTTTTGTTGGCAAATTTATCATCACCACCTTTGAACTTTCTCTTGTTCGTGTTGTTGTTAAAATTGTTGTTTGAATTTTTGACTCCATCTCCTTCAACCATGTTAATAGAAGAAGATCCAATTTGGTTCTTTCCTTTAGGATTATTATCAAGTTCCTGATTTCGTAATCCTTCCTCAATTCGTAGATGACTACCGAGTTGAACCAAATTTAACTCTTCCTTTTTATGTTTCAAACCATGTTTGAATTCTCTCCAGGAAGGAGGCGGTTTATCAATGATAACTGCAACCGAGATGGCTTTATCCATCATCAAATTATGTTGGGTATACTGTCCCAGAATCCTCAACATCTCATGATATTGTTCCATGACAGGCCTGGTATCAACCATCTTGTAATTCATAAAATTACTCACAAGAAACTTCTTTGCAGAAGCATCTTCTGCCATGTATTTGGATTCTAGGGACTCCCACAGTGCCTTTGCAGATTTAGCGTTTTGATAGATATCAAATAGGGAATCAGACATACCATTCAGAATATGACCACGGCATATGTAGTCGTCGTTCTCCCACTTCATCCTCTTCCTAGTCGTATCCAAAGTTTCTTTCTCATCCCATTCCGGACTGGGTGTACTCAGCGCATTACACAAACTTTCAGGTGGTAGAAGAAAGTGCATCTTCTTTGCCCGAAAGTCTTGCCCTTCAAACTTCGCCAACTTATCAAACTTGCTCGTCATTTCCTTCACAGATTCTCCGTTCGTCATGATCATATAATACTTCAATCTTTGTTAGGAAATTTGATCACAGTATTCTGAGAGTCGTGTAAACACTATCAGATTGAAGTATTTCGGTGGTTCTACCGAAATCTCAAATAGGATAAAACTCAGATTTGAACTTGAGAATAAGTTTTTGTAAGTTATGAACTGAACCAGAATACGAAATATATGACCAAAACTGGTTGTCGGTTACAACTGCTATGGCAGTTATATTAACCGCCAAATCAGTTAAATATTAGGGTTAAAATGCCGGAAATTTTATTTTCTAGTGTTTTTTAACATAGCACTTATACCCAGGCTTGCCGCTGGATGCAGGCTGCCACCCACCCTTGGACCTGCTAAGGTGGGCCCAGGGGCGCTGCCCCCGGATCCCCCGTCATTCGGGGCTTCACCCCCGAATAATAATTATAATAACGTCATACAAGTGTGCACTCCGCACAACCCACGACTTGTTAAACATTTATCACAATTACACATTGGTCAACTAAGTCAATCCATTACACTTAAATAATATCAGTGATGTAAAATCACAAACACTAAAGGGAAAAAAAAGGCAAGACTCGATCGACTGCAAGATTGAGTTGTGAGGAAGTTTTGTGTGAGCTCAAATGAGTTGTGTCAGTATTATTTTGTGTATGTAAGATATATTTGTATATAATTGAGTATGTAAGATATATTTATGTATAATTGAGTTGTTATAAAAACAACTACTGCTCACTTTTATTAGTACTTTAACACACCCAAAAGCTCTAATTATTTCAAAAAAGAACATGAGCCAATCAACCAAATTGAAAAAATATTCATTCGACTCCACAAATTACAACTGCATTCATATCGCAACACATTAATGTGACAATGATATAATTTATTACATGGCAACAACTCTTTAATTTGTGACCACAAGATACGTTACATCTAATATAAATCGACAACTATACATAGATTAAATAGACAAAATCAAAGGTCCAAATTTATCTGATTGACCATGATGAGACCTAAACCATTTCATCCAAATCAATACTACTTATAAATCATTTAGCACCATTTATCCTATTTTTCTTAAGATATCATTAATGTATTTTTTAAGCATACAAATTTTTAATACATAATGTACACAATACATAGCTTTTACTTATTTATCTTCCACAACATTTTAATGTTTCATTTATTATTTCTTTTTGAATTAGTGTAGTTTTAATGCAAAAATGCACATATAAATGAATATGATTTTAAAATACATGCAAAACTACAAAGTTTCAAAACTATTATTATATCGTAAGAGTGTTTCGAGAACCAATATAAATAAATTTTGAATTATTTTCAATAAAATTAACCACAAAAGTAAAAAACGGTTTTTTATAAAAATCGAGACAAATGATGCAAATGTGCAAAGTGCTAAGTGTTAATTCAATAATTAATATATTAGTATATTAATTATTATACTTTTCATGGATAAGTAAAAATGATTGCTTAAACATGAAAGTTTTATTTACATTATAAGCATTCTTTTATTTATATCTTCTATATATGTGGGACAAGTGTTATAAACAATATTAATGATACAAACATTTTCATAAATATATACTTTACAAGATATATACATTATAAGCACTCTTTTATTTATATCTTTTATCTATATGGGACAAGTGTAATAAACAATATTAACGATACAAACATGTTCAAAAATATATTTTATTTACTTATTACGAGGTGTTGATTATTACATATATATTTCATAAAAAATGTTTCTACTACTGTGACTACGGAGGCACTATTAATTTTAATTTGACCATAACCCCATAACATTATTGACCACCGCGACGCAAAATCACGCACTTTCAATTGTTTTATATGAATTAGTTTGATGTTATCCATCACTTTTTTACAGTAATCAAACTCATTATGTTTTCGCTATTGGTAAAATTATTGTAAGAGAAAACATAAAATTGAACATATTTTTCTTTGAAAATTTTATTACTTGATACCCGCCGCCGCAACGCGCGTGCATTAATACCTACTATAATATTCTAAAGAGTTAAAATATGCGACATGAAACTTTTGGTATCCGCAAATTTATCGTCACATAAAACGTTTCAGATTATAAAGCATGATTCATTAAAAATTTATATTTCAGGATACCCGCCGTCGCATCGCGCGGGGTACCCTTCTAGTGTTTATTAAGATATCAAGATAGTTTAATGGAAGCTAAGATTGATGATATTTTAAGCTCATTGCATAAATAGAATGCAAATTAAATGATAGTATTAGCACTTTAATGAAATAAGAGCGAGATTTTATTTGAGATCAATTTTGTCTTTGCAAGATTGAGATCAAAATCATAAGATTATTTGTCATGTTTTGTTAATAGGGGATAAACGAGTCAAACTGTTATAAACTGTTACTCAACTATAAATGGTTTATAAACATCTCATAACACATGAGCCATAGTGCCAAAAGATTCATACATAAACCAAGGCTGTCAAGATCGCGAGTAAACTAGTAAGATCGTACGATCTTACATGCTTACTAGCTAAAATCGTGTAGGATCGTCATAGGATCGTATGTGGGGTAGGATCGTGAGTAAGATCGTGGGATCGAACGTAAACTCGTAAGATCGCTAGTCGATCCGAGTTTACCTAAGCTCATATCTATTTTGTTTTAGTTTTTCTATCTTTTAGCCCATCCATTTATACTTAAGCCCATAAATAAAAATGATGAGTAACTAAAGAACCCATTTCGGTACTAGGGGTAGGTTGATAACCTACAAGATACGGTTGGTTTTCTTATTCCGCTATATCGTTAATGTAGCAATTGAAACTTGACTTTTTTGTGTTTTACTATTATTTTGGTGTTTGAAATTTAAGCATTGACATTTTCAAAAGGATATTATATGAATTTATCTTTAATATTGAATAGAAATGTAAAGCAGTTCGTCTCCTTTAATATTTGCTTACAAGACATGACAAAAAGGTAGGATCTTACAATCTCGATCTTGCAAAGACAAAAAAGATCTCAAGTGAGATCTCGATCTTGACAGCCTTGACATAAACCATCAATCTACAATTTGGAGTGACGTTATATGTAGGTTGACACCAAACTACCAAAAAAATTGATTATTTGATTTGTTGTAATGTTGATTTAGGGCATTTTTACTATGTACTTGATGTGGACTAGAAATTGAAGAAAACAAATTGTTCAAAGAAAAATAATTATTTGACATCTAGCTAGATCACAATAACACCTTGACTCAATGTTATTTTGATTGGCACCTATGTTCTACCTAGATGCCAGCAATTTTTTATTTATTTATTTATTTTGGTCGTAACTTTTTTATTAGTACTAATTAAGGAATTAATTTTCTAGGTAAACTAGGGGTTTTTGGAAGAAATAAATTTCTCTCCAATCTATATTTTCTTTATAAATACAGGGTGTATTTCATTGTAATTTATATCTTTTGACCATAATTATTAATAAATTACGTGGTTCATGATCTTATCTCTTAATAGAGTTTTATTTCGTGAAGGTTCATCCTCGTCTATTACCTTTGGATTAGGGTTACAAAACTCGCATCCGCATCCTACGTTAGTTGGCATTTAGAGTTTGTTAGTATTCTAGATGGTGAATGGTGTAGAAGATTCAAAAAACCCATATTGTTGGTAAGGTATGGTTAGGAGAGTACATGGAACATGGTTTAACCGAATCCATGAAAGAACTTGACAGGAGTTACACTATGCTAGAAGAACTACATTATGTGATCGTAGGTGGGGCATCGATCTACAAGAATCGCGAGGGTAGCAATTGTGGAGGTTCAGGAATTCGTCCAACCATAGGCGGATCTATTGACAACCATATGTGCAACCAATCCCCGTTCAGTAGTAGAAGGGTTGATAAATGAGAGGAAATAATGAAGATGGAGATTCGAATAATAACAATCAAATGGTTTCATTCAAAAATTTTGATCAATAATAAGGTTTTTTCTTTATTTATTGACAATTATGGAGATAGGAATTTGGTGTCGAGAAAATTGGTTAGTTATTTTAGTTTACCAATAGAGATTTGTCCGATTAGAGGAATGCAACTTTGTTGGATTCCAATATCTATTGGTAGATCTTATAGACTGTAAGATATTGGTTATTGTAACACACAAACAATCGCAAGTATAGTTCAAATTTATGCAAGAGTTATAGAGAGAGAAAGTAGAATGAGATGCTTTCTAGAGAGAGAAAGTGATGAGAGAAAATATAGAAGGTTGGATTAGAAAGAATGAAAGCTCCACCTCTTCCCATGGATGGGAAGAGGCTTTTATAGTCTTACATAATACGCCCTCTGTCGGGCTGTGGATCAGGCATACAGTGGGTAAAGACCCGTCCGTCCTCCACGGTGTTACTTAACTAATCTAATAACTACTAGATAACGTTAAGTCTACGAGCTAACATATGCTATTCTATAGTTGGAGTGACCGACTCTTCTAAATGGATTTTTTCAAATCCTAACAATCTCCCCCTAAGGGAGGTCACTCCATAAATTACAATTCGCATTCTAGCATCCAATCATGAAGTTCAGTTCCGAGCTCATAGACTTTGATTCTTTAACTTCCGTAATCTTTGTGCTTCAGTAGTGAATCTTTAAAGTCCGCATACTTTTTACTTTCAGTGGAGGTCTTTGCAGATACCATGACTTGGTGATCTTTGAGCTTTGTTTGAGATCATTAGCCACAGTAAGTCTCTGACTCATCCTTTGTTGTATCGCCTTTATGTGATGTTTGTGACTTCTGGACTGACATGCACACACTGTGTTGGATCATGAAATCTTCATCAGCGTAGCGGAAGCATAGCTTAATGGTATCAGAGCAAAGGAGCATACAGGCGAACCTATCATGATTTCTTTAAATGTGAGTGTGATGTGTGAGCATGTGGTTATGGATTGACTTCTCAATTTTGATCAGCTGCAACCGTCCGATGTTCCTACAAACAACATTTAGCAATAGAACACACGAAAGTGTCTTTGTTCACTTTCGTTGAATAGGGTTGCAAGAACCAGGGTTCCCCGTTGATCAGTATAAATACTGCCTGTGATCAGGTAGAATTCCTTAGAATTTCTTTGACAGGGTTTCGCAGCTTGATCTAGCCGTTCTCAAACCTAAGCGTCCCAAAGTAGACAACACATAGTGAGTGAACCAGCGAATTGAGATTCACTAATTGATGAAAAATTGATTTGAAAAACAATCACGTATTGCTTAAGAGAAAGAGTTTTCCAATACGACGAAGGTTTTATGAGAAAGATCAATTTTCAATCATAAATACTTTTGGTTTGAGAAATTAACGCGCTGTCTATGTGCTATGAGAAAAGAATTGTAGAGCACATCGAAAGGTTTTTCAAAAGTATCTGTCAATCCATTTCCTGGACCAAGGTTGATTCAATAGTGAATCGTCCCATCGTTTCTATCCAGTTATCACAAGTTTGATTCTTGAAGAATCTCACATGTCACCCACCAAGAGCTTTTATGATGTTGGCTCTAGAAGGATTTCTATCTTCATCATGAATATTTAACATATCACTCGATATTTCTGGCAATACCATAAGGATAATGCGTAGGACTTTCAATATATATTCTTACTTTCCACAATGTGTGAAACAGCAAGTCTTCATGAATTGTGTGTCCTAGTGAGATTTATTGATGATCTCTTGACTCTAGAATCAATTGTGCACTTTGGTTTCCTGAGCGGAGACTAGAGAAAAGGTATCTTTCTTCAATATCAACTATCTCTAAGAGAAAGCCAATAAATTATGTAGGTTCCCCGTGAGAATGAAACAAGTCCTTTTAAGAGAACTTGAGTGGCTTGGGAAGTTTAGTGCAGTGCGTCACTGGGTCCATGACGTCTTGTCTTCAATACCGGCGTTACCTTAGTAACCACCAGTAGCATATGTATTGAACCCGGTTTCTGCCCTAAGGTTGAATTATTGGAGGGCTGTTTCTTTTAACCCTTTTCACTTTTCATTTCTTTTTCATTCTTCAACCCCTTCAGTGCTTACCGAGACTTCATTACTAGAACCTTGTTGGGTTTCTTCCAGTTCTAGCTCTATCTCAGTCGACACTCTTCCCTTATTCTCACTTTTCTCCTTTTTTCTTCATACCTAAGGACTTCTACACTATCTAGTGAAATTGTCCCTGGGTAGATCCCTCCGGCTCTGGCGGAATCATGAGAACTAATACCTAACCTTACCATCCTTATAACTCCAATTCATAAAGTAAAATGGTCGGTCTTGTGGTACAGTTCTTTCCGCTTGAAACCAATTTGAAAAACCATTTGGAAAATCAATCAAGGTACTTGTGATATAACATCAAAGCATTTTGTACCACAACTGTTTTGATCTTTCATAAATGCTCCCCCTCAACATGTGCATCGGTACTTGAAATCATTTCGCACATAGAGGAAGGAGTGCTTGTTTGAGTCTAAACAATCACCATTTTATCAGATTTGAGATTTAAATCACAATATCTCCCCCTATAAAAAAGTTCAAATCCTTTGAGATTTGTGATCCAAATTGATTTAAATCATTTAAAAAACTCTTTGGGGAAAGACGTGTTTTTCTTTTAAACTTATACTGATAAGGAACATTTATTCGCTCCCCCTCAATATGTGCATCGATATTCGAAAGAGTTTAGCACATATTAGAGAGAACCTGCACTTTGATTCTAAACGATCACCTTTTATCAGATTTCTTATTTAAATCACATTCTCTCCCACGATTAAAAATTTCAAACCCTTTGAGATTTGGGATCCCAAGTGATTTAAACAGGTTTAGAAAACATGGCAGAATATGTGGCCTGATTTAATATATTCTGATAATGGAACATACCAATGCTCCCCCTCAATTTATGAGGGAGTTTGTTAGTGTCATGTATGATAACTTTGAAAGATCTTTAAGTAAAAGAAATTTTTTATTTTGAAAGATTATTGAATTTTGGAAAGATCATACCCTGAAACTCATCTCAAAGAATTTATTCGCCACTTATTTTGTACAAATGGACTCGTTTGGTGAAATATTGTTTTAAAATATTTAATTTGAAATCACTCTCCCCTCAATCGATGACTGTAGTCGTTGATTGAGTGACATATGTTTTGACAAAACGGAGTCCGGCTGATTTTCAAAAGTTTGAGTCCGACTTATTTTCAAACAATATTTTTCTACCATGAGAAATACAAACATGGTATCATACACTAGTTGTCCTGCAAAAAGATACGTTAGGTGTTGGAAAAACAGAAGGTGCTTCAGTTGTTACTGTAAGGATGGAAGAAACCATTTGCTGATGCAGTGAGACCTCTGAAGTTGTATATATCATGAAAAATATCCACAGCGATCTGAAGTATTAAGTTCCTTTTCTTATTTTGTCGACCCAATATATAGTTACCCTTTTACTATCGGCACCCAATCATAAATTGGAAAACTTTGATCATCCAATTTTATGTTGGAGCAGGAGCGGGAACATTCTCATGAACCATGTTATCTGTATACGTTAGTCAACACATATAGACATACATAATAATATATGGTGGTCGATAACACTCAAACAGCAATCGACTAATAAAAGTCAATCCAACATCGAAACTCATTCAATCAGATCATTCAAAGGCATGGGGATTATATGTGAACATCAAACTTGAATCATCTAATTCTAACAATCATATCCTAGCAATTCAAAGTTGGTAAAAACCTTTTTCTGTTAAGTATAGGATGATTAAATAAGCCCGTTAGTTGATATAAATTTGAAATCATTCACTCCCTCAACCAATGACCCATTTTTGAAAAGTTTAAAAATACTGAAGTCATTGATTGAGTTTCAAAATTTATGAAAACTCCAAGTCTGATTGATTTTTCAAACAACTCGTTTTCCACCATTTTGAAAAACAAATATTTTTCTGAAGAATCTTTGAAAGAAAAATATTTGTATAGGAACAACCGTCTTTTTGGCAACGAGCTTTCCTCGTTAAGTTTTATGATAAGTGCACGAATTTAATAAAAACGATTTAGCGTAGCACTTTCCCTTTTTAAAAAACGAGTTGCATATATGAAATAATAGCAAACCATGATTTTAAGCCCGGGTTACTGTCTGAGATGACAGTAAGCCATTAATTTGAGACATGTTTTGAAAATATTTACACCTTCTGCTCGAACTTCATCTAAAGTCCCGTGCCATTATTGAATGACATTTCTAAGACCGTAGATGTTACCGATACTAGAAGACATGCCTTGAGAAAAAAATATTTTTGGTATTTTTAAATTTTCTTTTTTTTTTATGGATTTTTGATGGTTTTATATTTTTCTATTTTTTTTTGCTGGTTTTAAAATTTTCTATTTACAATTTGGTTTAAGATATTAAAAAATTACTCAATGTAAGGAGATGTTGACAAAATAACGAAAAGAGGATATTGGTTTGAATGTGGTAGAAGTCAATAGTCAACATACCTTAAATTATCACCACCAAAGCTTTCGAGGCTCCTGAAGAATCGTCCGAACTTAAGCCTTTTGAATGTGAATCTTTGGTAGCTTCCCCCCAAACCGACAATCTTCGTATTGAGACCAATTCCCCCAAGTATTAGAAGTGAAGAAAACAATCTCATTGCATGAAGCTCAAAAAAGACCCCGAAGAAAATGGTAGCACCGAAGTAACAAGTTAAACCACTGATCATCTCTGCAGTTATCAATCCTGGAATAAATGAATAGGCCCGATCACGTGAACTTGTTGTGCGTCCCCGATGTATACATTACTCTGCGGTTTTGAGCAGTTGTCTATTCGAGGGAACAATATATCAACATCTTCATTTCACCAAGTACATTCCAGTTGTCTTACATATAACCAATTAGCCCATAATGTACACATGTACCCAACCAGAGTGGAGACGATGACATCCAAGTAACATGTTGAATCATTGATCATCTCTGCGGATATCATCTCCGGAATAACTGATTAAGCTTGATCACGTGAACATGTTGTGCGTCTCTGATGTACATATATCTCTCCCCTGACGGTTGCGATCTCATCGGAATCATCATAACATTGTGTACTTGAAGCAATTACCGGAATCACTTTACCATAAATCATATAGAAGATATTGATAAGCAATATCACCTCACGCTCCAAATATTCTTCTCATATTTCTTCCCACTGAAAGCTGAGTTAACACATACCGAAAGTGTCAAGAGACCACTTACCCCAAATAGTTGGAATAATACACCAAAGGCTATGAGTTAAACACTGAGTTTCTCTGCGGTTATGACATATGTCTTCCCGGAATAACTTCAATTAAGTAGAAGTATTAAGTTCATCACGTGTACTCGTTGTACGTTTAGATGTATGTCTCCTTCCCCCTTGCTGGTTTTGATACCTCAGAATCAGCAACACATAATAAACTCATATTCTTGAAATCTTTTGAGAAGAACACAATTAGCTCAAATGAATCCTGTGAGAATCAACTGCTACAAAAATTCTCTCTGACTATCTTAACCAACCCAGATGTAGGCAATTTGAAATGACCACTAATGAAGTAAACCCGATATACCAAACTTGAAACTGAAGTCGAATTCCCCGCATTTGTATCTTAAGCTTGTACTAATGTTGGAAGAACGGTGTCGAGAATTTATGCTCCAAGCAAATCTTTAAGTACTCAATACTCAAACAAAGTATGAGACATTAACACCTCTTGCGATTATCCACAACGACATCTGCGTTTGACACTGAGTAAAACAACGTAACTCCTTAAAGTGATAGTTAACCAGGTCTTTAAACATCCACCCTGACTACTGGTAACTAGATAAACCAAGTCTTCAACTCAAATTCTTTAACACGAGCAAGTTATTATTGATAGTTATGCATCCAACCAACCCCGACTTCAAGATAAAATAAGAACACACCTTTTTGAAATTCAGCGTTAATCTCAAATGAGTGATATCCGATCAATTCTATAGTCACAATGTCAAATTCCCAACAATTGAATAAACATACAATCTAATGTACGTCGATCCACTGACTGAACCGAAGGAAATGATTCCTCAATATTGATGCCATCTTCCTAACGATATCCACAAGCTACCAACCTTGGCCTTGTTTTTCAATCCTCCTCTAATTTCATCAAGTTTGACCTTGACTATCCACTTTAAAGTGATAATCATAGCACAATCTGAATGAGGAACGAGCTGCCAAACTTCAAGTATTTCAAACTCATTGAGTTTTTCTTACATAGCTTCAAACATCTAACAGGATTCAGTCAATGCTTCTTTGTAAGTTTTAGGTTCAGTTGAGGATATGAGAGCATCATAGTAACAAAAAACATGGCTTGAGTGGGTAGTTGGAGGCGTGTAGAGACTGATCTAGAAGATTCACCAATAATGTCTTCAAGCGGATGAGGTTGTCATTTTCCTTTATGTTCATGTGGTTCATTTACATAGTGCACATTGGAAGGAACAATAATCCGTGAAGATTTGGGAAAGGAATACCAAAGAGCAAATCATTATTCATGAGTGCAACTACATTATCATGATAGTTGTTATCAACGCCTTGAGGAATTACTAGAGATAAGGTTTCTTGAGTAGTCTGAGATGTACTTCTAGATGGTGTATCTTGATCAATGGTAAATTGAAGAAGGTGAACCAATTGAGTCAGCAGGAACCGGAGCAGGAGCTTCAGGAACTGGATGATTAACATTCGTTGGAGGTGGAAGTATTCATCAAACATATGTTGAAACAATAAATCCTAGACATCCTTAGTAAGTGGAACATTAGGCATTGGATGAGAGTCGTATGACCATTTTACAAACATCCATCAACATGTGGTTTATTCACACTTCTCCCCCTCAAAAATTGCATCTGATGTTGCCAATGCCAATTTTGATTGAGCAAGTGAATAAGAAAACAATCAATCGGTGATAATTGTCATTTAGTTTATTCACACTTCTCCCCCTCAAAAATTGCATCTGATGTTGCCAATGCCATTTTTGATTGAGCAAGTGAATAAGAAAACAATCAATCGGTGATAATTGTCATTTAGTTTATTCACACTTCTCCCCCTCAAAAATTGCATCTAATGTTGCCAATGCCATTTTTGATTGAGCATGTGAAATAAAAATACAATCAACAGTAAGTAGATCCCTTAATGACTGACATTTAGCTTCTTCACTCTTCTCCCCTTAAAAAATTGCATCCGAAGTTTCCATTTTTGATTTGAACAGGTGAATAAGAATATACTCCAATGAACGTAGATCCACTTGATGACTGAATGAGCATGGAAAAAGCATGAAGCTTGTTGATGGAGAATGGTCATAAACACGAAGATTTCTCTTCTTCTAAAGATAAAGCGCACTGAAACGTAAACATTTCTTTTCTTTGAGAAACGGGGTCTGAAGTGTTATCTGCAGACGCCATAGTGTTGAAGAGCGAGGCCTAAACTGATGTGAACAGACGTCATAGTCATTGAATATCAAGGTTGAGTTTCTTGAACCCGTGAATTATGAGATATCACTCCTTTCGTCATCCATACTTTGAGCCATCCCATGTAGTGAAAAATCGATGTATCTGCAACTGAGTGAGGACTACCTGCACTAACATTACAAGCTAGATTACATATATATTGGTTAGTTACATTAGTATCCAAAACCTTTGGGGTTTCACGGTCAACCTTGATTTTGCCATCGGTAAACAGCTTTCCGGTAGGTATCCACTTAAGTCATGCATCCTTAAACATTCTATCAGACGGTATCCACTTATGTCAAGGTCTAGGATTGTTAATATTCTTATGCACAGTGGAAGACTTATCGTTATTTCTAGACTCCAAAGATTTAGCAGTTGGTATCCATCTAGGCGAAGTTTTAGGTTTGTTTTGCTTCTTAACAGGTTGAACCTTAGCAATGTTTGTAGTCTTAGTGGATTGTACCTTAGCATGTGACTTTGGAAATTGTTTCTTATTTGGAAAAGACTTAGAATTTCTCGATTTGTTTTCTACCTACATAGCATTCTGCTTCACGTAACTACTCTTAGATGCAAGCCAATACCTAGTGTTTTGTTGAGAGTACCTAGGTAATGATTTACTACTACTTGCAGTGCCTTGAAATCTTGTAGAATTTATCACCCTAGGTTTTGCACCTAAAATTTCGTCTTTTCGAATCTGTGCCTTTTTGCTAGATGCTTCGAGATCATAGTTCTTGTTGATGTCATTTATATCATAAGACTTTTGAATTTTACCGGTTGGGTTAGACAATGTTTTAGAACTAATCCTAGAAGAGCTAGGTGTAGGTCTAGCTACTTGTAGAGGTATAACAGAATCAGAAGCATTTTTCTAGCTTTCTATCCCGAGAACTCGAGGAAGAGTTCTTTTCAAGAGAGGGAGAATGACGAGGGGGCATTATTCTAACATTTAGTATTGTTTTTGGATTAATGGGAATGTGGAAGATGTGTGATGAAGGAAAAGAGTTCTCGAGTTAATATGAAACGCAAAGCCATTGAAGGTCGTGAGACGATGTTCAAGGTAGATGAAACCTTAATGGTGAGAACTCGAGGACGAGTTCTTTTCAAATGAGAGTGAATGATGTGGACTAGAAATTGAAAAATACAAAGAGTGTTTGGAACTTTGGATCGTTATTTTGTTGGAGGAAAAACTAATTGTTTAGCATCTAGGTAGAACATAGATGTCAATAACACCTTGGCTAGATGTTATTTTGATTGGCATCTATTTTCTACTTAGATGACAAGTTTATTTTTTTTATGTCATACTTTTTATTAGGGCTAATTAAGGAATTAATTTTCTAAGTAAATTAGGAGCCTCGAGAAGAAAAATAATTTTCTTCTAAATTTATCTTTTCATTGTAAATATAAGGTTTATTTCATTGTAATTTATATCTTTTGATAATTAATATTAATAAACCGCGTGTTTTTAGCAGTTTATTTTTTATTAGAGTTTTATTCTTTGGAGGTTCATCCTCGTTTATCAACTCTTGGATTATGGTTACAAAATTTGCTTTGGCGTCCTAATCAGTACTTCAGTTTAACTAGCATACGAGTCACTTATCTACTAATTGTCACTTATCTACTAATTTCATTGTTTGGGCTTCAGTGACAGTCAAAGGCCAAAAGCTGAAAAATGAAATGGACAACGTTGGTAAGATCGGATCGCTTGCAAATCTTACGATGTTGCATACGATCCTACATTACGGTCGATCCTACACATATCCTACAAGCGTTTTGCTGATAGGATAATAAGAGCGTACGATCTAACACGCAATCTTGACATCATCTCTACTACTTATAATACACGGATACATCTCTCTCCTAAAAAAAATTCAGACTTTCAGACTTGCAACAAATTGAGCATGATGTACAACACTTGAAAGCACATCATTTTCAGACTTACAACCAAATAAGCATAGTATACAACATATTAATGCACATATTAAAAAGACAAAACACCACTCTAATGCTATTAATGTGGTCAATAAATACAATTAATGCAGTTATTAAAACACCGCTTACATAAGAAATACAAATTATCAAGGATATTGTACAACCAACTTAAACACAATTCCTGCATTAAATGTCATTAATACAAATAATAAAGCACATTATACAAATATTCAAGCCCGAACGGGCAACGAGCCAAATGGGCTCAAGCCCGAATGGGCACGGGCCAAACGGCTCATGTTATACGAATCGCTTTAAAAAAAACCCAAAAAGACAAAATAAATTTTATTTCAGGGTACCCTGCTAGTTGCATTAATGATCTAGTTAATGTAATGTTATCCTACCAGATACCAAACCGTCATGTTATTCTTCCAAAGGCTTTGCTAAAACTTTGGGCATTCAAAATCAAGAGATGTACGTGTGGACATGACGAGGTATAAGAAGTTTACAGTTTCTAAACTGAAGATGAGCGCGAAAAGCATTATTATAAATTTCTGTTTCTTTTGAGACTGTCGTGAGTAAAAAGATCGACGTGCTATACAAAGAACATATAGATCGACGCGGTATAGCTAGGTGAAATTTAGTCCGACTCAAGTCACGTTTCAACCTCTACTTTAGATAGTGAAAGTGGTCCGAAAGTTGGCAATGCGTTTCAAAAAGCCAGATTATACACCTCTGTTTTGAAAAAGCCACTTGCTTGTATTGCATCAGTCCTTTTCTTAATCACCAGCCTCAAATTTCATAACACATGACCCTACTTTAACTTTCATCTTTATTGGTATGATTAAATGCAAATAAACAATATAGTTATAACTTATTGATCTTTAATTAAAGTGCAAGTAAACTAAGCTAATCGAGAACTTGTATTTAATTTTAACACCTCTGAAACTTAACAGTAAAGAAAATTAAATATACATATGTACGTGTATCAAACTAGACTAATATTTTGTACCTTTGTTTAATTTAGCCTAATTTAATCCAAATTTGAAACGAGAAATAAAAACAATATAAAATAGGGTTTTGTTAAAAACAACCCTATGGGTTGTATGTAAGCCTTCCAAACTTATGAAAATTACAATTAATGAAGTCAAATAGTCCATAATTATATATATTTTAAATTATAAACAATGTAAGTGATGCTAACTATGAATATTTAGAGTTATTAAATGTTTATTAAATGTTAATTATATATTTCTAGAAGGCTTATATATAACCCATAGGGTTGTTTTTAACAAAACCCAATAAAATATCATCAATAAAATTTAGCTTAAACGCGTGACAATAATAACATATGGAAAATTACTATTTAAATTATACTCCGTCACTCCGTGAAAATTGAAGTTTTGTTTGACTTTGTAATCGAAACTTTGATTAAATCATTTTTTGTTGTATTAATAACACTGATGAAAATTATACCAAATGAAAATACATTTCAAACACCATCCATTTATAATTTTGCATCAAGTATTATTAATTACAAACAAATATTTAAAGGGAAAGTTTAAGTCAAAAAGTCAAACTGCACTTATAATTTGGGACGGAGGTATTATAATTTTAAAGGTATACTTTAGTGTCACCAAACCCTTAAAATCAAACCAGTACTCCCATATTCTCTCTATTTATACCTCATAAACCCTTCTTTGCACCAAAATAATAAAACACTATACTCTAAAAAAAAATTCTTCATATTTTTGTGATTAATATCCATCATGGGCACGATCAAAATTCTATGTTTTTGCTTCGTGTTTGCTGGAATCTTGTTTTTTAGACCATGTAACGCTAGATTAATCCACTTTCATAGTAAATCATCATCGGTGGTGTCATACGTGTCTGATCCGCCTTTATCAGCTTTTGTATATTCATCGTCTTCTTTAATTCCTACGCCGTCAATGGAAGAGGAAAGCGGTGGACACGAAGTTCATAAGGCTGAAAACCATCATGATCACTCGTCTGTTGCTGGTGGTGGTGTGATCATTGGTGGCCTTGCTACGGCGTTTTTTGCAACTCTTTATTGCTACATTAAGGTTACGCGTAAAAAGGATGGTGATGAAAAACATTAAAACCTTTGAGTCTTGTTGCAACTTTTTGTATTTGGATTTTTATGCAAATATATATACGTCTCATGAATATAGTATACCATCAGATTTACCATTTGAGTAATAATATATGATAATGGTTTTTCTTTATTTTGTTTTAGAGATTAATGTTTTTTACGTGATGTTTATTAGGCATACAAAGTGGTACCAAAGTTTGGTTTGTAACCGAACTATGAAACATACAGCTAGCTGTTATCGAATTCATATTAAATTCTTACTAATTTTGCTAGAAAAGAAATTATTAAATTTAATAAAACTAACATAAACATTTTTAGTTACAGATTTAGATTAGTACAGTAGTATAACCAAGTCTGTAACGACGACGCATGTAATTGCTTGTCGCAAATAAAAAATATCAACACTTGTAAGATTTTATCATATGATAAAACAAAGTAGCTAGTTAACATGTATGCTTTACAAATGACAGATCATAATAGAAGATATGTTTTTTAGGTTATTGAAAGGCAGATTCACACAACAAATTAACTATAATATATCACTTAATATAATTGTCTCAATTTCGTCTTTGGTGAGACTTAAGCCCGCAACAATTTTAGTTGATGATATAACTATCTTACGGATGCTTATGAAAAAAAAAAAAAAAAAAACCCTTTTGATAATGATCTCCCCCATGATGGTGGGTGGAAGCTGATGATATAAGAAACAAGGCAAAAGATGATGTATAATTGTATATGTCACATCTAACATCTTTATCGAATTTATCAAAATGTTTTGTTTAAAATATTACCATATCAGAAAGAGGTGGCAAACAAATAAACTTGTAAGTGCATGGATCACTTTCGGAACTTTATATTAGCGGTAAATAAGTTAACTTATAAAACAAATAAATTTGTTTGTGATATGATGCAAGTCTATAATAGTTTTTGTTAAGCTAAGAAAATCAGTTTAGAAATAATAAAACTTTTAATTAGTCAAATTACTTGAAGGCCTTTTCAAAATATTTTGCATGAATACTTAAAAAAAATTGAATATATGTGAGTTTAATCTGATCTTCTTTTATGTGATTTTAAATAATAAGCTACAAGGCCGTTCACGAGATTTTAGAGGCCTTGGGCGGAAATTAAAAATGAGAACCCAGAGTATAAGATAAATGAAAAGCGTATATTTTTCAAACATACAATGAGAATCATTTATGTAAAAAATGATATTCTTCAAGCAAACTTATAATGAACATGTTTATTTTTGTTCATATTTATTAAAAAATAAATTGCATTACTTAAAATTTCATGTGTCAAACATATATTTTAAGGCTCTAATTTAATGTATCAAACATATATTTTGAGGCCCTAATAAATAAGGGTCCAGGGCGATCGTCGGTTTTGCCTATCCTCAAAGACGGTCTTGATAAGCTATAACTACAGCTTAAACGACTTTCTTCAATTGGCTTGTTTCATTGATTTATTGATACACGTAACAAAATCTCTAACGTTAATAGTACTGCTAAAAACTATAAATAATTTAAAAATAAATGTGTTGTAATAAGCTGATGGGTAGTAGTTAACGTGAAAGTATTTATTTTATACCATGTGAAAACTATAAAACAAAATAAGAGTAGCTAGAATTAATCGTGTATGAAATATTGTCCTTTATCTTCTTTAAAGCTTTTGTACAAATAATTTAGTATGAGTGTAATAAAACAAAAACATATAAGTTGCATGGAACTGAAAATGGAGTATTATCTAAATTATTATAGTTTTAGTAATAACAAGTACCTATATAGTTGTGTTCTTTGAAACATCTGGAACCTAGCGGAGGTACACCAAATAGTTTGAGAAAGCCATCGATGCAATTCTTGTATAACAGGAAGGCCAGACACTTAACTATATATTTTTTACACATAGAAAACATAGAAAGTACGCTATTAAACGTTCTAAGAGGGTCACCACCCTCTCTAGCCTTCAAGTAGCTTCGCGGAACAACTCATAGTCTTTGACTACGGTGAAAACACTTAGCTTCTTCATTAGTATATTGTCGTACGCTATGGTTGAATGTAGGGATCAATGTTTTAAAAACCGGGTTTTTAATCGACCCGGTCGAGTCACCGGTTCAACCGGTTTGACCGCCGGGTCAACCCGGTTTTTCATTTATTATTATTTTATTTTTTCCGACAGGGTCAACAGGTTCGACCACCGGGTCAGCCGGTTCGACCGCCGGGTCAACCCGGTTTTTATATAAAAAAATTGAAAAAATCAAACCGCCGGGTTTCAAGACGTCACTCAACACTACCTACCGGTTACCGGTTTTAAAAACCCGGGTTTTTTGACCCGTTTTTGTTGTCGGGCACCGGTCCGACCGGTTGAACCGGCTGGGTCGACCCGGGTTTGAAAACATTGGTAGGGATGAGCACGGTGCCAGATTGGTACAAAACCCGTACTGCATTGATGGTACCATTTTTTCCCGAGCATGAAAGAGAGGTACCGGTACCGTACCGAACGAGATTATAGTACCGGATCCGGTACCCGTACTTAGTACCTGTACTCAATACCGGAAAATTAGTACCAATTCGTTTCTTCCCTTTTTTGTTAAATTAAAAAATCATATTTAATCCTAGTGACTTTCTGTGAAAACAACAAAAAATGGTGCATTTTAGAGTGATTTTGAATCACAACATATCAATACATGCAGCAAACAATTAACCAATATAGTCGTGAGGAAAGTTCAATACGGAACAAAAAATATCTAAAGAACAAATTGTTACATCTCAGCCATTCATCTAACTCTCATCCAAAAATTATATTTATTGTCATTGTCCAATTCATTTTAGGTGTAGGGGTAATGTGTAAATGTATTTCATTTTTCTCACTTCAAAGGTACTCTACCCACTCATTATGAGACATTTTTTTATTTACATTCTTCATTTCTCTCTCTCACCAAAACATTGGCATCTCCATTGGATCTAAACTGTTTAAAACCTAAGAATAAAACCAAATCTTTACTGAACGGAGCGGTGAGCTAGATCTTACATGATGCGGTGAGATTGCAGTCGGCGTTAGCTAACGATCTTAAGATTAGGAGATGACGAATCGAAAACTTGGTGGCTTAAAAGAATGAATGGATTGAGAACAAGTCGTCTTTACCTTTACGAAGCAATCGATGTTGTGGGTAAGGTGTGTTAGCAACGTAGGTGTCCTGTTTGATGCAATTTATGATTGGTAGTCCTTTGTTTGATGCTAATGCTTGTTCATTTGGGTTCATATTGTTTTGAATGTAGCGGAAATAAAGATAAGTTTGGTGTTTAAACTTGTTTTGGATGGGTTTTTGTGTTGAAGAGTATTAAGGGCCCGTTTGGTTGGTGGGTTTTAGATTTGGATTTAGGATTGGTCGTAAAATAATTTGTTTGGTTGAAAAAGAGAATGGTTGAAAGTGGGAGTCAACCCCTTATTTAAGGGATACTCAAATCCTGTCAAGTGAACTTGGTTTCCCGACAACACTACTGTTCATCTCTCACTCTCTCTATTTTGTTTTTCTTTTTACTTGATTGTAGCCCGAAATTTGTTATAGTTATGGCCATAATTATTTTATATAAATAAATATTAATATAAACCTCATTTATATCCTAACCACACAACAAAAACATTTAACACAATTTAAATCCAAACCCAAATCCTAATCTACAACTTTACATTCAAATCAAAATACTAATCTAAACCCATCTACAAACCAAACAGGCCCTAAGGTTTCATTCGAAATGTGTAGAGACTCTGTTTAGTGTGTCACTCAGTTAAGTAAAATGTTTCTAGACGCTTTCTTTTCTTTAAGGGAATTTGAGTGGCCAATTTAATTAAAGAAGTGTGTCATGCATTGGTTTTGTTTTAAATTTTTTTATTAGAGGGTGTTCGGGTTGCGCACAAATATCACATGATTTATTTTTTTTATTAGAGGTTATTTTAGTCACAGTATAATAATATATGCGTAATTATAAAGTCACTTGATCACCAAATACTTTGCTTGATGTGTAGGATCCTTGGGTCATAAATTAGCACAATGAGTTGCATATCTTAATTTAGCAAGGTTGAAGCAGAACATTGTAAATATACTGGATTTCAAAGACTAGATTTGAGCAAAATATATAAAATTAGTTGTGTGATTATTTATTACTTTTGGTGTTGTTTTGGATTCTTCTCTTTTTTAATTATCTGTTAACTGAGGAGGGATGTCATGTATTTCAGTATTATGATTCTTTGGACGAATCCTTTGTGTTTCATACAGACTCCCATGGGATTATAAGATCACAGTAAATTTGTACGAATCCAGGGATTTTTTTACGAACCCCGGGATTTCTAGACGGAAATTTGAAAAAAAAAAATCGTCTTTGTACCAATCCAGTGGGATTTTTTTCTGGACGGAAATTTGGAAAAAAGTTCGTCTTTTTACGAAAATCCCGTGGGATTTTTTATGAATCTAATGGGTTTTTTTTTTTTACGATCCCGTGGGATTTTTTTACGAATGTGGGATTTTTTTCGGGACGGAAATTTGAAAAAAGTTATCTTGTACTGAACATGGTGGGATTTTTCTAGAAGGAATTTTGAAAAAAAGTTGTCTTTTTACGAATGTGGGATTTTTTACTAATCGTGAGAATTTTTCAGAATCCATGGGATATTTCTGGACGAAAATTTGAAAAAAAAGTTCGATCGAAAGTATTATAGTGCATATCAATAGAAAGATGATTTTTTCCGTCGCAATGGTGTACTTTTTGTAGTTTGAAGATTTACAGTTTGAAATTGTGTCTTTTTAAAAAGGGTAAAGTGGTTTTTTATAGAATTACATTTTTACCCTTCCTTTATTATTTCTTGCTTTCATCTCATCTATTGGAAGAAAAGAAGATAAATGGTTGAGATTTTATGATTTGTTCTTTAGATTAGATGTGTTTTGTATTGATCTCACCTCATCAAAGGTGACGGAATAGTACGTAAGTCAGATTTTATTTATTTATTTTTTTATTTTTTCTTTTTTTTTTGGTATTAATTGGTGGTTTGAATCATATCTAGTTTAGACTCTTCATAAAAAAAAATGTTTTTGTCAGCTTCCCATAAGAGTAAACAATGGTCTGAGTGCACTCGTTACGAGAAAAAAAAACAACCCTAAATGACTCGTCAATTGAGTGGTCGATTAAAAGGTCATAGGTCGGTGCATAGTTGTTAAGATCCCGATCTTAATCTTAGGATCTTATGATTTTACGATTCTACAAATCAAAAATGATCCTGATCTTACGTAGAATCTTAACAAGCTTAAGATCTTATATGATCCCGATCTTGACCATAGGATCTTAAAATCTACTCCGATGTGATCTTACTTTTCTCGAACCACAAACTAAAAAACTACAAATTTATGATTTATATTTTTATATAATTTAAAAAACAACATGTGATTCTTTTTAAACATTTTATATTCATAATTTAAGACAACATTTTAATGAAATATTCATATAATTTCGTGTTTATAATATATAATAATTTTTAGATTTGAATAACATTACAAAAATCATTAAAAAATGACATTCTTGTAGAATCTTAAGATCTCGATCAAATCTTACGATCACGACCTTGCAAATACAAAAACAATCTTAGGTAAAATCCCGATTTTAAAAACCTTGCATCGGTGCATCAGTGTTGTAAGTTTAGATTTAGTTTGGTATGATGGGTCACGTTGGTGTCATTAGAATTTAGTATCTTGCTATTTTTATCTCACAAGCATAATATTTTATTGGCTGTGATGTTAATATGTTATATATGTTTCTATTTTGTATTTCTACTTATGCTCTTACTTATATAATTTTTTTATGTGAGTAGTAGGATGAGTAGGAAAGAAAGGATATAGCAAAACTCTATAGAAATTTAACGTTATATATCCAAATCAACTGATCATTTGTGGTCAAATGAATCGGACCAAATTATCATAGTCACCTCGAATTTTCTTAACAAATCTAGTTATTAATTAGCTAATTTAAAATGATCATAGATATAAAACATTAATAATTAACTAGTATGGGGATTAACTAGGGGATTCTTTGCTTATGAAAGAAGAATTGTGAAAGGTAAATACTTTTTCACAATCACAAAAATAATGAATCAAAGCAATACATTTTACTTTTGCAGTATTTAAATGCATGCTTTATTGGTTTTTAAAATAGTAGTTTTTGATTTGACAATAAAGACGTATAACTTGTAGATTTAAATCCTGGATGTCTTTTAATAAAGATAAATGAAGAAAACACGCTTATTAAATCAAATTAAAGTTTTCTAATAAGTTTATTTTGTACACACTATAAATGTGAAAATGCAACAATTTATAAATCTTTTCAAGTTTATGAATGTAACATACTTTGTCTTGGATATGTGTAGGAAAATGCAATTTGGTGTCATATGGCTTTGGAAATAATATTCTATATCGGATTTTTTTTTTATTGTTTTAGTTGTTAAATTACCGATTCTACTCCTACATAGTTACTGGATACCTACGGAGAGGCACATTACACTACTTGAATGCTTCTAGCCGGAATTTTATTAAAAATGAGAATCGTATTCAAGATTCTCTGTTTTCGATCATCTAATAAATCACTTAATGAAAGTAGATTATCTTTCGATTCATTTCAAAAATTCCATGATCCCTTCCCGAGCCAAACATGAATCTTTCGATTCATTTGGCTCTCAAACACACTTTACTGGAGCGTGTAATAATAATTGTATGTATGTTGTAGTCCAGTTTAATGGATCTATGTTACAGTACTTATAATTTCTTTTTAAAAAAAAGTAAATAGACGGATTTTGTGACCACACACATTGTTTTTTTTTTTTTAACAGCAATTGTGGCTACATGGCCCCTAGCCCAGAAGGCGTAGCGAGCCCACACAACCAGGTTGGGTAGCCCAGAAGGACACCCTTCCCTTACGCAAGCGGGAGGAAACCCTTATCGCCCTAGACAAGACTCGAACTTGAGACCTTGCCTAAGAGGGTAAAACTTCCATACCGCTGGACCACAGGCCCGTTGGTTGACCACACATTGTGAAAGCTTATAATTTTATAAACAATAAATGGAATCTTGGATCTTAATTTCTTACGCTTTTTCATAAAGCCAATATCCCCTTTGTATAAGTGAGTAACATATGCATTCATATTAAGATTTCGTATTGCTTTTCGACAACAATCTTTAGTGGTGATCCCCACTCAATTTGTGTTCATATTCATTGATGTGAAGTAATCAACCACGTAACAAAAGGCAACTCTGA
>OU343224.1:125288239-125397633 GCA_910596185.1 Chrysanthemum makinoi | reverse complement strand
TTCAATTTGTGTTCATATTCATTGTTGTGAAGTAATCAACCACGTAACAAAAGGCAACTCTGACAAAATTGGTTAAAGAAGCTAAAACATGTATATTACTGCTTTATTTTTTTGAAAAAATCAAACTGAAGCTCACTTTTACAAAACGTGTTTTACAAACAGGCTTATACTAACTCTTACAAATTATATATGCGCCAATTTTCATGCTCTATCACTTCATGTGTTCCTAGTTAACCGGTAATTCTTGCATACAACGTGAACTAAAAACGTTGAAATTATCTCAAAGAGTAAGAAACTTTAGAAAATCTTACTATTGTTATGTTTGAAGGATGAGTACTCAACTTTAAGATTGATATCTACAGCTAATATATATTTATGGTGTAATTTTATGTCGTAATAGTAGTTTTAAAGGCAAATCACGCAAAAGAGTATCACACTAAAGTCAATTGAATTTTTGTTACTCAACTTTATTTTCCCAATATAAGGCATCGAAGTTACTTTTTGTGCAATATAAGGTTTTCTCGACTTTTCAAAAAGTATTATCGGTCATTTTTTTCAGCTAAAATTATTAATTAATGTGATAGTTAGAATTGAGCTTTTAAAAGTCATTTCAACTAAAATTATAAACGACTAGTTGGATACCCGCGCACAACAGCGGCAATAAATATAGTTACATAATAAATATATTAAATGAATTGCTAACCATCCTCCCCATAATTCACGTGCTTAGTGAATTCATTTCACAACACTCCAAATGTATATTTGTTAGTTGTATGTGGTTGTTTTAAGATCTTTCCCGTGACATCATTATTAAGCGATATAAAAATACTTTCACAATCTTTACCAGCCAAACACTCTTCCAAAAGTAAATGATTTTGATACATCAAGTTTGTATTGATTGAAAAAAGGTTAAAGTTATAAAAATTTGAATCAAAATAAAATAAACATACTAAAACTGTAAAAACTAAAAAAAGTCATAAAATATATAAAATGCACGTTGAATTAAAAGAGACAAAATTTTAGAAAATATGATCAAATTAGATCATAAAAAATTAAACGAATAAAAAGATATTTAAACTTAAAAATAAAAGTGACATTATAAGGTCGAATGCACCCATTATTTGGAGCTCTTATTCTAATTTGTTGTTTCACATTTTTTAGCATTCCTCCAATTTACATTGATCATATTTGACTTTTTTAAGTTTTTTTTTTTCGTTTAGATCTTTTGACCTTAATATTTTGTTTATTATATAATACCAAGTTATATCAATGAAAATACATTTAAACCCCATTCTATTCATAATATATTTCAACAAGATTATATAATAAAAATAAAAATATTCAAGCGTCAAAGAAAAAAGACTTTCAAAATCAAACCTGACAATTAATATGGACGTAGGAGTATTTTTTAGAGTAAGTGGACACATGTCACCAATGACAGCCTTATCTTTAATTTTTGTAGCGCTCCACAACTTAAATTATTATATATAAGACTCTCCGTCCAAAATAACCAGTTTGACTTTTCTCTAACTTGACCGTAAATATTTTCATTTATATTATATAACACTTGATGAAAATTATACCAAATGAAAATACATTTAAAACACAATCCATTTATATATTTTGCATTAAGTATTATATAATACAAACAAAAATATTTAAGGTCAAAGCTGTCAAAAACAACCTTAATTTATATAATTTAGACTTTTATGAAGATAGAAGTATAGACGAGCAATATTAGTCCACCAAGTTATTATATAGTAGTATAGAAGTATAGATGAGCAATATATGATAGCATGAATTCATTTGATCAGTTAATAGAAATTAGCAGATATGTAAAAGATGACGAATGATCAACTTTGTTATATTCACTAAATGAATATGTTCGATTTCAATAGAAAACCATAACTTTGTAATATTCACGGGATCCTGATAAAACCGTATCAATGGGTAAGTTGATCGAGTTAGCTAACACATCAAAACAAATGATTCCTTTTATACTGTACTAGCTCACAACCAAAAGACTTGTGTATCAATGGTACTTCATATTATGTGAGATGAGATAAATTTGTAATATATATATCGTGATATAGTTACTTATCGTTTAAAAAAATAGCTAATCCACGGATTATATAATTCACAAGTTACCGAAGATCAATATAGAATATAATTAATAACTTGGTGGACTAATATTGCTCATACAATATAATCAGAGTTCTTTAACAATAGGGTAAAAGCGATAAAATAACAACGTACTTTCTAAAATTCACCGACTTAAAACACTTACTTTTTTATTAACATATACACTCATGTAGTTTCAAATTTTGTTCCGACTTTACCCATATTGTAATAAAATAATATTATGTAATATGATATTATATAATCATGTCACTTTTACTATTTATGAGTCTTTCACACCATTTATATTTTTATTTTGTTATATAATACTTGATGAAAATTATACCAAATAAAAATACATTTAAAACCCAATCTATTCTTATATTTTTCATCAAGTATTATATT
Source organism: Chrysanthemum makinoi (assembly GCA_910596185.1). Lineage (NCBI taxonomy): Eukaryota > Viridiplantae > Streptophyta > Magnoliopsida > Asterales > Asteraceae > Chrysanthemum > Chrysanthemum makinoi. Next base: position 125,395,110 of record OU343224.1, on the reverse strand, counting down.
ATACAAATAAAAATATTTATGGTCAAAATGAATAAAAAGATCAAAAAGCAAAATTTTAATAACATACTGACGATAAAGTAATATAAATCCATATAATGAAGTCAGAACAAAATTTGAAAGTACGTGGGTGTGGGTGTATATGTTAATAAAAAAGTAAGTGTTTCATTTTTAGAAAGTAAATATTAACTGTTTCCCGCCTAAACTTGTCAATTAACTAACTCTTCAACCAAAACCAAACACACAAAAATGGGCAAAGGAGTATTCTTCACCTCAGCATCAATGGTTCTCGCCGTAATAATCACCGCCACACTCCGCTCACACCACCACGAAACCCGACACAATCCAAACAACCCCTCATTCACAGATTTCACATCAAACTCTTCACATTTACTCCGGTCCAACGGGTTCAGCTTCATAGCTACATTTCTCCATATTTCACCAGATCTTTTCTTATCAACTCCACAAACGACAATATTCGCTGTCCCTGATGGCGCTATCTCGAACTTGTCACTGCCTCCTTATATGATGAAACATTTTCTTGCTTATCATATTAGTCCTTCGAAATTGACCATGCAAGATTTGCTTAGGAAGCCGGCAAGGACGTGTTTGCCTACATTGGTGCAAAGAAAGAGTGTCGGGATAACGAAAAGTGATGGCAAGAAAGGTGTTCTTGAAATCAATAATGTGCTGATTACTCATCCTGATTTGTTTGTTAAAGGGTTGGTTACTATTCATGGTCTTGCGGGTTCTTTTGCTTCGTTTGATCATCAACAGGAAAGTATAAATTTAGCTGTGTGTGAAACGGGTCAAAACAAGAATAATCGTAAAGATGAATGGGGGAAAGTGGTTAAGTTTTTGGGCTCGTCGGGTTTTATGGCGTTTGCTATTGGGTTGAATTCAGTGACTGATAGGATTGTTAAGGATTTTCCTGATTTGGTTTCTGTGACGATTTTTACACCTCCGAATGTTGCTTTGATGGCTATGTCGTCGCCTTTGTTGGATAAGTTCATGAGGTCTCATATAGTTTTTGAGAGACGTACTTTTAAGCAGTTGGCGAGTTTGTCACCTGGTGCATCATTGAGAACACTTGTCACGGGTAAAAATGTTGAGATTACAGAAAGTTCGAAGATTTCTCATGCGGTTTCTATTAATGGGGTGGTGATAACTGCACCTGATTTGTTTTCGTCGAAGAATTTTGTTGTTCATGGAATTGCTCGGCCTTTGAATATAGATGAGCTCTCTAGTATGTCTGGATGATACTCGTATTAATGACTTTTCGTGTTTTTTCCTTCATTGGGTTCAGATCATTCAATGCGTACAAATTCTTTTGCTTTTTTTGTAATTAAAGTCTTTCGGATTTCTGTAATTACGTGTTCAGTTATAACTAATACTGAAATAGCAGGTTTTGTAACAGCCGAGATACTTCGTAACTTAACCTTTTACATTCAGCTTAGGTAAGACCTGATGAGGTCCTCGTTTACTCTTTATTCCCAGGCTGTCTTATCGGAGTTGTAAGCGTATTTTAGCCCATAAAAAATGGAACTGCTATTTGATCCCACGAACATGATAAAGTCAGTAAGACGCTGAAGGGAACATGTCAAATGGGTCAAACAGGTTAGAAGTAACCCAAAGTAAATCCCTAATGCATACATCTTAAACTTAAATGTAATAATATCCTTATTGTAAATGGACAAAAGTCCTTGTGTTTACTTGGTAAACTCAACCGTCCCATGCTAAAAAATGACTCATTTCAAAATCAACCCATTTTGACCCGTTTCCCATCCCTACCATATCATCACCTCTAAAATCATGCTAGAACAACATCTAGCAAATATCTGAAGTATGTGTGTGAAAAGTGAATGCTAAAAAAATAGATTCGGGAACCCCTGGTCTAGGCATTATACACGGAACCAATTACTGATCCAACTAAAAGAGCTACTTTGAGATGGTCAGTAGATTAACCTAGAGTAGAAGCCACTGATGACTCTTAACTCATTTGGTCTGTTTGAGCTCTATTTATGATTTTATCTACATAAAAGCAATACTCATCACGCAGTATCAAGATATAACATGTGTAGAAGTCTATTAGAGATGCAGTTTCTACTTATAGAACCGACAGTACTTTACATTTAGTACAGTAAATTTCACTAATTGTAGGCATTTTTTAGCTAAAGCTATGTTAAATGCAACATTTTTCTTCACAATCTCTTCATTAGCAATCCTTTCAAGCAGCCCTGGCTACGTTTATCAGATTTAAATCAAAAGAAAGAAGTCTGAATGTCTGCTACTGATTCAGAAGTCTAAGGGAGTGTTTGGATGTGCATTTTGTGTGTAATTATTGTGACCTCAAGTTGCAAAATATAACCTTGTTATATATTAAATGATTATCTACCGCTAGGAATGATCAGTTTTAACACAGGACAACCAATGGTAAATTGGTTATCACAACTTCAAATGGTAAGAACTATATTTATTTTACTGTCCAAGGTTAGGAGTCTAATTAACTAAAGGTGGAATGAACAACAATTGCTATAACATTATCATTCTAAATTTCTAATCCCATGACACAATCAGTAAGAAGCTACGAAAAACTCATATACAAGAAAACACAACTGCAATAATCACAACTGTATTTTTAATGTATTATAAACACTAAACATCATCTACAACAGATAAGAGTGCAATTTACTAAAATGATAATTTATGGTAAATTTACTTATAAACTACCTCCCAAAACCTCAAGAAACAGCTCCAACTCTTTCCATAACGACCATTGACATTTTTTTATCCCACCAGCATCACATTCTCTGCCAACAAAAGCATCAACATCCTAAATAGCCCAATAAGTTCCGTCACGCCATCAACCCCCCACAAACTTAAAAGGCACAGCAATCACACCTCCATCTCTCACACACCTTTCTAATTCCCTAACATACATTGAGAGAAACAAAGCCTGATTTAAACACCCACTAAATGTAAATTCAAACACCCCATAAAAAAAGCATATCTCAGCTCGCAAACGGTTCTACCACTTCAACACCTGTAACATCAACACTCCAACCTTTCTCAACGCCTTAATGGCCTGTCCGCCACATAAGGACACAACTAATGCGTTTATATCGTTAACTAGCATTCGTATATCTTGACCATCTCACCACCTTTAGAATCATGCTAGTAACTCAAATCGAGCCAAGAACCAAGAGTAGCAGCCACAGATGACTCTAACTCATTCTGTTTGTTGAGCGCTTATTGTGATCTCATCTAATCTTCAACAATATGAAGATATAACATGTCTAAATGTCTGCTAATAAAGATGCCTTTATTACTTCAAGAGCAGAGCTAACTACGTACTTCACAATCTTGAAAAATACATCCACTAAACAGGCCTTTATAGTCTTATAGGTCAAAATGATAGAATTGCAAATCATCAATTTTTTTGTAGAAAGAAATTATCCTTTCTTGTTATTCCGTATCACACAATCAATTTTAAATAAACCACATATGACCTATTATACTCATCACAACCATCATTGCTGTAACATCATGATGCTGATCAAAAGTTCAAAACTCATAAAAAATAAAGCAAATTTACTAACATTAGTACTAACTTGTGAAAATAAAGAATGTAGTTTTACAAACATTATTGTCACAGAGAGATGCATTTGTATTTCAAATATCAAGCTTCCTACATTAGAAATTTGAACATCAACATCGACTGCTTAGATCATTTAGCTCATAAATTTGTTACCATGCAACATTCTTCTTCATAATAACACCATTAGTAGTCCATTCAAAATCAACCTAACTATGTTTACTTAGCTTTTAAAGGTCATAACAAATCTAATCATAGGATGGGACAAACACAATTGCAATAATACCATAATTGATGTATTATAAACACTGAATAACATATACAACAAATTGTAACCATAGTCATTAAACTTACACAAAAACTACCTCTAAAGACATCAAGAAACACCTCCAACTCTTTCCATAACAACCAAAGTCATTTTCGTTCCCACCAAAGTCACATTCTCCGCTAACAAAAACCTCGACATCCTAAACAACTCCACAACTTCCTTCACCTCGCTATCCACACAAACAGCAATCACACCTCCATCTCTCACACACCTCTCCATCTCCTTGACATACTTTTCCTTAAACAATGCCTGATCCAAATTAGCACTAAACACAAACCCAAACACCCCTTCAAAAAACTCCAAATGATGCGGATTACCTCTAACAACCAACGGCAAGCTTTCTACCACTTCAACACCCGTAACATCAACTACTCCCATCTCTCTCAACGCCATAACAGCCTGCCCGCCACCCACAGACATGACCAAAGCATTTGTATCATTCAAAACACGAGTTAACGTTTGAATGTGTGTAAAGAGTGTTGTATATGAGTTTACAGATTTTTTCCACGTGGAAGTGTACCAGAGACGGCGGTGGATGTGATCGAATGTTGTGATACGACGTTGGGATGATTCGCATGTTGATTTTGGGTGTGTTATGGGATTAATGCAGGTTTGAGGGGGTGTTCGGATAAAGAAGAGTGTTAGCGTGGCTATTGTGATTGATGTGTATGAAATTTTGTTTAGAAATTTTGACATTTTGGTGATGGTGGTTGAGGTTGTTTCATTGTTGATGTGTTCTTTAGTTGCTTGGATTATACGATTTGTTAAAGTACTTTAGCATAATTACAAGCCCATTTTCTAGTTCACTTTCAAGAACAACTTTAACAAACTTTAACATAAAGTTTATTCTCGTGAATGTGTTAGTCGCTAATAGCATCCTCTGCCACTTTACTTCAACGGGTCATCTCTTTTCTACATAATGCATGTATGGTGGGGGTGTGATTTACAATTATATGAGATATCAAGGTCTATATGTGAAAAGTGATTGATGATTATCATGGATGAATTGGTCTTCTTAAGAAATGTCATGCATTATGTACATGTTCATGATAGATATCATGCAACGGGTTAATTTATTGAGACAAAATTTTGTCCTTTATTTTCTCAACAACTCTTTTTTTTTGAACGGCAGTTGGTGTAGTGGAGTATCTTGCGTGCCACCAAGGCACCAAGTCTCTCGACCCGAGTTCGAATCATCTCACGAAGAGAATAACAACCCCTAGCCTAACCATCCAGTTTCCCATTAATGGGCTTCAAGGGATCGTACTGAGATTCGAACCCGGCTGCCAATTCAGGGAAAATCCCTCACATGGGGAATAGCAGGAGTCGAACTCCTGACCTCCCACAGGGGAAGTTAACTTTTAACTATAACTAAGGCAATTATCCATGATTAGTAAAGATATACAAACAATCAACTGCTTGATATTATAACCGTAATCTTCCCATCATACATTATTTGTGAATCACTTTCTACTATCACCGATGTTTTGTGTTGATTCGGTTGCTGCCGAATAGACACGTGTTGGCTGCATCAAATCTTGGGGCTTGTACGATTGTAGACTCGCAACAAATATACGAGTTCGTATTAAGCTTAAAGGACAGGAGTCATTCCGTGCAGTTTTGTGTTCTTTTTTGTTAGTTTGTTGCAGGTTCATTGTTGATGTTTGAAGTGGTTTTCGGTTGCTTTTCGGGTTATATTTCGTGATTATTTTGCCTGTTAGTTCGTATTTGTTACGGTGCCATTGTTGTTGCTGCATTAACTTACATAATTCAACACCACCTCTGCTCGTGAGATTCTAGAACGAGTAGTTGGCATGCTAAACTGCAACTCCAGCAAGACACCTGCTGCTACCGAGTCCAATCTTAGTCCCGATGAAGACCCGATATCGGACCTAACCTTATACCGTAGCTTAGATGGCACTCTCCAGTATCTAACATTCACTCAGCCAGACCTATCGTATGCAGTTCACCAGGTCTGTTTGTTTATGCATGACCCTCGTGGGCCACACTTATTTGCCCTAAAGCGGATACTTTGGTATGTTCGTGGTGTTGGTTTATGGACATATATTGTTACATGTATGTCGGTTTATACGTGAGCCTACGGTTACGTTTGAGATTCAATTTATATAATTAATATATGGGTTAATGGCATCTAATTATAGCAAACAACTTTATCAAATGTTCACATATTCGAACCTAATAAAATATCATAATACCCATCAAACTTTGTTTGTTTTGTGTTGATACCCTTTTTTACCTCCAAAATCCACGTCAGCGACAAATATACATGCCACGTCATAACTTTGTACCGTTATGATCCACGTCAGATTGAGTTCATATTTGATAAGTGAACATCTGACAAAGCTTGATAGGTATTTTAAAACATTTGACAAAGATTGATGACTATTTTGAAATAGGTCACGTAATTAATTAAAAAAAAAAATCCACGTATGCAATTAAACCAACGTAGTCGGTTGTCGGTCATGCCACATAAGCAAAAGTATGATATCGAGCTAAAGTTTGAAAGTTTGAAAGTTTGATGGGTAGTGTATTCTTAGGTTCATAACTGATATATGAACATTTGAAAAAGTTCGTTGCTATTAGATGCCATTAATCCTTAATATATTATAGTAGTATATTAATTATTATTTCACGAAATAACACTTAACGGTCGTAAAATATTTAACGGTATTTACTAACGGACGTTAGACGATAAATACAAGGACCTAAGTGAAAAGTCGAGGAAAAGATGGTTCTAGATCTCCCTCTCCTAATGTTCGGCCGATTAGGGTATTAGTGAGGAGGTGAGATTTTTTTCATGGTCACCAAGTTATCTATACTATATAATGAACCTCTTAGTTCATTAATTTGTATCTCTTGGAAAACATAGACAAGACTTTTTTCTCTTCTCTTCTCCTCTTACTCCTTATTCAACCGAATTACATAATCCCCTGGGTTTGTGTGTTCGACTTTGAGCGTAAGTAAAGTGTTTAGCTTGTCTTCGTGATCTAAGAACTAGCATTCAAATTGAGTTGCTATTAAAACGTGTGTCTGAGATCATAGAGAAATCATTCTTTGATTATGGTGGTTGTGTTAGTCGAATAACACAAAGGGACAATTTCACATAAACCCTTGTTAGGGTTTTACTTGGTTCTTGATTTACATATTCACGTGTAACTAAGATTCGTTGTTGCTGCTTTTAATTGCTAAAAGGTACACGATTATTAAACCTATGTTAATTATATAATACTATACTTGATTTTGTCTTCCGTTGCGTTACTTGTGATTATCTGTTTTAATATTAATAGTTAATATGATTTAAAATTCCGTTGCATTATATGTTTTTTATAGTAATAGTTAGATTTAAGATAATTTGAGGACAAAATATTATTTACATACCAAGGGATCAATCTCCACCATCCATTTTTATTTGATCTAATGGATGAGATTAATTCTAACAATTTAAAAAACCCACTTTCATCATCTTTTTTCAAATATTAATAACTTTCAAACCGTTAATCGTTAAGCGAAAAAAAAAATATCATTGCGATGAGCATTTAATTATCTTTCTAAGAAAAAATATCATTGGTGCTTAACCATCTGCCTAGCGCAGATGGCCACCAACTACCGCAAATATCCGGGCCCATCCATGTGATCTTTGTAATGGCGCCGAGTTCAATCTGGACTAGCAACATGTGGGTATCGCAATCAGTATTTCACGCGCATCAAACCTTTGTTGGGTAGGGTTGATGGGTACCAAAGCGTACACACATGTTTGAGTGTCCTGTTACACTTTAATTATCTTTCTATAGATAGACTTAATATACTTTCGACAATTTTTTTTTCTTCAGATTTTTCACTTTTTTTTTTTTTAGTTTTTTTTACGCATTGAAATTTGTATTAAAATCATATATGACTAAACACTAATTTGAATATTTGATATTAGTGTTATATCATATATGATATTAGTGTTATATCATATATGATATGTAATATCACATGTGATATTAGTGTAATGTCACATATGATATACATATCATATAACATGTGATATTACATATCATATATGATTTAACACTAATATCACATGTGATATTTAATCATATATGATTTTTTACGCAAATTTCAAAGTAGCGTAAAAAGACGAAAACGCTAAAACGAAATTTTTTCTTTTTTTCGAAAGTATATCAAAGTGCCCGTCTATAGAAAGATAATTAAATGCTCTTCGCGACAGTGTAAATATTTTTACTTAACGATTAACGGTTTAAGAGATATTTAAATTATAAAAAATATGTGAAATAATAAAATGTTTTTAATCTCAGACATTGATTTTTTTTAGATGAATGGTGGAGATGAATCCCTTGATATGTAAAAAAATTTTAGTATGTAAAATAACTTCCCTCTAATAGTTAATTAATATGCTTTAAAATTCCAACACGTAGGACTTTGGACAAAGGTCTTCAGCTATATATACGCATCCCCTACCTTTCGCCTCACCACATATACCGATGCATACTTGGCTGATTACCCCGCCACATGATGGTCCACATCAGGCTACAATGTTTTTCTTGGCGACAACCTTATCTCATGGTCATTCAAACGAAAACACGTTATATCTCGGTCCAGTGCCAAAACCGAATATCGTAATTAGTCGCCAAGACAGCTTGGGTTCAGAATATTCTCACGGCACACGTGCCACTTCAGTTTGCCACACTTGTCAACTGCGACAACGTGAGCGCCAACTACCTATCCTCCAATCCGGTTCCACACCAATGTACGAAGCACAGAGATCGATATTTATTTTGTCAGTACTTGGTTGCTAGTTGCTACCGGTCACGTTCGTGTACATCACGTACCTTCTAGTTACAACTTACAAGTATGTGAATATCTTTACCAAGAGACTACCCTCCTATTTGTTTGCTGAATTTGATGTAGTAGTTGCTAGTTGCTATCGGTCACATTCGTGTACATCACGTACCCTCTAGTTACAAGTATGTGAATATCTTTACCAATAGACTACCCTCCTCTTTGTATGCTGAATTTGCTTCAGTTTATGCGTTCAGCCATCTCTCAGCTCTAACTGTCTGAAAGAATTAGTAGACCATATTAGTATTGTATTCATAGGCCGATATTATATGTGCTAGATCATATAGGACCATATTATATGTAGGGCTAATAACCTATTAAAGCATTATATTTGTAAAATTTATGCTCATGTAATAACTAAAAATAACTCTTTGCATTAATGTTGACATTTTCTTTTTAAATATTATGCACCATTTTACCATTCCAAATTACATAAATGGTCCCCGTCGTTTGTAAAATTAGTCCATCGTCCTTTTTTTGAAAGTTTTGTTCCAAATTTTTTTGAATTTATTTCTCTGAATTTTTTCCAAAATATTTTTTGAATTTCTTTTTTCAAATACTTTTTTTGAAATTTTGTTCCAAATAATTTTTTGAATTTCTTTTCGAAATACTTTTTTCAATTTTTTTCAAATGTGTTTTTAATTTTTTTTTGTGACACGAAAAAAAATTGAATTTTTTAATATTTTTATAAAAATTTCGATAAAAAATTTTCCGATTTTTTCGAATTCTTTTTTTTGAAATAATTTTTTTTAGAATTTTTATCGTGACGTGCGATTTTTTTTTTATATTAAAACGTAGAGAGGACCATTTATGTAATTTACTTTTGTGACAATGGATGCAATTTTTAAAAATTCAAATGTAAAATGATTATCACAATTTTTTTTTTATCTTTATTACTCACATGAAGACAAAAAATCAACATTAATGTCTAAAAGAATTATTAGTATTTTTATTATTATGCAACCTGTCATTTTTAACAAGTATAATGCTTTAATAGGTTATTAGCCCTTATATCTAATAAGCTGCGCCCATTCTTGTGTAACACCACGTGTATATATTATACTATATACTAAAAACCATTTTTGAACGGGGTGCCAAGCATGTGTATTACGGAGTAATTAGCATCTTAATTTGGCTTCCTATTGGTGTAGCAGGTGTACTTTGGTGGTAGTGGGACAAAAGGCACAATATTATTGGTTCCTACAATTAATCACTCCCTCTTGCTACAGCCCCAATGAATAGTAACATCCGTTATAGCAATGTAGCAAACAATGTTTTGTATTGTTCTACACTGTAGTAACCGTAAAACAACTGTATCTATGCAACATAAATTTGTTTCCAGAGAATTCTTAGACTCACAAACACACACACCATTTTCTTTAATAACCAATTTGTTCCAGATAATTCTTTGCACATACATGATCTTCACTAATGAGCATCAACATCAATTACCCATGTATTTCCCAAAAAATCCCTAAACAAATCACAACCACTAAATCAAATATCCTAAACACTTTTACTCTAAACTTTGTAAAACAAAAACAACAAAGGTAGTAGCAGTGGTTCGTTTACCAGATCGGGTCGGTATATCCGGCTAATTTATTGAAGATGGTGTGTGAGTATGCCTAAGGTATGTGTATATCTTTTACCAAATCTTTTGTTTACACTTTTTGTTTGTTTGTTTGTTTGTTTTTTTTTTAATTGAATTGATGAAATTTCTATAATTTATTTAGATTGGTAATTACTGTAATAAATTTAGTATTTTGTGAAATGAAACAGTTTTTGATTTATGAGCTTTGACTAAGGCCAAATATTATGTGGAAAAAAAATTATGGTAAATTTCGGATTTTTTTTTCCTTTTTTTCTTTTAATTTGGAAGATATGTGAATAATTACACCAAAAATGATGTTTTTTTATCAATTAGATTTGGGTTTTCATGATATGATAAGGTTACTGAATTGATCATTTGAATGTAGGAAAGACATATTTGAGGATAAAAATAAATTCGGAATAGTGCTTATAACTGTTTTGAGATATGATTAATGCGTTTGGATTTGTTTTTATGATTAAAGGGACCTTCTTCGCATCTTGGCGGTGCAGCTATTAAGCTTGCAGCCATGGCGGATGAATACCGTTTGTAGCAACTACTGTGTTTGGTGGTTGTAGCCATGGACCATGTTTGGTCATGGTATTTGCTGCTTGCAAACCTGAGCTACAGTGTTAGATTCAAGCTAAAGTTGTAGGGCATTTGGAGAATTACTTATGTATCCTATGTTGTAAGTTTTTTTGGCAAAATCTCATGATGAAGCTTTGGTTGTCTCACTTTTAGCATACCATGTATGGGTTTGATTAAACATGGGGTTGTAGGGATTTTGACGAGGCAGGTTACTAGACCTCCAGCCATGCCTTATGCAGCCTCTGTTGTAAGCTTTTTTGGCAAAATCTCAAACATGAAGCTTCGATTGTCTCACTTACCTTATGTTTTCTGGGGTGATGATGATTTTTCTGCACATTAACTCTTCCATGTGTGTGGCTCACACATAACCGTATCTTGGCGTGGTAACCACGAATGTTACATGGTTGCAGCCATGGCTAACGAAGCCGGTATGGATTTCAATGATCAGATCATTTCGTTGGAAACAAATATCAACAGGTAAAATTACTTATTATAAGATTTAAGGGTGTTTGGATTTAAGTTTATATAAAAAAGGAATATGGAGCTGATCAATTTTAGCGGGCATTGGGGATTGGGTTCTGCTTACCGTTTTATATTCAAAACAAAATTGGAACGGTGCTTATTGTTTTTAGTGTTTAGGAATGGTGCTAATGACACTCTGTTGGCCTTCTCATGCTAGAACATTATTTTATTTTATTTTATTATTATTTTTTTTTGGGACAGTTTTTGTTATTTTGCTATAAAGATTTGAATTTCATAGATTTCTTGAAGGTTTTTTGTATTTGTGGTATTTTAGGAATAAGGATTTGTTTATGTATAATTAAAGATTGGCCTTTTATGTTTTAGGTGTTAGGAATGAGGTGATATAAAGTTGCTAATACGAGCGATTCAGGAGGTGGAGAGAGTTAGAATGGAAGCGACTCAAGCTGAAGACGAAGACCATTAATTTAAGATTATCTGTTCGAAACCGAGTAAGTTCAATGCTAAAACACCAAGTTTTGGAATATTTATTTTTAAAAGGAATTCTGCACATGTCAATTTAAATTGTTGATTACTTGCTCTTTCGTAACTGAAAAAGGTGAGCTTATGGATCGAAAATTTGTAGCCCTTGAAAGTTTAGCCATTATTTCCTGATTTTGAATGGTGGGGGGTTTATATAGTATGTGTTACACATTATTTGTGTATGATTATTCCAGAATCCTCCTAAACTTATGTCTCCTGTGTTTCAAACAGGTTTTACGCATGTAGGGCGTCGATGGGCTATATAGTGGTCTTAAGCCTTCTCTAATTGGAAGTGCTACATCGTAAGTGTGCGGCTTTCTTGCTTTTCAACATCCTAATATACACTCTTTAGTTAATTATAGTTTAATGGGGTGTTATCCTTACTTTCGAATGGTAATCTAGATCTATCAAAATACAGGAGGGTGTTTGGATTAGCTTATTATTTGGTCTTATTTGAAGATTGGAAAAGTTATGGCTTATTTAAATCCAAATGCTCAACTTTAATTGTTGTTAGATGTATAAAATGTAGGTGATGTTTGTATTTCCTTATTATTCGGGCTTATGAACTTTTTATGAATAATTGTTTAGAAGTGGAAGTTGGAAGTTGGATTTGTGCATCCAGTAAAAAAAGGCAGTAAAACTCAGAAATGAATACTTTAGTTTAAAAAAAATCAGAAAATGAAGCATTCCAAATACCCTCTAAGTTTTGGTATTTTTATTATGCTTAATTTTATAAATAGTATTCATGGTTAGTAGTTACATATCTACTTAAGTATATAGGGAATTTGATAATTTTTCTTATGCTTCCAAGAGCATTGGGCTTTTTCCGACTACTGAACCTTTTATATACGTTTATATTATAAACATTAATGGTGTATCAAACAGGAAGTAAAAAGAGTTGATGCATTGCGTAATTGCGCTGATGCCGTTGCCATTAACAATGTAGCAGACAAGGATGATAGTGTTTCATCTGGATTAGAGAACTTCTCTAAGTGCATAGTAGCTTGGTAAGTGTAAGGAGAAGTTGAAGAAAGAGGTAGCAGTGAAAAATGAAGCTTTAGAGCAAACACAAACAACTAACCAAATACTTAGCTTATAGGTAAGTTGCTGTTGAATTTTTAAGATGATTGGTTTTTTAACCGTTGGCCTTGCTTTAGGTATCAAATCATCGTTTTCTAAAAAAGTCGAAACAAACGTCGTTAACTTGAAAAGGTTACTCTAACGACAAAAGTTATCTTTGAGTGAATGCATTTTTTCACAGAAATCTTCTGAGTTTGCTTATTTTTACCTCTTTATCTGTTTCTCTTTTGACTTTTTTACTTATATTTGCAGCTGATACATGACTTGGTAGCCAGAAGTAATAGTTTTTTTTGATACACTGAGTGATTGCCAACCAAAGAATCTGGAAAGTGGAAGAAACACTTTTGGTATTGTGCATATTTCAGAGACACATACCCTAGGCAAGTGATGGTGCGATGTTGGAGAATTTTATGGTGCTTTTACGTTTATCTTTGTAATTGTTATAGTTGAATGGTAGTCAAATGTTATAGTTATATTGTAATTGTTAACTTGGTCTCCCTTTGTACAAATGCGTTTTAGTGTTATATGCAAGTGTACACCGAGTTTAGAATGGACCATTCCCGCAACAACGTGCGGGCTCACCCACTCGTTATCAGTATGTGAGATCACATATTGAAACCACATCTCTTGTACTAATTTACAGTAATCCACTACAACATTGACCGGCTACCCCAGCGACATTTTGACACTTTCCCAAGCGACATGTCACTGGGGATTCCTTTCCCCAGCGACATGTCGCTGGGGAAGCCTCGTCAGGGATTGTATCCCCAGCGACAATCCCCGGCGACGACGTGGGTCCCACTCATTTTTCAGTCAAAGAAGTAGTGCCACGGTGGCAAATTATCCCCAGCGACATGTCGCTGGGGAAACTTCGGGTTAAGCTAAAGTAATTAGCACTCCTAATTAAGACTAACGTTAATTTTTTACTTTCCCAGACGTCGCTGGAAACTATGCTTAATTTTTTACTTTCCCCAGCGACATGTCGCCGGGGAAAGTGTCTGCATTTAAAAAAAAAAAACAGCCTGCACAGCAGGCGATTTCCATATTTTTTCCGGATTTTTTTCGGAAAAAATCTACCAAATAAACCTGTACCAAAACCTGTATAGACTCACCACAACTTGTACCAAAACACAAATACAATATAACGGATCAACGCAATACAAGTACATCACAACCTTTACATAAACAGGACTTAAAAGTCAATATTCAACATGATAGATAGGGAAACAAGTGTTTAAATGTCGCCAAGATGAACCTAATAATATATAACACAACTACCTAAAGTACCAATGTAGCATACTAATAATATATAACACAACTACCTCTCGTCGTCGTTATCCTCATCACCGCCACTCTCCTCGTCATCACCACACCCGCCACTCCCGCTAGCACCACCCGACTCAAAGTCCCTAAACATATCCGCGTATATGTCGTCGCTTCTGAAGAGACTCATCATAAAGTCTACCTTTTTGTGCATGCTCTTGAGCGACTTGTCGGGGGCGGGCATACTTGGCCTGGATGTGGCCCGTGTTGGCAATACCCGACCCACACCGGGAATATGCCCACGAAACTTACCCCCTCTTGCCAACGCATTGATCTCAAGCCTTTTCATCTCCTCCTATGTAGTGACAAAAACACAAGATAGTAAATATATTAGTCGGGTTGCTACATTATTTCTCGATAATTCATTAAAGTGTGTTTTGCCTTGAAAGAAGGCTTGTTGGTATTGTAGGCTTTTTGCAAGTGCGAGTTTATGCAAATATGACTATGGAACATGTTCTGTCTTTCACAAAATATAACTAGTTCAGCACATCAACTTGTACAATAGCAAATGTCGAAACCAATACTAATTAACAACTTTCACTTGATATTCTACTTCAAAAAAGTTCATCCAAATGAGCTGATAACTAATCATAAATAACTAAACTAACACTAAAACATACATAACAAACTAACTAATCTTAAATAACTAAACTAACACCACAACTTGTACACTCAAAATAATAACACAAACCGCGATATTACTTTAGATATTTTACGGCATTAGCCTACTTTCTACTTGTACCACACAAATTTATAACTAACTAAACTAACACTATAACAAATAAACTAATCAGCAAAACAAACTATTTAACATCACAACTTGTACAATAACAAATATAATACAACCACGATATTACGCTCCTAATTTACATCTTAACTAACTAAACTAACAGTGTAACAAACATAACAAAAAAACTAAGTAAACATACCTGACCTAAAATAGCATTAGGATGAAGCCGACGCTTATTCTTGGCTGCTGTCGCCGACTGCCAAAACCAAAAAAAAATTACTTAACAAAATTTTCTAATTAACAACTTCTTACAACAATAATAATCTTGTTTAACCAAATCATATTATAAATAACAAAATTAAAAAATATATATATACAACCAAACCACCAATAATCGAACCAAATCATTAAGAGGGTAAAGAAATAATTAGAGGGTTAGAAAAACAAAACTTATAATTAACAAAATTAAAAAAATATATATACACGGCTTGTTCTCCTTCGTGTGCTCGTGTAACGCCGGTCGTGGTGGGTAACGTTGAAGTGGTGGATGCGGTGGTGGTGATGGAGGTGCTCGAATTGTTGGTGATGGTTGATTTTATGGATGTGCTCGAATTGCTGCAAAATTCGCCAAGGGAGGAGAGGATGATTTTTATTTCGTTTTCTGCAGTGAAAGATGAACCAGATCTACTTTATCATAAAACTGTTTCCCCGGCGACAATCCCCGGCGACAAGTCGCCGGGGAAAGTTTCTTTTTTTGTCGTTTAGCGTAATTGGCGCGATAATGAAATTTTGGGGGTGGGTATCCCCGGCGACATGTCGCCGGGGAAAATTAACTTAATTTTATTTTATCATTAAAAATAATGACATGTGTTGTTACGGTAAAGTCAACGAAGTCAAAAGGAATCCCCGGTGACATGTCGCTGGGGAAACATATATATATATATTTTAATTTAATGTTTAGCGATAAAAAAAATCAAATTCTATTTTATAAAATTAACTTAATTTTATTTAATACGTAAACTTAATGTTTAGCCATAAAAATATATCATAAAAAAATATGTTTAGCTTCGTTTTTGTACGTAAACTATAAAAAAATATCATTAAATGTAACAAACTTTAATAAAGTGATTAAATATGCATATTTTGATGTGTTGTTACGTTAAAAATAATGACATGTGTCAGTTTCTGATATGACAAAGATATCAAAATGTTATGGTTACACATTAGACGTTCAACGGATGAGTCGATATGTTAGGGTTAGATATTAGACGTTCAACGGATGAGTCAATATGTTAGGGTTGGACATTAGACGTTCAACGGATGAGTCGATATGTTAGGGTTACACATTAGACGTTCAACGGATGAGTCGATATGTTTGGGTTACACATTAGACGTTCAACGGATGAGTCGATATGTTATGGTTACACATTAGACGTTCAACGGATGAGTCGATATGTTAGGGTTAGACATTAGACTTTCAACGGATGAGTCGATATCTTATGGTTAGACATTAGACGTTCAACGGATGAGTTGATATGTTAGGGTTAGAGATTAGACGTTCAACGGATGAGTCGATATGTTATGGTTACACATTAGACGTTCAACGGATGAGTGGATATGTTATGGTTACACATTAGACGTTCAACGGATGAGTCGATATGTTAGGGTTAGACATTAGACGTTCAACGGATGAGTCGATATGTTATGGTTAGACATTAGACGTTTAACGGATGAGTCGCTATGTTATGGTTACACATTAGACGTTCAACGGATGAGTCGATATGTTATGGTTACACATTAGACGTTCAACGGATGAGTCGATATGTTGGGTTGGACATTAGACGTTCAACGGATGAGTCGATATGTTAGGGTTAGACATTAGACGTTCAACGGATGAGTCGATATGTTAGGGTTGGACATTAGACGTTGAACGGATGAGTCGATATGTTATGGTTAGACATTAGACGTTGAACGGATGAGTCGTTATGTTATGGTTACACATTAGGCGTTCAACGGATGAGTCGATATGTTATGGTTACATATTAGACGCGTTCAGCGGATGAGTCGATATGTTAGGGTTGGACATTAGACGTTCAACGGATGAGTCGTTATGTTATGGTTAGACATTAGACGTTGAACGGATGAGTCGTTATGTGTTGTTATGGTTAAAAATATATTATCATTAAATTTTAGGTGTGTGTTGATATGTTAGGGTTAGACACTAGACGTTCAACGGATGAGTCGATATGTTATGGTTACACATTAGGCGCTCAACGGATGAGTCGATATGTTATGGTTACACATTAGACGTTCAACGGATGAGTCCATATTTTATGGTTACACATTAGGCGTTCAAGCGGATGAGTCGATATGTTAGGTTAGACATTAGACGTTCAACGGATGAGTCGATATGTTATGGTTAGACATTAGACGTTGAACGGATGAGTCGTTATGTTATGGTTACACATTAGACGTTAAACGAATGAGTCCATATGTTATGGTTACACATTAGACGTTCAACGGATGAGTCGATATGTTAGGGTTGGAAATTAGACGTTCAACGGATGAGTCGATATGTTATGGTTACACATTAGACATTCAACGGATGAGTCGATATGTTAGGGTTAGACATTAGACGTTCAACGGATGAGTCGATATGTTATGGTTACACATTAGACGTTCAACGGATGAGTCGATATGTTATGGTTACACATTAGACATTTAACGGATGAGTCGATATGTTATGGTTACACATTAGACGTTCAACGGATGAGTCGATATGTTATGGTTACACATTAGACGTTCAACCGATGAGTCGATATGTTAGGGTTAGACATTAGACGTTCAACGGATGAGTCGATATGTTATGGTTACACATTAGACATTCAACGGATGAGTCGATATGTTAGGGTTAGACATTAGACGTTCAACGGATGAGTCGATATGTTATGGTTAGACATTAGACGTTGAACGGATGAGTCGTTATGTTATAGTTACACATTATACGTTCAACGGATGAGTCGATATGTTATGGTTACATATTAGACGTTCAACGGATGAGTCGATATGTTATGGTTGGACATTAGACGTTCAACGGATGAGTCGTTATGTTATGGTTAGACATTAGACGTTGAACGGATGAGTCGTTATGTGTTGTTATGGTTAAAAATATATTATCATTAAATTTTAGGTGTGTGTTGATAGGTTAGGGTTGGACACTAGGACGTTGAGCGGATGAGTCGTTATGTTATGGTTACACATTAGACGTTCAACGGATGAGTCGATATGTTACGGTTACACATTAGACGTTCAACGGATGAGTTCATATGTTATGGTTACACATTAGACGTTCAACGGATGAGTCGATATGTTAGGGTTAGATATTAGACTTTAAACGGATGAGTCGTTATGTTATGGTTAACGAAGTCAAACGAAGTCAAACGGAATTATTATTATTATTATTAAAGTCAACGAAGTCAAACGGAATCCCCGGCGACATGTCGCCGGGGAAACATGCATAATATTTTTTTTAAAAGTCTCGTCATAATAAGAGTAATTAACACTAATTACGAATTTTTAAATAAACAAATGAATCCCTGGCGACATGTCGCTGGGGAAAAGTAAGCGGGAAAAGTTCCCGTCACGTTGTACGAAGAAATTTTCGGTCAAAATATAACCGTTGTATCCCCGGGGAAAACTTCTCAATAATTTAGCTGACTTTTCTACGAGAATTTGTGCCACGTAAGATATGTTTTTGTCGTTTAGTGTGGATTCCCCAGCGACATATGTCGCCGGGAAAAATGTCGATGGGCCGGCGACATATGTCGATGGGGAAACTGGTAAATGTGGTAGTGATCATGTAGGATTAATTTTGGGGCGTTCCCCGATCCTCACCATTTAGCAAGTGTACAACACTCAAGGAAAAGGTGTAACGCGTTTCCAAGACCATCATCAGAAACGGGACAGCAACACATATATCTAAAGAAACATAAACGTGATTCGAATTTAAAACATTTTAGTCACAACAGAGTCAAAATCAACTCAATACATGCATTAGACAATCACAAGCTCTCGATGTAGTTATTAGTACACTATTATCTCATTTCACATTCACTTTATCATGTAACAAATTACGACACTTAAAGTTCCGATTTCGTCTCAGCCAACGACATCTTCTCGGACGACCCCCCACTGCCAATCGGCACCACTTTCGACTCTTTTCTCATCTCGGTCGACAACTTCCCAATGGAAATAACCAAAACACCATCTTCCAACTTAGCATGCACCTTATCAAAGTCTACATTTTCAGGTAACTTAAACTGTCTCCAAAACTTCCCATGCAATATTTCACGCACGTGCCATTTCTCACCGCCCTCGGTCTCTCTTTGTCGTTCTCCCGTAACTCGTAAAACTCGATTCTCTTCCACAGTAATCTTGAGCTCTTCCTTTTTAAGCCCAGGGACGTCGATAGTTATGACGTGCATGTCATTTGTTTCCTTCCAGTCGACTTTGGCTGGTGGGATGATAACTTCGTCCGTACGTTCAAGTTCGAATGGAATGTGTTCTAGCTCTTTAAAAGGGTTTGTGAATATATCGGACGTAATGAGATCAGATAGACAACTGGTTTCGACCGGATCAATATTATTTTGAGGTTTTTTGAATAATGATAATAAAGATCCGGTGCATTGTGTGGTGATGAATAGGTATAGGAATGCTGATAGTATAATTGCCTTCATATTGCAAAGGTATAGTTGATAGTATGTTGTGATGGTGATTGATGGAGTTTAAGGTTTATATATAGTGGGAGATGGTGGTTTTTAGTGTATATTAGAAATTTCTTGAAAGTTCAGGGATTATATATATGTGTATATCAAGAAATAGGTGGAAGCTTCTTTATGCATCTTCACGAGGATTCTAGGTTGACAATAGACTTTGGTCTTTGGAGATTAGTATGGCTTTTTCAGTTGCTCTAATTATCATTGCCTGTGTAATTTATCATATATTAAGGGCCCGTTTGGTTAGCATAAATGGGGTGTTTGTTTTGTTTTGTTTCGTGAGCCCAGTAATGAAATAGGTATATCATAATCATAGATTCATTACACATCAATTTGGTGTCTATGAAATCCACATTTTTTTTCCACTACAAAATTCAAATATCTACACATTTTTTTATATCATATTTTATCAACCAAACATAAACAATCGTAATGATACACTTTTTCATACCTATTGTCATTCCACATCATTCTAAATCCGATACTCATTGTCATTCCTAGCAACAAACCAAATGGGCTCTAAATTCATAGTTACAAAAGTAATTAATCATAATAAATTCATAAATACAAAATATTACGGGTTAGTAATTATTTATAATCTAGTTGCCCGTGTATTCATAGAAACTAAAATTTTGGCCGAGTATTATCTCCGTTAATTTGGAATGGTCAAAATTGTATTTCTTTTAAGCAGATATAAGTAAAACTTTAAAATTTTGGGAGGGCTGTGGCCCTCCCGATCTCCATTAAGGTCCGTCTACGCATGCATTGCAACGATTGGAAATCACATTTGTAGTTGCGATTTATAGTTTTCACTTACATAATATATAACAGAAAAGCAAATTATTATCTATACTACTTTATAATGCATTTAGGCCTTCTAAAATTAGAAGGCTTAAAAATTAAGCCTTCTAATTTTAGAAGGCTTAAAATTAAGATAAGGAGCTCCAATCATGAGATGACATGTGTCACTTCTTAACAAACTCCAAGCCTAACTTCTAACAAACTCCAAGCCTAACTTCTAACCACCAAAAATTAAGATAAGGAGCTCCAATTATAAAATGACATGTGTCACTTCTCAACTAAAAATTTATCTTTATTTTCTAATTAAAATATCTTTTTATCTACTTATTTATATTATAATCTAATTTCACCATATTTTCTAAAATTTTATGCTCTTTAATTCAACATCCATTTTTATGAGTTTTTTGTTTTTATATTTTTAGTGAGTTTATTTTATTTTAATTCAAATTTTTACAACTTTAACCTTTATTTCATTTATTCCAATCATATTATAGTCATCAGGTACCCGCCGCCGCATTGCGCGGGTACCCTTCTAGTTTTATTGAATATGTATGACACTAAATGTCTAAGATAACCGTATTGATAAAAGTAATATCATTAATAATGTTAAGCAACGATATAGATAAAAATAATATCACTAATAATGAATAATGTAAATCGTTTGAGTTATTTATTTATATTTTTAATGCTAAAAAATTATTAAGAAACTAAAACAAAACTCAAAGGAAAGCAACAAACATGACTAATACAAAGAGAAACACACAAAGGAAAGCAAGGACCAAACCAAACAAGCCCGAGCTCAAAACAAACAAACTATCCACAATTTAAAATTGCTTTGAGATTAAAGGGGTGTTTGGTTTGAGAGTATGAACATGAGGGAATGACTTTCATTTCGATTGTATTTGTTTGGTTAGAGGGTTTTAGTAATTGGAACTGGGAATCAAAACTTTAACTTTAGGCATTTTTTAAACCCACAAAAAATGGTGGGTTTACAAACCCATTCTGCTTACCATACCCATAGTCCTTCCCAGTATAAATCAAACACCCCCTAAAAATCCATCTGCTCCAATAGAAGGAGATACACTTGCATCTAGCTGAAATCCATAGCTTCGAAAGCCGCTGAATAAATGGAAAGATATCAACATTTTCGACATCCTCTAAGAGGCATTTGAAATATAAACTACCTTCTTGCGCCACTTCCATATCGCCAATAGAGCACAAAAAGACACCCCATTGAGAATCTTAGAAAGAGTCGGGTTGCTGAGGATCCCGACTTTAGCCAAAGAAATATCCAAGATAGACAAGAATGGAAACATCACCGGAAGGGGAAGGTTCCACCATGCCCAAATCTTGCGCCAAATGACAGAAACACGGGGACAAGAAATGAGGCAGTGACCCACAGACTCATTAGTTGAGTCGTAAAGAGGGCAAGCTTTTGATACAATATTAATACCTCTAGAGACCAAGTTAATCCGGGTAGGCAGCCGATTAATGGAAGCCTTCCACACACAAATATTGACTTTTCTCGGCATCCAAGCATTTCAAATGTGATGGGAACCGGTGCAATTGTCAACCAACATTTTAGCTTGAATAGAAGATGATAGATTACTAACTTTGAAAGATCCAAAAGGTTCACCCATTCAAACTCATTTGTCATTTGAGTTAAAGTTTACGTACTAGTTAAAATGTATTAATTTAACCTAAACTTTAATTGTTGGTTAAAAGATGCATTTTTTTTAACGACGGCTTTTATTAAGGCTAGCAAAAGCTAGAAAAGAAGCTTACAAAGAAGTAATCAAAACTAAAGGGTTTTTTAACCACTCTATCCAACTAAACTTAAGTTTAGGATTTCTAGAAGTAATCCATAAAAAAGATTGAGAAATAATAGTGTCCGATATCATCGCCTTCTTAGGAGGAGAACTAGAGAAAAGCAAAGCAATACGAAAGCTCTAAATATACCACAAAAGCGTCCCCCAACACCTTCAAGAAATAAGCGCTCCCTATTAGGGATATGCAATGCATCAAGCCAAGCATACCACTCTATAATGTTATCGCATATCGGAATATCCAACTCCCACCAATTTGCCAATAAAGCCCACAAATCTCTTGCCATCTCACAATTGAAGAAGATATGATTAACCTTTTCGACATCACCATGACAAATAAGGCAGAGAACAGAGCCAATATCTATACCTTTTCTGTCCAGGTTAACTCTAGATGGAAGTTTGTTGAGATTCAATTTCCACAAAAACACGTTAACTTTTATAGGAATGCACCTAATCCAGCGAGTAGCAACAATATCCACTTCCAAAAAGCAATCATCAACCAAGGTGCGAGCCGAAGTAACAGTAAACTCGCGACAGCCATTATGCAACCAATGCAAAGAGTCTCTTTGATCCGAGAGAGATACATTCCCTATAGCAGCAAGCAAGTGATCGAATTGAGTTTGCTCAACTCCTCCTCTCGGGTTACGCCAAAGAGCACCACTCCAATCACTAAGATGAACCCGATTCGCTAAAAAACAATTTCTATCTGTGTCGAGCATATACACTCAAGGAAACTGAATTTTGAGCGGCAAAGTCCCACACCATGTATCAATCCAAAAATGAGTTGATGCCCCATTTCCAATCTTCCTGGAGCATAAAGAAAAAAGATCCACTCCTTTCTGCTTGAGTTTAGTAATCGAAGACAAAATAAATCCCCAAGTACTAACACTAGAACGACGAGCAAGAGAAGCATTAATACCACCACAAAGACCATAAACATTTTGAATAAAACCAACCCAAAGATCAGTAGGGCGGGTTAGAAACCTCTAAATCCATTTAAAAAGAAGCCCGATGTTCAGTCCATATATGCTACCAATACCAAGACCACCATGGTTCTTGCTCGCTAAACATCTCTTCCATTTCACCCATGTCATCTTTTTGTTACCTTGATCACAACCAATAACGAACTTGTTTCGCATAGATTCCAGCTTGTTACGAATACCAGTGGGCATTAAGTAAATAGACATGTAGTAAGTAGGGAGGTTACCAAGCACCGATTTGATGAGCGATAAGCGACCTCCAACCGAGAGTAATCGAGCTTTCCATAAAGAAAGTTTATAAGAAAAATTCTGGATAATAGTATTCCAATTCGAGCACCTGGATATGTTACACCCAATTTGAACGCCAAGGTATTTTAGAGGAAACTTAGCCACCCCGCATCCAATAACGTTCGCCATGCATGAAACCTCCTCATCTGAAACTCCGATGCCTATAACATTACTTTTGTGAACATTAATCTTGAGCTCGGATATTAAGAAGAAGCAACGGAGCATGCAAATCAAATTATGAGCATTAATCCTAGACCATTCTCCAAAAAATATGACATCATCCACGTACATAAGGTGTGAAATAGACATGTTATCCCAACCAATGGAGGCTCCTTTAAATAAACCAAGATCCTCCGCCTTACACAAAAAAGCATGAAGACCTTCCATAGCCAAAATAAAAAAGGAATGGGGAAAAAGGATCCCCTTGCCTTAGGCCTTTAAAGATATCAAATTCAGATGTAGGAGATCGGTTAACTAAAATTGAAGATCTAGCGTTTCGAAGACAACCTTGGATCCAAGAACGCCATTTGAGACCAAAGCCAAGCTTTTCCATAATCAAGTCCAGAAAATCCCAACGTAAAGAATCAAAAGCTTTCTCAAAGTCGACTTTGAAAACCATGAGCTCTTTATTACGCTGTCGATACCGCCCAAAACTTCATTTAAAATAAGAGGACCATCAAGAATATTTCTACCTTTGATGAACGCCGGTTGTACCGAGTTAATACAACTTCCAATCACCCCACTAAGCCTATTAGCTAAAATCTTACCAATAATTTTGTATTGGCATCCTATTAGACTAATAGGTCTAAAGTCTGTGATGTACATGGCATTATGAACTTTCGGGATCAACGTTATAAAAGAAGAAGCTTTAGAGGGTCACGAGAACACAAGTTTTTTTCATGGCATGCTAAAGAAAAAAAGGCGTCAATTGGCTATTAAAGGAATACTAAAGAATGGCGATTGGATAGAGGAGCCTGATCGTGTTAAGGCTGATTTTTTGGATCACTTTCGTTCTCGCTTTAAATTGATTACTAGTATTTCTCCTTCTTTAGACGCTGACCTGCTTAACCCGCTTTCTTCTTGTCAACGTGATAACTTGGAATGACATATTTCTCGTGAGGAAATCAAAAAAGCTGTTTGGGATTGTGGTGGTGATCGTGCTCCGGGTCCTGATGGATTCACGTTCAAGTTTTTTACTACTTTCTGGGATCTGATTTAAGGTGATGTTGTTCGTTTTGTGCAAGAATTCTTTCGTACTAAATACTTTCCTAAAGTGTGTAATTCTTCTTTTATCTAAGCTTTTTGGGCTAAGTCTTTAAATTCCAAACGATCTAACTCTCCCAAGATTTTTAAGGATTCTTTACGATTAGTAAAGTCCACCATGCTAGCACATCCTTGATCAATCTTGGAATCTCTTAATCAAATCTGACTTTTGTTTTGATGAACAATAGTCTTTTTAATCTAGTTTTTTAATACAGTGCTCTAAGGAATTTGTTAGACAAGTCAAATAATTAAATATTCATCAAAACGTGAAACTATCTTTATGTGATATAAATACAGATTGTAATACATTTTTTAAACAATTCCTATCTGCAACGACTCCACACACGCTATCTTGAGTACCTATAATGGTGACCACGTTTGTCGGCATGCAATGTTTGGAAATAAAACTGAATCTTTATAATAGATTGATAAAGGAATGTAATTGAGAATGTAATGGAATAACATAGTAATTGAATGAGTCATTACTCGAGTGTTCAAGGTTGCTTTCGTAATGCTCGATCATCAGTTCTAGTAAACGGGTCTCCTACTCTCGAGTTCGAGATTTTTAGGGGCTTAAGACAAGGAGATCCTCTATCTCATTTTCTTTTTTATTCTTGCTATGGAAGGTTTACATGCGATCACTCGAAAATCCGTGAATATAGGGATTTTCAGAGGTGTTTCAGTTGGCCAAGGTAACATGAGTATATCTCATCTGATTTATGTTGATGACGCAATCCTTTTTGGTGAATGGTCTTAGTTTAATGCTCAAAATTTGCTTTGTATGCTTCGATTTTTTATTTAGTTTCCGGGCTTAAAATTAATGTTCAAAAAAGTAACATTTTAGGTATTTGTGTTCCGAATGAGGAAGTTGCAAATATGGCAAAAAGGTCATTGGATGTGGGGTAGCTAATCTTCCGTTAAAATACCTTGGTGTTCCTGTTGGATGTAATATGACCCGATGTTCCAACTGGAATGTAATCATTCAGAAATTCTCTTTTAAGTTATCTCAATGGAAAGCACGTTTATTATCAGTTGGTGGTCGTTTATCATTGATCAAGTCTGTGCTCGGAAACCTTGTCACTTACTATATGTCGATTTATATGATGTCGGTGGCTATTCAAAATAAGTTGGAGGAGATACGTAATCATTTCTTTATTGGATGCAACGAGGGTGAGAAAAAAATAACATGGATAAGCTGGAAGAAATGTCTAGCGAGCAAGCAGTTGGGAGGTTTAGGAGTCAGTACACTACAAAAAATATCTCTATTCTCCACACTTATTTTGCTACGGTATGCTCAAGTGTGGACATTTTTTTTATATGGATAATAATTTTGCTACACTAATACGTGTCACAAATATTTAAAAAATTAATCCACATATATAAGTGTGTACAATTACAATAAAGCTACACTTATATGTGTAGCAAATGTTTCCACACTTTTTATTATAAACATTTTTTGCAATTTTGCCACACTTTTAGATGTGCACATTCAAAAAAATTTACCACACTTTTAACTATAGAAATTTGGATAATATCTCCACACTTATATATGTAGAAAAATTTGTCACACTCATTATTACCGCACATGAGAAAGTGTGGAATCAATAATTTTACACATTTTTAACTGTGGCCAATTGGCCTTTAAAATGTGGAGAATTCAACTATTTTTTTGTAGTGGTAGTACTTTTGCTTTAAACATTGGGTTCTTGTTCAAGTGGATATGGAGGTTTCTATGTCATCTTACTCATCTATGGGCTAGAGTCATCAAAAATATATATGGGCTTAATGGAGGTATTAACGAAGAGTGCACTTATTCTTCAAGTCATAGTACATGAGGTGATATCTTAACCTTAGTTAAGCGGCTTAAACAGAAAGGTTTGGACTTACTCTCTTTGTGTTCCAGGAAGATTAGAAATGGTGTTCTTACTCGATTCTGGGAGGAAGTTTGGTGTGGTAACATTGCTCCCAAAAGGCAATTCCCACATATTTATATGCTTGATATTGATGGAGGCTGCACTATTGCAAACCAGTTACATGTCCGTGATTGGTCTTTAGTTCTTATACGGCTTCCTATACGAGGTAAAGAATCGTGTCAATTCACTTCTTTGTTATCCTCCATTTGGGTTGTCATGCTAACGGATCATAATGATACATGGTCATGGTCGGTAGACGCCTTTACTGGTTTTACAGTTGCTTCCGTTCGCTCTTTTATTTGGGTAGGTTGGATTCACAATCCTTTAGTTTCGATTGCTTTTATGTAATTTGTTTCTAGTTTTTACTAGTTTTTAATAAAATGCCTCCGTTCAAAAGAATTTTTTTTTGAATGCGTCGTTACTGTTCCATTGATTTATTTGGTTGCTATGTTTGAATGAAATTAAGCATTTTCGCATGTTGTTTAGTACGATGTAATAAACGATGGAAATGAATGAAATAAATGAAATATGACAAAATGTGATTTTATGTCGTAAGGAATGAAGAAAAACTAGGGGTGGCTATGTAATAAAATTGGTGGTGGCAGACGTAATGAAATGAATCAGTGAATAAATCATTTCATTACAAAACTCAAAATAAACAACATTTTTTCATTCAATCGTAATGATTTATTCAATTCCAATGTCAATTCATGCATACCAAACTCTAACACGAGTAGAAATATACATAATACTTACCCTAACAAAATTTATTAAGACCTATGTAGTAATGACTATGGCTGAGCAAAATCAAACGAAAACGAACCGAACTGACAAACTCAGCCGAACCGACTTTATTCGCTTCGGTTTTACTCGGTTGGGATCAAAACTAATAAAAATACACCTAAACTATCGGTTCGGTTCGGGTCCGGTTTCGCTAGGTTAACTTCGGTTCGGTTTCAGTTTCGTTAGGTTAACTTCGGTTTGGTTTTTGGTTCACGATTTCCTCAAAATCAATTTTCGGTTCAGGCCAAGTTTGATCGATTTGGTTCGGGTTTGACCCGTTGCTCAGCCCTAAACTAATGACTATATGTTTTGCTTTTACTAGAAAATGATAGAAAATCGACTATGTGTCAATGGAGGTTTTGATTTTTAAGTTCAAACTTCGCTTTAAGATCAACTTTTAGACATATGTTCTTGTAAAGTCACGCGAGAGTGCTTGCTTGAAAACATCACGCGTTCAATCCAAACTCCTCATGGTTTGTTAAAAGTAATTGAAGAACATTGCTTGATATGCGATTTTAGAGAGAAGACTGCATTAGGTTTAAATATATTTCAAGTTAAAGTTACACGTTTGCCACATTTATCTTTTTAACAATAAAAAGAAGATGTCACATAACTATTTGACATCTTAAGAGCATGGAGTATCACGGCGGGTTTTTTTCGCCACTCCAACGTGGCACCTTCGCCACTCCTAGCCGGCCACCGCCACCATACCATCCACCCTCGCCGGTCCAACTCTCACCACTCCAACGACGCACAACATGACTAAAACTTTTCTAATATTAACGTTTGAATATTACCGTTAATATCAAACGGATACTTTTTTTTCTTTTTCAAATTCAAATATTACCCCACCCACTCTATAAATAATACCCATATTTTACACAAAAATTCACACTTCTCTTTCAAAAATATATTATCTTCACCATCTCAATCTACAACAAAAAATGTCTCAAGATCCAAACGAAATGTCGTTTATGAATCTCCTCAACTCGTCTTCGTCAAACCCGTCCACCCCATCGTCCCAAAGCTCAAACACTTCTTCGCAAGTCGGATTTCAAGCTTTTCAATATCCAAGATAATCACAACCGCAATTCTATCCATCACAACCGCAATTCTATCCACCACAATCCCAATACTATCCATCACAACCATCACCACCGCAATTCTATCCACCACAATCCCAATACTATCCATCACAACCATCACCACCGCAATTCTACGCTTCACAACAACATTACTTTGAATCACAATTCAAAGTACCACAACCACCACCAACCGAAACACGTGAAGAACGTCGTCAAGGAAAAAACCCGGCCAAAGCGTCAAAGCAAAAGAACAAGACCGTGGTGAATTTGGACGCGGACAACAAGGAGGAGGAGGAAGAAGAGTCTCGAACCACAATTCGTTGGACAAGCGAGGAAGAAAAAAATTTAGCCGAGTGTTGGGTCGAGGTTTCCCAAAACGCCGCTATCGGTAATGACCGACTAAACGATGCGTTTTGGACTCAGATTTGGGAGGACTTCAACGCTCGTAGTCCAGGGCCTACTCGTACAAAAAATATGTGCACGGGTAAATGGACTCGGATAAACGGTGATTGCCAAAATTTTAATGGTTTTTACAAGCATTGAGAATGCAAGACTTCAACGCTCGTAGATCCGGGGAAAATGATGTTGATCACATTGAGAATGCAAGACTTGCTTTCAAGTCTCAAACAGGGAAAAAGTTTACTATGGTCCCGGCATGGAAGGTTTTGAGACAATATCCCAAATGGGACTCGCTGGACGGGATCAATGAAGATATTATCGCCGAATTATTCGGCCCTGATCCAAGAGCTCGTCCTGCAGGCAAGCCTCGATCGGCAAAAAAATCAAAATCAGTGGAGTCATCAACGAGCACCGGTGGGAGTCAATCAGATGCTATTGCGGAAGCTTTAGCTCAAGTGTATAAACGTAAAGTAGACGGAGCCAAAGAAGTGTACGAGGCGAGGATAGCGAAAGAAAAGTCACTCCAAGAGTATCGAGAATTGGAGTTTCTCATGCTTGATGTTGAGGGGTTGCCGGAGCCAAAAAAATCACTCATAAAAAAGAAACAAGACCAAATAATAGCAAAATACAACATATAAAAGGCGAAAAATGTTGTATTTTTTAAGTTTCGTATGGTTTTTATTTTTCGTATGTTTTTTTATTTATCATATGTTTTTTTATTTATTTTCCGTATTGTAGTTGTATGTTTATTTAAATGAATGAAATGAATTTTATTGTGTTTGAAAAATATGGAAAAGAAATAAAATGAGGGTGGGTGGGGCCTAAATGAAGAGGTTTGAGTTAGTTGTGATTGGGGGGTATTTTTATAAGAGTGTGTTGGAGTGATGTGCCATAAGTGGGACCTAAATGAAGAGGAGTGATGTGCCATGACACTCCATGCTCTAATAAGTTAATACCAAGCCGTGTCTAAATCATAGTTTCTTGTTTCATTTCTAGGCTTTTATTTTTGAGCAAATTTTTTAAATGTCCAAGTCATCTAAATTGTTCACCCTTTTTTTAAAGGAAAAAACACAAAGCAACTTGGGCGACTAGTCGCTCAAATAAAATATCGCTAAAAAGTTGGCCCAAAGTACAATCAGAGGACACTAGTCAACATTTTATTTGAGTTACTTGGACGATTTGGAAAAGTACTTTACACAAAAAGTCGCCCAAAATACAATCAGGAAACACTTGTCAACATTTTATTTGAGTGACTAGTCGTCAAGTCGGTTTGTCTATTTTGAGAAGTCATATTTTTTTTGTTTAGAAAAGATAAACAATTTGGGCAATTTAAACATTTAGATAATTTTCTCCTTAATTTTTTCACTGTTTTTACTTGGTTTTACTGATTTATATATGATCTGATAGATTATAGATTTATAAGATCATGAATAAAACTTATCTCTTAATTTGTACACTCAAAGACACCGAACTAAAAATATAGTGAAAGCACAAGGATTAAGCTACTATTTTGAAAAAAATTACACGTTTGGTTCATGTGGTTTACCTCAAATAACAGGTTTAGTCCGTAAGTCGTTTTAATTACACAAAACATACCTATTTTTAAAAACATGTTGCCAATTTAGTCTCTATTTTGAGAAATAGGAACTATCCGTGTAATAAAAAAAAAATTGTAAATAGCTACACAGATGATTCTTATGTTTTAAAATAGAGACTAAATGAGCAACATGTTTCAAAAATAGGTATGTGTGATGTAATTAAAACAACTTAGGAACTAAATTTATTATTTGAGATAAACCACAAGTACCAAAAGCGTAATTTTTTCTACTATTTTTCATAAGCATATACAATTTCGCTCCCAAATAACATTTCATTTTCCCGCCAAAAACCATTTCAATTTCCCGCCAAAACCAAAACCCTAATAAAATAAACCAAACAAAACTAATCAAACCACCCCACAATCTCACAACCAAACATCAATGGCAGACCAAGAAGAACAACAAGAAGAAACCACCCACTCAACCTTCCCAACGGGCCGAATAAAACGAATCATGAAACTCGACAACGAAATCAACAAAATCAACTCCGAAGCCCTCTTCCTTATCTCGAACGCCACCGAGCTTTTCGTCAAGTTCTTAGCCGAGAAATCATCCCGAGTCGCCATCGAGAAGAAGCGAAAAACAATCAAGCTAGAACATATCCGTGTCGCGGTGAAGAGGCATCAGCCCACTGCGGATTTTCTGCTCGATTCGCTTCCGGTCCCTGTGCCCGTGGAGTCGAAAAGTGAGCAAGTGAAGAAAAAGAGTGATGAGAATAGTAAAGATGTTCCGCCCCCGCCTAAGGGTAGTCGTAGGATTGATTCTTTTTTTAAGAAGGATTCTTAGGTTGTTTTTATGTAATGTATTTATTTTGTTATGAATGAATTAAAATGTTGGAATTTGGTTATTGTTGTTAGTTTGTGTTAATGTGTTGTGATCCGGATAAATGTAATGAGTTGTCGAATGATTCGGTGTTAATGTGCTAAATTGTCAGGGATAACCGGTTAGGCCGCTTACATCTGAGTCAAAGACTTGCCCTCCGGGTGACGTTAATAGGGAAAACCTCATCTGTTTAATTGGTTTTACTGATTTATATGTGATTTGATAGATTATACATTGATAACAGTTTGTGGTTTTGTCTAAGGTTGTTCGTTTCTAGTGTCGCATAAATAGATAAGAAGTTTAGATAAGTAATTTTAAACATCCTCAAAACTGCTTATACCAATTCAAGACACCCATCAAATGTCTAATATTGAACTTTTACAGACACATTATAGAAAAATGTAAAAATTGACTTTTGAGGTCAGACTTGTTACTCTCTTTTAGTTTAGACTAGGCAGGCATTGACTTCGATCTGAATACTCTTATTACGTTACGATTCTTGGTATTTTAAATGGATTATTGAAATTTTGTCGAAAGCTATGAGGATTCGTTTGAGCACGAAAGATGAAAAATGTTAAGTTTGACCTGAATAAGTCAAACTGTGCTTTTCCATGAGTGAAACTACTTGAAACAAGTACTGTTAAACTACATTTCGTCGGACAAAACTTGATTACTGTTTCATGCTGTTATGGAAAAACATTCCTGGGGTTGCTTCATTGATCTAATTTGGCAACCGAACCAGAAATAAGATTCCGATTGGTACTTATGCTTCAATGTAATACTTGGTGGAAGGTTGAAAAAGTTTTTTTGTTTGTTTTTTCTGTGGAAATGCTTGATTTTTCTTGAATTTGTTTCTTATTTGAGAATTGCTTGCATACTGCACCAACAAATTATCTGTAATATCAGTAGGTGGTGTAAGAAAGAAGTTTATTTTGATTAATAGTTAATAAGCTGGTTCATGTTTCGCGGCTTTCTCTTTTACACCTAGTGCTTCAGTTAGTTCAATGAAAGCACTGCAGCGAAAACATAGCTACAGTGGAAAAAAGTAAGCATCGACTTTTAGGTCAGACCTGTTATTCTTACAAGTCTGTATGCAACTTGTGGGATTTAAATGGTTTCTTAAAATTCTCCTAAAAAGCATATGAAGTCAAACTCTAATTCGTTTGACATCAGAAGTCAAACTCTGCTATTTCTTGGGAGAAACCACTGAAACAAGTTCATACTACAAATCAGTAGATAAAATTCACTGTTTCATTGCTTGTTTTACGCTTTGATGCTATTGAGCGAAAACCTTTGTAAGCTGTTTCGTAACAAGACACATTATTAGGAATTTAGACCATACATAGTTCTTCAACTTCTTTCATTTAGATTATGTGGGTGAAGTAGGGTGGATTGTCCATAACCAGGAAAAAGTATTGAGCATCTCATACCTCTTAAAAGAACTATGGTAGCAATGCTGCATACAAGTAAAGACGAGCAAATATTAAAGAATACACAAGTGTGATTAACCTGGTCCATGTTCTTACAAATTAGTCTATCCTTCAAATTTCGTCAGGGTTTACAATCACAAAAAGGATACATGTATGGAGGCCGTATAGGATATCCAGTGACAATAAGTGTTCACAACTTAATTACAACACACCTTTGCTTCATGCTCTCCTGATTTTCATACCCTTAGGCCATCATATTGTTTCTTACTTTGAAATCTTTATTTCACCTTTCTGGACTTGAACATACCTAAGTAGTTTGGACTATTGTCAACTCCTTTTTGCGAGGCCCAGAATATTTTAACACTAGTTATATGCTTTTAAAATGTTAGAAAGGGAAACCGACCATCTGGGCCCCCCGCCTACCGCTCTAACGGCTATCATGGGGAGTTAAATCGTGTAACACCGTGATTTTACAATGTTTACATTGTTTAAACTTATCAAGTCCCTTTTGATGCGTTTTCTCACCATTGAGGAAAGGACCATCTATTCCTTTCTTTTGTTGCTGTTTCTCTTTTTCGAACCATATATACTCTCACACACATATACATACACATGTCGTTGTTGTGACTTGAGCCCACAACTTCGTGGTTTGTGGACCAGCTTGACGCTGCTTGGAGAAAGATTGACATATTGGTTTTTCTTTTGTGTTGATACCATTATCTTTTTTTCTTTTGCATGTTTGATCATTATACCAAATATACTTCTAACCAAGAATTGTTAACATTGGTGATTTCAGTAACTTTTATTTATAACAAGTGAAGTGAGTATCGACAACTAATAAAAGTAGTAAAAGAGAGACACAAAATATACATACATTTAAAAATTGGCCAAAATGAACTCACATTTTTACAATATCTTCTCAAAAAATGGTATCATCATTCTAATAATTACAATATTAATCATTCTTAATGATTAATCTCTTTAAAAATTGAATGAATTGAACAATATATATAGACGGGTCACCAAAACCCAACCCATTTTGATTTAGGTTACAAATTTACCTCTTGACGGCTGAACTCGTTTCACATGTTACCCAACCCGTCTGAACCGCCCATTTTGCCCATTGTGCCTCCTATACATCCATCACAAGAAATAAGTTAGGTTAAAACCATTGAATTATTTATTAGTATATGATACTTTTTCTTCCCACTAATTGAGAATGATTAAAGCCTTAAACCAATAGATTCATTAAAATTTAACATACTCAATAGAGGATTTTTCACTCTTTAGATACTACACCCGTACTAGTGTTAAGTATTTTTTTTTTTTTTTTTCTTATTATTTTTTTTTGAACGACACGCTAGTGATAACTGCACTTGTCCCATGGGTTTTAGTAATCAAGGAAAAAAAAAATAAAAAACCGTATTAATTTGTGACACGTGTTTTTCTTAAAATGAGATAACACCATTATGCATTTGTGACGTAAATATGTCCCATTTATGTTCCAAATTAACGATATCCAAACAAAAGTTCATCCTAATGTTTTGTAAAGAAAATGCAATTGCTGCTGTAACTTTATGACTTCTGAAGTAACTTTACAAGTATCTGTCTGGTAAACAATGAAAACCCAATGACCGATACTTATCGTCCTTGTATCGTGGAGATTGT
Organism: Chrysanthemum makinoi; assembly: GCA_910596185.1. Classification (NCBI taxonomy): domain Eukaryota; kingdom Viridiplantae; phylum Streptophyta; class Magnoliopsida; order Asterales; family Asteraceae; genus Chrysanthemum; species Chrysanthemum makinoi. The sequence continues at coordinate 125,360,382 of OU343224.1, read as the reverse complement.
AACCTCAACGTTTGTTTGTGTTTGTCCTTGATACGAAGAAGAACAACTATCATAGGATGAAGGTAATTTTCTTACTAGAAAGGCTGGTTGCTTTGGTTCAGGAAGTGTAGCAATATCACTTGTAAGCATTGTTACTACAGTGGACATGTTAGGACGATCATCAGGATCTTCTTGCACACATAATAGCCCGACAATTATGCATTTTAATACTTCATCAGAATTATAGCTTTCCAATAAAACTCGATCCATTAGATCCAATGGCCTATCCTCCTTCAACAATTGCCAAGCCTGTAATTATACATCCAAAATTTGATAATTTGTATAAAAACCGAAAACGTTTAAGCTCAGTTGTGCATGCTAAGGAAAATATACAGATCAATTTATTTAATCCTGCATTTTTATTTACTTAAAGTTAATCAAAGTTCGTGAATAGACAGACAAGCGAATAATGCAGGATTGTTTGAGTCTTCAGAAAATTTAATAAAGCGTTATGAGATATTGAACTCACGTAGTTCAGAAGACTGATTGCATGATCACATTCATAGTGCTTCTTCTTCCCACTGATAATTTCGAGAATAACTACTCCAAAACTATAAACATCAGACTTGATTGAGAATAATCCCTCTAATGCATATTCTGGAGCCATATAACCACTGCATCAAGACAAATGATATGATGAAATTACCAACATGTGGGAAAAATATCATTTTAGCGGGTCAAAATAGGCAGTGTATTTGCTCAAAATGTTTTATTTGCTGTACTTACTAGGTTCCTATAATTCTCTTGGTATTAGATTCCACTTCTTTCCCATTGACGATCTTTGCCAATCCAAAATCTGATATTTTTGGATTTAAATCTTCGTCCAACAATACGTTACTAGTCTTTAAATCTCTATGAATAATCCTCAACCTTGAATCTTGATGAAGGTATATCAAACCTCTACAAATTCCAATAATTATTTCAAACCTCTTCGGCCAATTTAGCATTGCACTTTGTGTCCCATCTTGCAAGTAGTTAAACAAAAACACATTAGTATAAATAGTCCTAAATCTTAACACTTAAGAATTGGAAAGCATAAGTAACACAATTTCTTGGCAATTTGTCTATGCTTGAAATAAAATATTTTGAAAAACTATTATAGTTTTCAACTTTTCCAACTGTAATACTCTTTTGAATCCTTCATGCAATGTTCTGTTTTTCCTTTCTGAAAGGTATAATGCATTAAAAAGACTCAATCACTCTTTTGTCGTAAAGGGTAGGATGAAGAAGATTACCAAATATGATAGCATCTAAGCTATTGTTAGGCATATACTCATATATTAACAACTTTTCATTTCCCTTCATGCAATATCCCAAGAGCCTCACAAGATTTCGATGCTGAAGTCTAGCAATCAACGTAACTTCGTTCTTGAACTCTTCTAAACCTTGTCCAGAGTTGATGGATAGCCTCTTCACTGCAACTTCTAGTCCTCCAGGGAACTTACCCTGACAAAAGTTGTCCAAATCATTTATAAGAAACAGCAAAGGCATATATTTATGAGTATGCGGGAGTGTGAGTTTGCTATTGAAAACGAAACAACAAAATTTAATGCAGGTAACTAAAACATTGGATGTGTGAACTTCCAAATACATGCCGTAATGTATTATTTGGGTACTTACTGCATGAACTTTTTTCTGCATCTATTGGCATAGATGTTTCTCAATACACTTATCGATCTTGAAACTTAATTTAAGACTAAGACTCTAACAGTCAAGAACCTTTACTAAGTGGAACACGGACTACAACCAACAGACTTTTGGCCTAGCAGTATCCAGGGTGTTTTACCAGCTATAAGTTAAGTTGTGGTTTCAACTTTCAAGTCCCATTCGATACATGTGTGTGTGAGTATGTACGGCTAAAACAATAACAAACTATGGATAAAAAATATGATAAGTCATATAGTGCACTTGTTTTACAATCATTTTAGTGGTATAGTAAGAAAATTACTTCGGACTGAACCCCATTTGTGTTCTTGTTATACTAAGTACAAAAAGTAAACACTGATACGTTTTTAGAAGTAGCAAGAATTCTCACCTTGTAAACGGGTCCAAAACCACCTTCTCCAAGTTTATTTTCTTCTGAAAAGTCATTGGTGGAAGCCGCTATTCTTTCAAACTCAAAGAAAGGTATGCCTATGTTTGAAGAATCATTTTCATTCGAATTAAGTGGATCCAACAAATCCTGTATCTGCCTCACACTTTCATTGAATTGATGAACAGATTCGCTATCAGCAGTTCCTAAAAGAGACATCATATATGGGCTTAGACGTTATAATTTGAAGGATCGAAATTATACCACTGCACCTCAAGGTCACAAAGATTTGACTATAAAAACTCCATGCTAGATATATCCTTAGATTTATAGTTGAAAGGCAAATATTTAAGTCATGAATAGAAACTACAAAATAGAATAAAAAGATGGCTACTAATGATGCTTTAGTCCATTGGTAAGAGCTTTGGGTTTGGGTCAATAGACCCGGGTTCAAACCTCTTCCATGGCACTAAAGATCATTTGGTACCGTCCCCCACCATTTGGTCGAGGGCCTATTGGAGAAAATGGCGGGGTTCAAAGCCCACTTCATGATAAGTTCATTGCTGGGCGGGTCCTTCAGGGAGGGTCCGGTTGTCATCCTTAGGATGCATGGGACCAAGGTGATCCCACCGATCTTCACCTTTTGGAGAATAAAAAGATGGCTACATTGAGTGTTTCTATATCTATACTACTTTATAATGCATTTAGGCCTTCTAAAATTAGAAGGCTTAAAAATTCAGACTTTTTTGCTTGCTTATAATGGAAAGAATTGCTTCACACAAAAAATTAAGATAAGGAGCTCCAATCATTAAGTGACATGTGTCACTTCTCTAACTAAAAAATAACAAAAAGGAAGGAGCTTTAACAAACTAAAATAAGGAGCTCCAATAATGGGGTGACACATGTCACTTCTTAACTAATTAATCACCTTTATTTTTAAATTTAAATATCTTTTAATTCGTTTAATTTTTTTATGATCTAATTTCACCATATTTTTTAAAATTTTGTGCTCTTTAATTCAACATCCATTTTGATATATTTTTATTAGTTTTTAGTTTTTGCATTTTTAGTAGGTTTATTTTATTTTGATCAAATTTTTATAACTTTAACCTTTATTTCAATCAATACAAACTTTATTTATCAAAATCATTTACTTTTGGGAAAGTGTTTGACGGGAAAGAGTTTGTGAAGGTCTTTTAATATGCGAGAATAATGATGTCACGGGAAAGATACGGAAAACCCAAACAAACACATACAACTAACACATATACATTTGGAGTGTTGTGAAATGAATTCACTAAGCGGGTAGAGAATTTACTTGAATTAGACGTAAAAATGAAAAACATTTGTTCGCTACAAAATAGTCATCGGGTACCCGCCGCCGCATTGCGCGGGTACCCTTCTAGTGCATTTAAATTGGTTATTTCGATTTAACATCTGCAAAAGAACTTTGATTTTTTTATCACATGGTTTTTTTGCGGTGTCTATGTACTGTATATGTCAAGAAAAAGTGCTTAAGTTATGATGAGTCGTTAAGTACAAGTGAAAATTCTAAGAAATGCTGTTTGGGTACCTTTAACTTTCTTGATATTCTTCCTCCTGAAACAAATGAAGCCGGCGCAACATAAGAGTAGCAGAACTCCCAGAACCACAATTGCAGAAAATATGACGAGCTGATGGGATGACTTCGACCTTTTTACTTTTCCATTAGCTATTTGAGGGGCCTTAATTCCTGAATGAAAATGTATATATGTACGTGATCAAATGAAAAGACTTCTTGTGTAACATCATCTTTTATAACCAGAGAAAATGTATTTAATCATTTTTGTTAAACTTAACGATTATGAGTTCAATGCAAGATGTTAACATGCAGGATTACATAAAGCAAACAACATTACAAGCATAATGGGTTAAGTTCTTGCAGCGACAATTGTCGTTACGTTGCAAAAACCCGAAAAGTCTTGTGAGTCATATGTAACCGTTGTCGCGTCCAGTTAAAGATGTGAAGTCTTTGTTAAAGGGTCAGTTGTATATTGTATATGGTACGTCCTTCTCATCCTTTTGTATTTGTGGTTTAAGTAAGAACACTAATTAAACGTGGTCTCACGAAAAACTGGTCAATAAAGTACCTTACCTTTACGACAACCAAATTCTAAAGTCAACAACTAGGGTCGTAACATTTTTTTTTTTTTCTCGCAAAAGGTGAATATATACTGTATTTATAGTCATGTCATGCCAAATTATCAAGGCATAAATATTTTCTTCTTATAAACTTATTTGTAATAATTGATAATACGTAAACATGATAATTAGAGGTAATAAATATGTTCAACATAATTGATCTAATTAAGTACTCTTATCCAGCCTATGATAATAATAAACATAATTTATCTAATTAATTTAAGTACTCATAGTGAGGCTGAATCACTATGATTATGATTGATAAAAAAAAAATGAACTTCCAGTATTTTTTAAACTTCTTTGCACCTCTCATAAAAGATGCTAAAGTTAACTTATGTATTAATGACAACTGTGCCAATAATAACTTAAACAGAATAAAAATTGAAATTGAAGATAACATTAATTAGTCGTGGCAAAATTAAAAATAAAATACAACCCATGAGGATAACATTACTTTACAAAATTATAAAATTATATGCACATGTGACAATTTGGTCAATCTTGTTTGCATTTTTTTTTCCTTAATGAGTCAAATTATTGAAATAAAAAGAGCACGCTAAAACCAAAACGAGCAAGCATATTTAAGTAGCCCACAAGGTTTTTAAAATGCATAAACCATTTTATTCTATCTATCAACAAGATTATTTTAATACCATAACAGTACGAACAATTTAGATGATGGTATTATTAAATATTTCTATAATTATTAAGGAACAAGTGATCATTATCGGTCCGAACCTTTTCAATCTATAGTCTGTACCAAATCATTTTTTATAGCGCTAATAACCTATTAATGTACTATACTTGTCAAGAATAACATTTCTGCATAGCGAACTAAAAAAATAACACTTTTAGACATTAATGTTGACATTTGTCTTTCTTTAAGTATTATGACCATTTTACCCTTCGAAAAAAAAAAAAAATTAAAAAAAAATTTCAATTTTTTTTTTAATATAAAAAATAAAAATAAAAAATCGCATGTCACAAAAAAAATTCTAAAAAAAATTATTTTAGAAAAAAAATTCAAAAAAAAAAGGAATTCAGAAAAAAAAAATTGAAACAAAAATTTAGAAAACAAAATATTTCGAAAAAAAAATTAAAAAAATATATATATTTTGGAAAAAAATTTCGAAATAAATTCAGAAAGGGTAAAATGGTCATAATACATAAAGAAAGACAAAAATGTCAACTTTAATGTCTAAAGAGTTATTTTTTTAGTTCGCTATGCAGAACTGTCATTCTTGACAAGTATACTGTTTTAAGAGGTTATTAACCTTTTTTTATACCACAAAATTTGCACATGTTACCAAGTTATCGACATGAACAAGAAGTTAAAATTACAGAAAGAAATATGCACCTTTTGAAACAGGGTTACGGATGGAAAGTATTCGTCCACCAACTCCGTTACTAACCTGCAGATCAACTAGTTGCGAACCCGAATACCATATCCAACATCCTTGTTTACCTCCAGGAACCCCGGCTCGAGCCAGTTCTTCGTTCCCTACAGCGCTATACGAATAAGCTTGGCAACAATCTAGCCCAAGACACTTTTCTTTACATTCTAGCTCACTTTTAGACTCCATGAATGTCTCAAAAGTTACATCAATCTTCACGATCTCCATGCTTAAGAAATTTGTATCATTACCAATACAAATAGGTGCAGTTCGCTTGCATACTTTTTCATTCGTAACGACGTCAGGAATAAGGTCAAAACCAGGCACACAGTTGCAAAATGAATTGTTTTCATTCTTTTTACTCATGTCGCAATAGCTGTTTTGTCCACAGGCGTTGTATTTGCTACAATAGTCTTTAGGTTCAGACCAGTTTAGAACCCATTTTCCGAAAGCTAAATCCCAATAATAGAACTGGATTTCACCAGAACTGCTCATGACTAGCCTAGAGGTGTTTAGGGTTTTGGTAGAGTTTGATCTTGATAGCAAGTGAATGGCGCCGATAGGCATCTTCGTAGGGTTTTTGTTGCTTTCTAGACCGAACCCGCTTTTCCAATGAAGTCTTTTTCCAGCGAATATGGTGTAGTTGTTGTATCCGAAAACTGTGTCTTTCTGGAATACATAAATGCCAGATCCTGGGTCGTTTTGGGTTTTCCAAGAAGTCAGCTTCATCGCCTTCTCCATGTACATTCCTGGAAGGAAAGTGTCGGTAGGGAAACTAAAGCTAGACCACATCTGTTTTCCTGATCCATCTTGCAGGATCAGGTTTCCAGTGTCTTCTAGCTTCAAGGTCCACGCAGCGGACCCTGAAGCGGAAGGTGGTAGACCTGTGGTGAAATACGTTCTAGATTTGTCCTTCACCACTAGGTTACCATCATTTTCAATGGCGAGAAATGAGGAACTTGATGAGACAGGGTTATCGCGATTAGCGACCCACACAATTGTTTTTGGATCCGCGTAATACCATATTCCAAGATATCTTTGATTTGGTTCCAACCCGAAGAATCCCATTTGAAAGACTTTTGCCGGTGAAGTGAGTGTTTCATGATTCTTGTCTCTAATCGACCCGTTCTTTGTTAGTTTTGCTTGCTGAGCATCACAACGAGGGGATAGTATGAGCACAAAGAGTGTTGAGAAGATGAAAGTGGTTATAAATTTGATAGAAGTCGTCATATGAAAATACAGGAACATAGGAGATTATCGAAATTTGTAACACATAAGATGTGTGTTCTGAATACATACATGTGCGAGTGATACATTTTACACCAAAGACAATGATAGAAAAGCATAAACTTTAGTGAAAAGGACAAACACAAAGACTAAAATAAAATAAACAAAAACGTTTCTTTATAATTATACGCTCCATGGTATCAATTATATTAGTAAAACAATGGAATTGAACCAAACCAATATGATTAAGAGAGTTTTATTATGCTTGAGTTTATATCAAATTTAGAAATGCAACTATGTAGGACATATATAGAACAATTAAAAATACAAAGATTCACGTGCAGAGCATGTGGTTGCGAAACATTGATTCTAGAAAACAAAAATGACAAAATTCATACAAGTAGATAGTTGTTGCATTTGTAAGGCTCTAAATGAACCGGGCAAACACGGGCGGAACTTTGTCCATGTTTGTCCGTTTAATTTTATCAGACACTTTTACTTAAGCGGACGAATTTTCTGGTTTATATATTTCTCTCATTAAGAAATGAGGTAGTCGTGTTTGTTTAAGCCCGTTCATAAAAAGATTAGACAAACGTAAACAAACGAACATAAATAATCGTATGAAGACAAATAAATGAAAATATAAAATATTATGTCTTTTCTTTGTTCATCTATTTATGCATACCGATTTTTAAATAATATAACCATGTTCCAATCAATCACCTTTCATCATACTTATGACCTAGCCACGCCACCTTTACCACCCATGTTTGCTTTCTTGAAGCCCATCACGAACCACCCTTGAAGCCGCATGACCCGAAGTATAAAAATGTGTGCCTTAAGGACAACACTCAACTTTACAGGGGAGTATTTATTGGTATGTGCTGATGTCATATTAAATAATATACGGTTAGAAATACTTGAGTCTCTGGGGTTACACACGTATACACAGAGGTACTATTTTTACAATGCAGTTAATATATTTATCGCAAGTATATTAATTATATTAGTTAAATAATTCACGAAATAATTACAGTCGTTAGTTATACCGGTAAACACTTAAATAACTAATAGGCTTTACAATTAATTGGTAATGGACTAATTAATTGGACCATAACCCAAATCGAATGGGAAGGGAACCCATTATTCGACCGACCTAGGAAAGGAGGTTGAAGAGTTCAACTTGTTCACCAAATCATTCAAAGCCTATATGATAAATTGCCTAATTCATAATTTGAGATCTTTGCATAACCTAAACAAGTTAAACAAAATACTCTCCTCTCCTACACACCTAAAACCGATCGGCATACCCTAAACACTTTAGGGTTGTCAACGTTTGTTTCAAGAAACAAAACCGTGTGTTTTGTGCTTTAGTATGTGAATCGTAAGAACTAGCATTCGGGTAGTACACTACGACGTGTAGTGTGGATATTCATAGAGATCACTTACATTTGTGATTTTATTTGTTTCATGAGTCTCAAGAAGGATCCAAGATCCGTTCTTTGATCCGTATAATAACAAGAGGTTAGTAAACAATGTGTTTTGTGTGTTAATCCGTGTACGTCATACGAATCCTTTTGGGATGTTTATTCCGTTGCCTACTCGAGATTATAAATGTTATATGATTAAAAACTTACAATAGTGGCATCACGAGCCATCGTGTGATGACATGGGTTACGTAAAAATATGTAAATTTGACCTAAAATGCTTGTTTTCTTTAAAATGTCTTTTAAACATCCTTTAGGGAAATTTTTCTGTGATAAATTGGACCTTAATAAGTCCTAAAAACATTCCTTGAAAACCCTAGGTTGCGGGTTTGAGTGTACATAGCGGGGGGTTTCTACTTGTTACAAATATTTCGTCTTTTAGCTTATTCGTTGTGTTAATTGTTTTTAATTGTAATCCATGAAAAATACATACATATTTGTCATATATGATGGCCTACTTTAGTTTAGTGAACTTTAATATATGAATTGAAGTTTTTGCACTAATTTTATTAATGACCGAGTTTGCTTAAACAAATGTCTTGCAAATGTTTTAAACGCATTAGGTTGGGTTTACACCCACATTTGCTACCGCGGAAAACATGCAATGAAATTGTTTTTAACAAATGGTCTAGGGTTTGAATAATCTTTAATCCTTTCTCGTGATAAGACGTGGTTGGTGCGTTCTTATTAATGATTGAAATACTTGAGGTGTAATAACCTTTCGAGGGTGTCTAGGGTTTGGTTATTCTTTAATGTTTTCCCGTGATAAAATATGCACCTAATAAGTTAATAAAAATTATTTCTTAACTTGTGTTACGAAGATGTATGCGTGCTTATTCGTACACATTTTTTATACACGTATTTTATCAAATCTATAGTACCCTTTTAAATTTAAGTCTTTGTATCTAATTACGCGAGGACACTTGTAATTGCTTTTTGCTCTATGTCAGACATAGGTGAACTGAAACCCAAGGTGATTTTTCTATATAGGTCATACCTATGTTAATTTTCACACGTTTTGCCATTGGATGACTTAATCGAGTTTGAGTGGTCAGACCCTAACCTGAGGCATAATATGAGACAAAACATGCCACATGACACTAGACCGTTCTCTAGTGCCACGAGTCTCATAGTGTCTAAGAGTTGCACTAGTAATGCACTTATCGCCCGCTGCTTACCTATTGAATCCACAAATTACTAGTAGTCAGACTACTATGATGAGTGAAACTTCAAGTAGGATATTAGTCTTTTAACAAATTAATTGTTTTATTTAAAAAACATGGGTAATTAATTTTTAAAAGAATTAATTATCAAAAATACTAAATATTTTGAACTTTGTTTTATTGTAGATGGCATTACCTGTTCAAAACATGATCTATTTGACTATTAAGTCGATTCTTGAAAAGGAAAAACTTTCTGGTCCTAACTTTCTCGACTGGTATGGCAACTTAAGGATAGTCCTTAAAGCCGAAAAAAATTTAGTTTATCTGGAACAACCTATACCCCCGAACCTGCCCCTGTGGATTGCTATGGAAATTGTTGATATGTACTAGATTGCTTGACGCTCAGCAGGAAGTTACATGTCTTATGCTTGCTAGCATGACTCTAGATATTCAAAAGACATTGGAGGAATTTAATGCATATGAAATGCTCGAGAAACTAAAAACTACGTTCTCACAACAAGTTGATCACGAACTTCTTGAAACCGTGAAAGCATTTCATACTTGCAAGTAGGAATAAGGGTGATGATATCAAATAACAACATAATATTAGCATCATTTATCCTATGAATATTGCTTGTTTTATATTATTTTGTATGAGAATTGGTACTTAATCAGTTACTTTTGTATTTCTCAGTTGAAAACAAGTATTTCGTGAAAGTTAGCTATTTTGGACGTAAAATGAAGCAAAATGGATCAAGTTGGAAAAGTCTACTGAATTGAAGGTAGATACGTCGTATCATTCTAGACAGATATGTCGTACATCAAGACTTAGACGAATATGAAGACCATTGCCTGACGTTGAAGCATACTCCGTATGGGTTTTCCCCATACGCCGTATATGAAACCTTGGTCAATATAGAAGATCTGACTTATTCTACTCCAGATACGCCGCATGACATTCAAGAGATGCGACGTATTAACTTGAAGACTTCACCAAGACATTCCAAGATTACGAAGAGGTGGTGCGCCGTATGAGCATTGAAGATCCGCCGTATCCTATGACGGTGTGTGAATATTGCAGAATATAATAATCTTTGACCCCACACGAAGTTACCTAGATACGGCGTATCAAGTAAACTGATACGCCGTATCGATGTCGTTTCTAGAAACTATAAATAGAGGTCGACTGTTTTCAAAACACACATACAATATACCATACGAATACAGAAGACCAAGCACCACAAGACACATCCAGAAGAACGAATTTAGAAGTGTAAGAAGGCCTTGCAAGTGCGTAATTACATATGGAGATTCACTTAATTGTAGTAGTACTCTTTAATCGTTTGGTTAGCGTGGTCTTTCCTTCATTAGATTTGCATTAAACACACTACCTACATTTATGATTATATGATGTTTTATTTAGCTTTAATATTTGGTGTGTAAGCATTGATACCTCTTGATTATCGTGCCTTATCGACACGGCTCGCCCAGTTACTTTATTAACATCTTTGCACAGTTAATGTAAGCCCTAACGGGATAAATAGTTTAACAAAGTATCATTAAGGAAAGATTAATACAAATTTCTAGTTAGTCGTGACATGAATTTTACAAGAGATCTAGGTGATTTAGTACACTACGTAGCAAGTAGCCATATAGAAAGTACATATTTATTACTCATCATATATAACTAAACGATTAGCGAACGTATCTTCCTTACTATCGGCTTGACCTCTTATTGCTATTTGTTTTCTATCTATGCACGTGTGTGTCTTGTTGTCTTCACTTTTACTTTATTAGTTCTACTTAATCTACACATCATGCTAGTCTCACAGGCTGAAAACCCCCTTGCGTTAGATTAGGTTTTATTATACTAACTTTAGGATTAAAATATTGATAGATATTAAAGTGTTAACGTTCCACTCTTAGAGATCGACACTCTACTTACTTTTTAAAAGAATTAATTATCAAAAATATAATTTTTTTTGAACTTTGTTTTATTGTAGATTGCATTACTTGTTCAAACCATGAACTATTCGACTATCAGGTCGATTCTTGAAAAAGAAAAACTTTCTGGTCCTAACTTTCTCGACTGGTATCGCAACTTAAGTATTCTCCTTAAAGCCGAGAAAAATTTAGTTTATCTGGAACAACCTATACCCCCTGAACTTGCCCCTATGGCTGTTGTGGAAATTGTTAATGCGTACACTAGATGGCTTGATGCTCAACAGAAAGTTGCATGTCTTATGCTTGCTAGCATGACTCCAGATCTTCAAAATAACTTGGAGGACTTCAAAGCATATGAAATGCTCGAGGAACTGAAAACTATGTTCTCACAACAAGTTGATCATGAACTTTTTGAAATTGTGAAAGCCTTCCATGCTTGCAAGCAGGAAGAAGGGCAGTCTGTTAGCTCATACTTCTGAAAGATGAAGGCCTATCTATACCAACTAGAACTCCTTGGTTACCCCATAACAAAATAAGTTAGAGTGAGCTTGATACTTACCGCTATTTCCAAGGACTATGACCAATTTGTGCAGAATTACAATATGCATAGAATGAGGAAGACATTAGCTGAGCTGCATGCTAAGCTTAAGGTAGTTGAAAAATGGATTCCAAAAAAGGCTGTTGTTGTTCCTGCTGTCCTTACGATCAGAGGAGGCAAGATCCAGAAAGATAAAAAAACAAAAAAAAACAAAAAAAAATCGCAAGCTAATCAAGGCAAGGGTCGTGGTAATGGCAAGGGTAAGCCCTTTATGCCCCCAAACCAAAGATTACCCAACCACTAAAGAAGGAGCACCCAACAAAGGACGCGACCTGGCATCATTGTTGTGAAGTGGGTCATTGGACAAGGAACTGTCCTACCTACGTAGACGAGTTGATGAAAAAGAAAAACAAAACTAGCGGTGCTAGTGCATCGTGTATCTTCGTTATAGAACTCTATTGTTTTTCCTAGAAAATCATAGGTTTATGAAACTGGTTGTGGTACTCACATCGGTAATAGAACTCAGGGGCTTAGGGGAAGCATAAATATGAAACATGGCGCTTTGAACCTATATGTAGGAAATGAAAATCGTAAAGCAGTTGAAGCGATACGAAGCTTTGATTTAATTCTTTCTAGTCGTTTATGTATTGTATTAGATAATTGTCATTACGCACCTTCTATTACTAGGGGTGTTGTTTCACGTTCTCATTTGAAAAATAACAGTTTTATTCATCATTTTACAGATTACGGAATTTCAGTTTCTAAGAATAATTTTTTTTTATTTTAATGTTATTCCTCATGATAGTATTTTTGAAATTGATATGCATGATTTTATTTCAAATGATAGTTCTATATATAATGTTAGCAATAAAAGAATCAAACACAACTTAGATTCTACTTTGTTGTGGCACTATCGTCTTGGACACATAAACGAGAAACGTATTGAAAAGCTGCAACATGATGGGCTTTTAAAACCAACTAACGATGAGTCATTTGATAAATATGTTTCTTGTGTATCTAGAAAGTTGGTGCGAAATCCTTTTCTGCATAAAATGGAAAGAGTTCAAGATTTTCTTGGACTAATATATACTAATGTATGTGGCCCTTTTAGAACTTTGTCAAGACAAGGGAGCTAGCTACTTTATTACCTTCACTTACGACTTTAGTCATTATGGTTATGTTTAGTTTCTTAAACATAAACATGAAGTCTTTGAAACTTTTAAAAAATTTCAAAGAGAAGTATAGAATCAACTTAGAAAGACTATAAAGGCTCTTTGATCTGATCGTGGAGGCGAATATATGAGTCAAAAGTTTTTGGATCATCTTAAGAAGTGTAGGATCGTCTCACAATTCACTTCTCCATATAAGCCACAACATAATAGTGTATTTGAAAAAAGAAAGCGAACCTTGCTTGACATGGTTTGATCCATGATGATCAAACAACTCTGTCAATGTCCTTTTGGGATTATGCTCTAGAGTTTCTTGCACGCATACTCAATATGGTTCCAACAAAGAAGGTTGAAAAGACACCATATGAATTATGGCATGAGAAAGTCCCTAATTTGTCTTACTTAAAGGTCTGGGGTTGTGAGGCACTCGTGAAGCGTGACACGCCAAATAAACTTGAATCTAGATCTATTAAGTGTATATTTGTAAGATTCTCAAAGGAAATAATGGGTTACTACATCTGTTACCCATCTGAGAACAAAATTATTGTTGCTCGAAATGCTGACCTTTTTTAGAGTGGTGTCATCTCACAAGAAGCAAGTGGGAGCAATGTAGACCTTGAAGAAATTCAAGATGAAGATACGCGTCTTTCTGAAAACACTAACGAACATTATGGTGTGGTTGAACATGAAAGCGTCGAACCACAAACTAAGGTTATTCCCATCTGTAGATCCGAAAGGATGCATCATGCACCTAAATTATTTGGTTTCTATGTCGATACAGAAGAGTATGAGTTAGGGGATCATGGTGAACCCGCTAACTATAAAGCCGCATTGTCATATCCTGAATCTGATAAATGAGTTGAAGCTATGGATGCGGAAATGTAATCCATGAAAGATAATGAAGTCTGGGCCGAGGTTGACCTACCTCCAAAATGCTAAGACCATGGGAGTAAATGGCTCTTTAAGAAGAAGACCGACATGGATGGCAATGTACATGCCTATAAAGTTCATCTTGAAGTAAAATGTTATACTCAAACCTACGGTGTAGATTATGAGGAAACCTTCTCTCTGTTGCAGACTAGTATGAAAGCTAGAATGATTCATTTATGGATTAAAGAAAGCATCAAGAAGCTGGAATAAATAGTTTGATGAGGAGATCAAGAATTTTGGTTTCACTCAAAACCTTGATGAGCCATGTGTATATCAAAAGGCTAGTTGGAGTATGGTCGCATTCCTTATCTTATATGTCAATGACATATTGATCATAGGAAATAACATTTCAATGTTACAAGATGTAAAATCATATCTTGAAAAGTGTTTTGCCATGAAAAACATGAGAGAAGCAGCATACATCCTTGGAATTAAGATCTATAGAGATAAATCTAAGCAGTTAATTGGTCTTTGTCAAAGTGCATACATTGATAAAACCCTAGCCTCTTTAGTTCAGGCGATCGTTCCTCTGGCTGTCCCTCAAACTGTCCCTCCACAGTTTCTTCTTGTTGTGACTACTCTTTCATTGCCATCTCCTCTATCATCGTCTTCTTCTCCATCTTAGCACTCAAAGAATCGAGATGCAAGTATAAAAACCAATTTTAAAACTCCCAAAAAATTATCACTTATTGGAAATTAACTTGTTGTAGATCTTGTAGTTGACCACATATTGGGTTATCATATGTGTATGATGATACAAATTCTTATTATGTTTCGAATCAAATCTATTGTTCTTGGAGGTTTTTGTTTCGTTTCTTATAACCAAAAGGCGAAGATGAAATTTAATCAATACCGAATAAGGATTTTTGGTTTCGATTTTGTATGAAAGTATCAGCTTGTTGCAAATTTCCAAGCACATAGTTGAAAATTGATAAATAGCAGATTTATATAATCTTTTGTCATGCTACTTTTGATTTACATAAACAATAAACAATGTGATGAATGGCAAAACAAATAACTAACGAATGTAAATTTTGTAATTCAAATTCAGTTTCATTCCTTTTAATTTTGCTACGAAACACAAGTATCACTTTTAGATTATTTCTCTACTTCATTTCCGTAGTCTTACAAAACAATAGAATTTTCTAACAAAATCTCTTGACAAATTAATTTCTCTTAATTTTTATTTTCCAATTCATTTCATGTGTCTAAATTTCTCTTTACAAAACGTGCTCTCATGTGGTCTCATGTGGCTTGCACAAGAGAGGTTTAACCGTTAAAAATTAAAGCCCGTTTGGTCAAAACACTATGTGTGTTAATTAAGGGTTTCTGAGTTAGATATCATTCAGATAAGAAAAAAGTTAAAATACCAAACATGTAAGTCAATGTAAATCACAAGGATCATATAATACAAAAAATACACCTCTTCTTCAAATGGTCATGCGCGAATACGTGAATATGCGATTCCACTTATTGTTGACACGTGTTCAGGCAAGAAGTACATTTCCAATCATTGTTGGCCCACACCCCCGACCATTAGTACAATCCTCGACCAGCAGATGTGCGAACGACGGTTGTGCGAATTTCGGCTAATGTGCGAATGGTAAAGTAGATTTTAAAAAGATTTTATTACTGAAAAGTTGTTCCTTCCCAATAAAGTATGTTTTATTTGCACATCCGTTGTACTTGTAAATAATTGGATTTATACTTCTTGTCTGGACACGTGTTAACAAATTAATGAAATAGTACATTCGCATATTCGCATATAACCATTTTAAAAAAATATATTTATTTTTTAAATAACTTAAGTTTTTGTCACATAATGAGAATTTTCTCTTAATATACTTATCCTTCATCATAGTTAAAAACATGCTGGGTACCACATTGAATAAAGTTGCATGGTACATAAAATAAAGTGAAAAAATTGTGAGTGTCAACTAGCTTGCAAAAGATTCCTGTACATAGTGAAAAAATTGTTGGATCTGCTTATGCACTCGATGGTTCTTCCATTTTTGTATTTTTTCTTTAATTTTAACGGTTAAAAGTGGTTGATTTTGAATTTTCATGTAGTTTTTGATTTGGTTAGAGAGAGAAAGTGAAATTTGTTAATACTGAAATTGGGTAAAGTGAGAGATTTGGGGGTTGGGTTGGGTGGGGTAAGTTTACTGAATTGTCAAAAATGGTCCCTCCATGTTTTTTATTCTTAAATTTTGTCACTTTGATCCGATAGTCAGATCTTGTCTATTGATAAGCAGTTTTTTTTGGGTATCTAAAGCGACTCATATATGTAATATATATGTAATTGAGTAGTCAAAATCAGTGGTTACATATTTAAAGACACGTTTTTTTCCTTCTTTCTTTTCATATATTGGTAGGTCAAATAAAAATTCGTACAATTTATATGTATATAGCATGTAGAAATTTAACATATCCATTCTTTTAAGCTAAGTATGGATTATGTATATGCTTTACTCTTTTCTTTAGAGGCAAGATTGCTAGTTACCATGAATCATAGGGCTGAGCAAATGACCCGAATGGACCGAACCGACCACATTCGGTTCGGTCCTCGGTCTCGGATTTTGAGCCAATTCGGTCATCGGTCCTCGGTCCGGTCCGGTCCACAAACCGACTAATCTGGGCTAATTTAGCCTTGTTGGACCGGTCCGACCGAAGGACTGACCGGACCGACTCGGACCGACCACATTCGGTCCGGTCTCGGTCTAAAATTTTTGCCGAAATCGGTCTCGGTCCGATCCGGTCTTGGCCGGTCCGGTCCGGTTTTTAGACCGCGATCACCCCTAATGAATCATACTTTAAATTTGAGAAACAAAATCACATTAGTAATGCACATATTATATATATATATATATATATATATATATATATATATATATATATATATATATATATATATATATATATATATATATATATATATATATATATATATATATATATATATAGATTTGGGATCAAATGAGATCATTGTTAAAGTTCTAAAAATGAGATCATTACAAGAACCAATAAGAAGAGGCCAAGTGGAATTGATTACTTAAAAAATCTGAAAATTAAATATATAGCAAAAAGGGCATTATAGGTATTACACATATCTCATTCAACCCTAATAAAAATCATCTCTCTCTCTTTCATATTCATTTTCTCTGCCCCACCCCTCTCTCTAAAAACCCAGCCTCCATCTTCAACAACATCCGGCCGCCGTCCCAATAAAGCTTAAACATACATGTCGTCCCTAACAAATCCACAACTGGTTTCACCTTCACGATCTTTTTCTCTTCTTTTTCCGTTTCCATCCATACCCGCCGCAACCTAGATATGCTGGTGACGGTTATATTCCGGTGACGGAGATATAAGCTTTTTTTTTCAGATCATGGTGTTTGGTGTTTGTTGTTTCATATATGTTGGTGAAAGTATATCCGGTGTCAAGGATATAAGTTTTTTCAGATCCGGTGATATGGTTGTGTGAGGTTTAGAAGTGATATGTGGTTCATGGTTGTGACAGGGATATAAGTATTTTCCGGCGCGACTTTGTTTTTCCGGCGCGGATTCAGTGTACCAGAATCTAGGTATAAAATGGTGGGATCGGTGTACCGGAATCTGGGTAGAAGATGGTGTACCGGTGAACGGAATCGGTGTACCGGATCTGTCACCATCATGGATTTGTATATGTTATTGTACCGGTGGTCGGAATCGGTGTACCGGATCTGTGAAGCAGTTATGGTTTGAAGATTTGTTGTATTAGTGGAGCAGTTTTTTTATCTGTGAAGCAGTTTTTTGTATTAGTTGTATTAGTGAAGCAGTTATTAGTGAAGATTTGTTGTATATGTTATTGGAACATTTTCTGGTGTACCGGAATCTGTTATTGATCGATTTTGGTTTGAAGATTTGTTGTATTAGTGAAGCAGTTTTTTTAGATAGGTTTTTGATACACAGATCTATATATTTATCTCATCTATATTCGATTTTGGAAAAAAAATGCACGGATTCCGGTGTACCGGAATCTGCTGTTGTTTGTTTTGTTTGGTGATACATTTAGTATTTCCGATTGCGTATCAGTTATTATATAAAAAACGTGGACCAGATTCTGGGTAAATGCACAGATTCCGGTACACCGGAATCTGCTGGTGTACCGTTGGATAGGTTGTGTAACAGTTTCATGAAAAAAAGACGAAAACTTGAATAATTATTGACCACATTTTGATTTGAATTCTCCAAAATACTCTTGAAACCATATTTAATTACTATAATGTTACTCATTTAATGTTAATCTCATCCAATACAAATACAATGATCTAAGGGTTCATATTGGGTCTTACTTTTACAACTTTAAGCTTGATCTCACATTAACCCTCCCCTATATATATATATATATATATATATATATATATATATATATATATATATATATATATATATATATATATATATATATATATATATATAGATTGGATCATTTAAAAAGTTGATCTCAAGAGAAGAGTGAGAGAAGTGATCTCAACCGTTGATCACCCCCTCTTCCCCTCCCTTTTTTCACACCAAACTACAGGGACCTTATTGTATTTTCATTCATTCTTTAAGGTAGGGTTTTGTAAATCCACACCTTTCATATATAATGCCTAATTTTTTTCATTTCTTCTTTTTGTTCTTTCTCTAATTCCACCACTAAACCTTTTTTTTCTATGAGTTCCAGATTCACGAAGATTCAGAAATCACGACCACAAAGATTCACGAAATCATCCATTACGAAATCATATCGTGTTATCCGATTAAATAAGGTATGCAACTGATTTCGTTTTATCAGATTCAATATCATATCGTGTTTTGAGATTCAATATAATTTCATCATAATTTGTACCAATTATAGTTTGTTATGAGTTATGGTTTTGTTTTACAATATATGGTTTTGTTTTACAAGTTTTGATTCGGTAATCATAATGTTTGTTCATAAATGTATCGATTTAAGAGTTTGTGACATGATGCACTATATAGATGAGTTATTTGAAGCAAATTTGGGAAAAAAAAAGACTTGGAAACGTGTTTGCAAAACATGCACACAAGGTGTTTGATAAATAGCCTAAATGAGATTTCATAACTGTGATGCACTGATTTTACACTGTGTTTTGTGCTTCTGATTTTCAGGTGATTACTCTCGAGAGGGGTCTACTTGTTGTTGGCACAAAGTATCGTGGAGATTTCGAGGAGAGACTAAAGAAGCTGATGGAAGAAATCAAGCAAAGTGATGAAATAATCCTCTTTATCGATGTTGTTAACATCTTGAAGCCTGATCTTGCTAGAGGCGAATTACAAGCATGTGAAACTTTAATACAAATCTTGAATTAAAGAACTTGAGCCAACGGTTAATGAGACCATACAAATCTTGAAGGGGCTCCGAGAATGATATGAGATTCACCACAAACTCCGTTACACTGATGAATCACTGGTAGTTCTTTGCCCAGTTGTCATATCAATACATTAGGTATTAATATCAAAGATGATCTTTTGTGATTATGTTTACCAGTATGCATATGATCTTATGACCGTTTCTCTACATGCAGTTACCATTTTATACCTAATAAAGCTATTGATTTAATCAATGAAGCTGGTTCTCGTGTTAGACTTCGTCATGCTCAAGTATGTGTGTTCAATGTATCTTTAATTTGGTTGTTGTACTTTAATGAGGCATTAATAAATGATCGATGCCCTTCAGCTCCCAGAAGAAGCCAGAGAGCTTGAGAAAGAACTTAGGCAAATAACTAAAGAGAAGAATGAAGTTGTTCGTGGCTAGGACATTGAAAAGGTACTTTTCTTTTTGCTACAGATAGAAAAATGTATGGGTCAATTGGCTTGGATAGCAGGTCGAAAATGATTTGTGTCAAATGGGTCTTTTTTTGGATACACTTTGGGTTAGTTTTATCTGAAACACATTCCGTACAAAATTTTTAAATATGTAATCAAGTCATCGTTGGAGGTTTAATGCGATAACGTAACACTTTGGGTATTTTTTATCTGTTCCCCCCTTTTTTCCCTAAATTAACATTGATGCACCTTTTTTTATTAACATTGATGCAACTTTTTCTTAAACAATAATTTTTTTTCTAAGTACTGATGCGGATATTTCATTCTAATCATTTTTAACAATCATTCAATTGTTTTTACTTGAAAAATAATATATTTTTAGTTCAATAATTCAACTAAATTTGAATGATTTTTTTTACTATATGAATTATACCTTATCCAAACAAATATACTTTCTGCTGTGTACTGATGCAACTTTATTTTTAACACTGATGCACTTGTGTTCTCAAATGGATCTCAATACACAGATATCAACTCTTGTAGATAAGAGCAAAGAGACGAGCAAGGCCGAAACAGAAGCAGGAGAGGAAGGCCCCACTGTAACCAAAGCTGACATTCAGCACATCATCTTGTCTTGGGCCAACATACCAATTGAGAAAGTCTCAATAGATCAGAAAGATCCCAATCAAACCAAAGCCTCTTTATCCTGGATGCGTGATTTTGCATTGCATACTAAACAAGGAACTCCAAAATTTCATAAAATAAGATTGTGAAGGAGTTGGAGGATTCATTGGACAAATGTTTGGAAATACATGATCACTAATCCAATGCTTTCTCATGCTTTAAGAGAATGTTGACTCGTTTAATATTTAACATTGTTGCACCTTTTATTATCAACACTAGTGCATTTTTTTTTGTAAAAAAATGATTTGTTTCTAAGTATTGGTGTGGATATTTCATTATAATCATTTATCAATAATCATTCAATTGTTTTTAATTTAAAAATAATATATTTTTTTAGTTCAATAATTCAACTTAATTTGAAATATTTCTTTTACTATATGAACTATTCCTTACCCAAACAGATGCATTTTTTTCTATGTGTTGATGCATTTTTATTTTCAACACTGATTCACATGTGTTCTTAAATATTTGAGTATGACTGGTAGGTGAAACAGATATTTCATTTCAATCATCTTTAACAATCTTAAAATTTATCTTAAAACAAAAATAAGCATATATACATAAAGCATCGAAGCATTTCATTTCCATATGCCCAAGACAAAATGAAAATTGCAATATTATTACATATAATGTATAATGTATAAATAATCAATGTTTGGCTGCCATGCTTCTTATTAGCATCCTTGCTATCCTTCTCTTTGGCTTCGACAGTTTCTTTATCTTTTAGAGTAGTGAGAGCATTACTGGTAGCTAACTTTCGTGCCACAAATATACGCTAGCACAACCACCATTTGGGCTCTAGGCGACTTTCAAACCCGTCATCCTAAGCTACATTCTACAGTTGATTCATTGGAGCTAACATCTCGAAGTGATCCATAATCAATGAACATTGTGAGTTCGTGACATCAGGTACCTTTGAAACTGACAAATTACACCCTAAAAACTTCTTGAAGGGCTTCTTCAGCCAATCTAGCAGCTTCCATATCTGAAAGTACAATGGTTTGAATGATTAAATCCATACCACAGTAAATGTGCAGTCCAGTAAGGTAGGAAGACAATAACTTACATGGCCATCATAATGACAGATTACAGATCGAGTCGGTATGCACCACTTTTGGTTTGACAAAATGGTTGTGGTGCATATTTTTGTGAGAACTGAATGTTTCAATTAGGTTAGGGGTAAATCCCGCAACCTCTGTGGAAGTTGACTATTAGGACCATGAAGCTTATCAAGAATATTATCATTTAACATATACATTCACCTGCAAGTGGAAATAGATGCTCTAAACATGCAAAATGGATGCACTAGTCATGCAAATAGATGCACTAAATATGCAAACAGATGCACTAAATCTAACATTTCACTAATCATAATCATTGACTTTCTACTAACCTACAAGTGCAAAGTAAAGAATTAATGCTTTAAACCTGAGCTTTATACCAATGCAAACATCAATAACAGAAAAGAGTAAACTAATGTGAAACAATGACATTATACATATTCATTTTTAGCATCTTCAGCTATTAGAGAATCGTTGATGGAATGTACATTGCTCAAAAAAGGATTTTGTTCAAGAGTGTCATTTTTATATGGGTCAAAATGGATTTTGGTCAAATGGGGTATATTTCACTTAATCACACAAGTTTTCAAGGTCAGCCTGGCTCGTACAAAAAATTTGTCATTTTGACCCGTACCAAAATTCCTCATTTCGACCTCTGATACAACAAATGAATAATGTACCATCTTAAGTGTTGAACTGAGTCAAGAACGCATGACCATATAAACAAGAAATAGAAGAAAAAGCAACATAAACTTTAATTATTGTACTAGAAAACATAAATAAGATTGCTTTACAGAGTGGAACTACATATGTACTCACTTGTCAAAGGAAACAACTTATGATCATTGTGTGTAATATAAAAATAAAAGAATAAGAGGCAATTACAGTTTTGCATATATATAGCATGAATACAGAAGGTATACAATTAGTACAAATATCATAATGTGGCATTTTTTGCATGTAATACTATGTACAAATATCAGTAGGAGATGCTTACCATTTGAGTCACTTTATAACCAAAAATGAGAATTTTATATACCACTAAGTTTTATTTATGTAAAAAAAAATGAAAATACCTCAAGAACTTGATTAAAGCGGGTTATATCTTCAGGGCCCATCACAGGATGACAACTAATAAAGAAGTATGGTTCAAACCACATGCAGAAGCCATTTGATCCATCACACCACATGGTGCTCCACCAACTGAGTTTTTTCCCTGTAGATGCCAAAATGGTATGATTACTAACTGAAGAACTGTAAGGGCAAATGAATGCACTAATTTCCACCTGTTCGATGCACAAAACATACAAACGGATGCCCAAATATTTCCAACGATGCACTAAATATACAAATTACAAATGAAGGCCCTACTATGACCAACGATGCACAAAGCTTACAAACTGATACACTAAACACACACAATGATGTCTTAATATGTCTAACAATGCACCAACCATAATCATTGATGCCCTAACCATACTCAATGATGCTCTAATATGTTGACCGATGCACTAAACATATAAACATTCAACTTGATGCAACAATTACAATCACAGATGCATTAATACAATCTAATGCCCTAACATGTAATCTCAAGTTTCAAATATACATACATATGCCCTTATATGTCATATGGATCGGTCATAAACACATATGCTTTAAATTAATGCATCACATTTCATAAAAGTTTATTTAAAAATTTTATGAAACACTTGGTGAGCAATTTTAATAAATGCATATTTTGATGCATTTTTTTTTGTTAAAACTTCGAAAATCATTACATCATTATGAATCTACACAAATGCCCTAATTTTACACATATTTACAAAAATACTAAGTTAGGGTATGTAAATGCACTAAACATACAAATATTTAACCTGATGCAGCAACCACAACCACAAACACAAATGCACTATTACAATCTGATGCCCTAAATTGTAATTCTATTGCTGCAAATATACACGCAGATGCACTAATACATCAAACACAAATACATATGCACTAATACAGATGCAACAACCACAAACACATATGCACTAATACAATATGAAGCCCTAACTTTTAATTCTGATGCTGTAAATATACGCACATATGCCCTAAGATGTCATATCATTCAATATTAAACATATTTGATGCAAATTAGTTCATCTTAGTTATATAATCTTACTCAGACATTTTATCAAACACATGGTGTGCAGCTTTAATAAACACACTTTTCATGCATTTTTTTCATCAAATTTGTTCCATATTCTGTAGAAAACATGACAATATGTAGAAATAACTGATGCCTTAACAGCGTGATTCCACTGATGCTTTAATCCAACTTTGTGTGTTTGATCGATTGTGTGTTTGATAAGGATTGTGTGTTTGCTTGATCGGAGTGTATGTGTCTTTGATCGGAGTGTGTGTGTGTGTGTATGTGTAGTTAGGGTTTTGGATAGTGGAGATGATGACAGCAATGATGATGGTGGAGATGATGATTGTTGATGGTATTGTGGTGCGGTGGTGATTGGTGGCGGTGTGGTGGCGGTGTGGTGGTGGCGATGTAGATGGTGAGTGGGAGGAAACTCTGGTTTGCAATGTAGATGGTTGTGTTCAGATGGTTGTGTTTGTATCTGTTGTATCTGATTAAATGACGCTCCCCTTTAACTTTTATTATTTTTTTCATTTTCTACCTTAAAGTTTTAGCTGTGTTCGCAATCTACCCTGTAACTTTTTTTCTCACTTTTCTATCAAATTATACTTTTCTCTAGATCCGGACTCTATATATATATATATATATATATATATATATATATATATATATATATATATATATATATATATATATATATATATATATATATATATATATATATAGTTAGGATCAAATAAGAAGAAAAATTAAAATAAGAATGATAGGAAGAAACTACAACCACTCATTTCAGATGCATCTACAAAAATGGATGCATCTCCCCTTAAAATTCTCCTCCCTATTTGAAATGTGTGGCTAGAAATCCTTCTTATTCTTCTCATTTTAGTTTTCTTCTTCTTGGATCTCTTCCTATATATATATATATATATATATATATATATATATATATATATATATATATATATATATATATATATATATATATATATATATATATATATATATATATAGTGAGGATCATGTGCGGATTTTTAATTTTAGTGCGGACGTACGGACAGATCTGGACCGCTCATTTCGATCGATCTTGACTTTTTGTAAAAAACTCAATATCTGCATTGATGAGTGTGTAAATACTCATCATTTTTAGTCAAATCTGAAGCAAAACATTTAAAAACACTCAGAAATGCATCAAAATACTGAAAATATTCCAAAATTGTGTTTTATATGTTTCAGATGCAAAATGTTTAAAATCGGATGAAAAACGAGCAAAGTTTGCATAATTGGCGGGTCCCTCAACTTTCAAATCTTGACAAAATCAGTCCCTGAGCATTTGTTTTGGAATAAAAGTCAACCCAAGTCCTTTCAAAATCAAAATTTATCAAGAATGATCCTTGGGTAAAAAGTTTGGAGAATTTACAAGTTTGATCCTTCAAGTTTCAAAATTGGCAAAAATAGTCCTTGGAAGTTTAAAAATGGAAAATTATCTTTTATGGTCCTTGTACTAATGAAACTTGGCAAGAATGACCCTTGGAACAACTTTGCAAAATTGGCAATTTCAGTCCTCAAGTTTGCAAAAATTACAAACTTGGTCCTTGTGTTATTAAAGCTAAACACCCAACTTGACCCTTGACCCCTGCCAATATACCCATGACCCACCACTTGAACCCTCCCTTTTAATATACCCCGGTCAAACCCCAGTCAAACAAACCACCCTTTTCCCTCCTTGTTCCACCTTCCTCACCACCTGCTCTGCAAATCCAGTACACCCCTCACCTCCAGCTCATATACCACCACCTTATCCCTCCACCTCACCCAACAATCCAAGAAGCATAAAATGTTTCTCCTTCCTTGCACTCAAACCCCCCCAGTTGCAATATCCATTTTGGCGCCAAAATCCATCAATGGCTAAAAAGAGCCCAACTCATCCAATGGCTCAAAATAAAAGTGGGAAACACTTTCGAGGCAAGTGGGGAGCACTTTTGCTGATATATAGAAGGAAGAGAAGGAGAGACAAAGTAGTAGTTTTAGTTTTTCATTTTTCATGTACGTCGTTTTTACTTTTAATGTCTTAATTAATTTCTTAAATTGTAATCTTCAGTTCCTATGTATTGAATTTAAGCTTTTTAGTCACTTGTAACTCAATTCAGTATCAATTAAAAAGTTTGATTCAAGCTTCATGTTTTTAAATTTTCTTTTATTAATTCAGTTTACATGTCCTTAAATTCAAGCTTCAATTGGCTTATTTCTAATTCAAATAGGCTTACTTAAGCTACTGATAGCTTTTAGTAAGCTTATTACTAAGGCTCAAGCAAATTTGGCATTTGGTCAACAAAAGTCAAAGGTTCAGAATCATGGTTGAATTAATCTGTATTGCTGAGATAGCTATGGATTTGGGTTGATTTAGTATGATTTGGGGTTGAGAATTGGTTTTAATCAGTGGTTCTTGTGTATGTTTACAAGCATAGTGGCTAAGGACTAATGTAAGTTCATTACTGTTACATTTTCTGTCATATCTGCATAATATCTGTCTTGCATCAGTTAGTGGTTATATTGATTTTAGATTTGATTTGGTAGTGATTATTGATTAGTTGTAAGGAATTCTAGTAGTAGATTGCAAAACAGTTAACTTAACTAGTGTTTGGATCAGATCCTTGATCTGAGTTTAAGGTTCTAGCAGAGGTCAAGTTAGGTTGCATTAGCTTTATTTAGCATCATTAAGTAGAGTTCAGTCATAAATTTGCATCCTAGAACACTCTAAGTCAAAATCTCTTAATAACTGCCTAAATTTGTAATTCAGCTTGAATCTGTTGGTAAGATCTAGCATATAGGTTTAGAAAGTAGTAAGTTAACTTGCATCAGCTCTATTTTATCATAATACATCATAATCAGTTCATAAATTTGGATCAAAACTCATTTTAGTCAACTTTCATTTCTGTCTAAAAAAGTCAAAAAGTTGAGAAAAGGTTTCAACCAAGCTTTCTTTGAATTTTCATTGATTCATTATTGATTCAATTCAAGTGAAATTTTGAACTTAACAACTTGGTTGGTCAAGAGCTTAAATCGATTTTGTGTAATTTTTCCAATTTTCTATAAGCTCCTAATGACTTGTCAAATGGGGCAAAAGTGCCCTGTGCACACACTCGACAACGAGTGTGCACAGGCATCTTCCAGACCTTGTGCAGGTCTTGCTTTTGGTCACTAGGGTTTGAAACTTGGTTGATTGGCTCATTGGCTGGTGGTCTTGAGATCTGCAGTTCTGGTTTTCACTTAAGTCCATTAGGTAAGCTTGTGCTTAAGCCAGAAGTTAGGAGGAAAAACTGTTTTGGCACTTAAACTTGTAAACCATCAAACCATTGTAGCTTGATATTCAGTGGTATAGCTTAGTTGAGTTTAGCTCATTTCAGGTAGTTATAGCATAATCTAGCTTCTGTGTTCAATTGGTGCTTATTTGTGGCCTTTAGCTTATTTTTAAGTGCTTATTTATACGCACTTTTCACTACAGCTTCATAATCTTGCATATAAGCTATAGTTTTTATAATTTTCATAAATTTAGAATATTATTTTAGACTTTTCCTAAATTTTTCATAATTTTTCATCACTGTTTAGTTTTTTTTCCTATTTTAAAACAGTTTTTAGAACTATTTAATTAGCTTTTAATACAAATAAATCAGAAAATCTTCAAAAAAATAAGTTTTCAATTTTCATAGATTAATATAAATATAAAAAACCAAAAAAATATTTTTCCATAATTTTCCTAGTTTAAATAGTAATTTTTAGCAATTTAATTAGTTTTAAATAGTTTTTAAATCATAGAAATTAGAATATAAATCAGAAAAATACAAAGTTAGTTTTGAAAATTTTCTTTAGTTATTTTAGATTTTTGAAAAATAGTTTTATAATTTTCCCATTAATTCTCATAATTTTTAGTATTTTAATTTAGTTTTAAAGTTTAAAATTAGTTTTTAATTCAAATTTATAAAAGAAAAATCAAGAAAATCCAATTTAAAAATAGTGATAGCGTTTATTTAATATAATTTATCTTTTTAATTTTCTTTCATTTTTCCTTTGTCATCTAGTATCAATCATAACCCCTTTCTTGTTCAATATCACCTGATCACTACACGTTTGGCTATTCAGTGGTCACACCTCGTTGGGACTTAACGACCCGGGGAAACACTAAACTCCTCTGGACTCAATTGCTTTGGTTCTAGACTGTCTGACTTTTATTACGGTTAACCATTCACAAGTGGTTGACTTGTGTAATAAACCTGACCGTTTGGGACCGAATCACTGCGCTAACTTTACGGTACCAATTGACCATGTAAACGATTTTTTTGATTTTTTTCCTTTTGAGTGATCCTTACTATTTTTATCTTCTTTCAT
This sequence comes from Chrysanthemum makinoi, assembly GCA_910596185.1. Taxonomy (NCBI): domain Eukaryota; kingdom Viridiplantae; phylum Streptophyta; class Magnoliopsida; order Asterales; family Asteraceae; genus Chrysanthemum; species Chrysanthemum makinoi. The sequence continues at coordinate 125,332,202 of OU343224.1, read as the reverse complement.
TTTTTTTTTTTATTTTTTCGGATTTTTCTGAGCACTTTTTGTTTTCTTGATTATGAGTCCTACCGTGATATTAACGATATTATGAGTCCTAGTGTGATATAATGAAACTGTGATATTATAAAATGATGATATTTTAAAACCAACTGTGATATTAAGTTTTTTTACATGTAAAAATGAACATTGATATTAAGAAACATATGATAGTTACTATGATATTAACAATTTTATTAAAAAAACATATGATAATTACGGTGATATTAACAATTATATTAAAAAAAGAAAAAAAAATCATGTGATGGTAAAAAAGAACCGTGATATTAACGTTTTTTATTAAAAAAGGAACATTGATATTAATAATATTAGTAAAAAAAAACAAAAAAGTAATGTGTGTTAGGTCACTAGATTTACAACACAAGCTTAATAGAAAGAGATAAGGCGATTGAACAATTATCCAAACACAGACACACGTTAAGAATGTAACCGGTTATGCGTAGATATGTGTGAAAGAGAATATATTGAACAACCAACCTTCAAATGAACGTTTACAAGGGGTATTTATAGGAGGGAAGCTAGGGCAACACTCCTAGTTCCCATCCTTTCCTTATTGGACATGGGCCTAAGCTCATGGGCCTTCTACATAAGCTTAAGGCTAATAACAAACATAAAAGCCATAATTAAGCTAACTATTACATATAAATTACTAACACTTGATTATGGTTTAGGAGTGATTCAAACAATCTCCCCCTAAGTGTTAGTGATGAAAACGGTGAAGGCGTTGATGTAATAGTAGCTTTGACGTCTTCCGACATTCTTCTTTCTTGTGAGAAGAATTGCCTTGATTCGAACAATCTCCCAGTGTAGAGAGATAGTTTTCTTTGAGCAGTTATGCTTTGACGTCATCTTTAACTTTGTTCTTTGATCATTGTTCTTTGTGATGAAAGATATAGTATGTTGTTATCGCATCAAGTCGCCTCAGGTGCGCCTTTGCTCCGGTGTCTCCACGTCATTCTTCAACATGGTCACACGCTCTTTTGGCGTTGGAATTAAAATCTTGATGAAGTTCTTTAAGTCTTTAACTTTGTAGATTCTTTGATTTGACGAAGAATCATTCTGATTGTTGTGTTGCTTTTGGATAGAACTCCCATTAGTGATGATGTTGGCGTGAGCATGAGAAGAATCTGCACGATCATTCCGAGCTTCCATAAGAAGAAAACATAAAAACGGTTAGTAATAAGCGGATTCCGGCACTTACAAGTTTGAACTTCGATAGTGTTAACAACATAGTGTGAAAACATAACTCTAATTCTTACAAAGGCCGTTCTGAACCGGAGTCCCACAAGTGAGATAACACGATGTACCGAAGTACATCTACGGTTCAGATGAGTCGCTGAGGTACGCCGAAGCATCACCTCTGTAGACCGTTTGAGACACACTAAGCGTAATTCACGGGGAGTTACCGAAGTGACTGCTGTCGGGCTGTTTGATGTTGACCCGGCGGGGAGTTTCCATTCAATCACCGAGGATCACAATTGCGAACCTCTCATAAATGTTCTCGACAGATTGCTAAGATCTGTGAAGGGCTCGATAACGTACCACTGATGTTCTTATTATTGAACATCAAGTGATGAAATGTCAAGTGTACCTAAGAGATCTTTTGATGAATCTCGTGGCTCTAGACTCAATAGTGCGTTTTGGTTTTCCTTGGCGGAGACTAGGGAGAGGGTCTCCTTCTTCAATATCAGCAATCTCTAAGAGAAAGCCGATAGTTTACGTAGGGTTCCCTGTGAGAATGAAACAAGCTTCTGTTGAGAGAAAATTGAGTGGCTAAGAAAGTTTAGTGCATGCGTCACTGGGTCCATGACGACTTTTAATCTTCAATACCGGTGTCAGCTAGTGACAACCAGTAGCATATGAATTGAACTCGGTGTCTGCCCTAAGTTGAATAATCTGGAGGGCTATTTCTTTTCACCCTTTTCTTTGCATTTCTTTTTAATTCTTCAACTCCTTCTTTCTCCGATTCTCGTTTTCTCCTTTTTACAATCATACCTAAGGACTTCTAAATTCTAACTTTGTGGTGTCCTTGGGTAGATCCCTCCGGCTCTGGCGGATCATTGGACGGTTATTCCTAACCTTAATCACCTTATAACTCCATTGCCATAAAACCATTTTCAAGAAAATCTGTCAAAGGGTTTGTAAATGAAAACATGTTTGAACCACTGTGAGAGTTTTATCTTTTAGCAGAAATACTCCCCCTCCACATGGTGCTTTAGAGTTTAGAGGCAGAAATCGCACAGTGAGGAAAAGAGCGTACTTTTGAATTGATCGACTCAAGATAGACATTCCCCGCGAGACACGGTTCGTGGCATAGTTAAAGAGTTGCATTGTCAGCTTTTAGGTGACAACTAGCTCTAATAACTATCTTGAAGGTGTGGACAAACCCGAAAGGTTGTCAAACCCGTCAAGGTTCATGTCTACCAAGAGTTTCTCGAATGGTACATTCTACTCGGACAAGTCCTTTGCGAGACACGTTTACATCACTAGCGAACTAGCTTGAAATTATTACCCGTCCCGGACAAGTCTTTTCGAGTTACTGACAGTTAAGATCTCGTCAATTCTTGGGTTGAAGTCTTTTTACACGAGAGTTCATATAGCAAAACACAACATATTTCTTATCACGTATTTTACTCCCCCTCAAAAATGGCATATAAAATGTTATTTTTGAAAAGTTGAGAATAAATATGACCATTTCGAGTGTTGCGGGAAGAATGACCACTGAGAACAATTAGTTGAACAAAGATTTTAGTCAAGTACTCCCCCTCAACGAGTGATATAAACGGTTGAGGTTTTTGAAAATCATAAGGGAAAGTACTTGTTCTTTTGAGCAAAACCTTGAAAAGTGATAGGTTTGATAGGTTTTACTCAAAAGTAAGAAGCTTTCGCTCCTTTTATAAGGATTGTGGCACTGAAGCGTACCACAGGGTCCTTTATTTACAAGAACGGGTTGTACACTGTAATGTGTGCACAAGCCATCCACATAATAAATCATACATCCAAAAGTATAATGAAAGAAGCAGTTCAAGGGGTACCAGGTAATCCAGTGATGTTGCCAGGAGTGTGAACCGGGCGTTGAAAGCCGGTGATATTAATCCTGGGTCGACTACCAACAAAGCTTTCCAATCTTCCGAACTGATCCCTTTGATACAACCGTTCATCAATTATTGTGATGATCCTCCTCACATCCCTTCGATCCTGAGAATTCCATCGCTTAGTAGACCCAATCTTTTGACGTATATCCTTCAACCTGTAAGCCAATCCGTCCCTAACCATCTTCAAAGTGTGATCCCCAAACTTGTGAAGATCTCTACACGCCATTAAGCAATTTCGTTGAAGTTCACTACGGTAAAGCGCCGAATGGTTTCTTTGATGGCGTATATTGTGAGAGCTGGTTGATGTTGGGAAGATCAAGCTGCGGTAGAGTGAGGTTGACACGGGTCTGATAAGATTCAACTGCAAGCTGGAGATCTTCTATACGTTCTTTGATGACTATCGTCGATGAAGATGAGCAATGACTTGATGAATTCACGTTGTACTTCAATGGAGAATTGTCTCATACGACCCTGTACTTTGGCAAGGTACATGTCTTCGATATCGTTGATAGACAAATTCTCAAAGTCAGCTTCAGAGAATGCATAATCCCTTTCATCTTGCCTTTTTACCACAATCTTCTTTAGAAAAGTGTAGTCCCATTTGGACGAAAGATCAACGTGTTTGATGGCAACGATACTCTTTGTACTGAACACTTCATGTTGAGATTTCTGAACCTGGCAGCTTCGGTAGTAGATTCTTCGGCGTTCCGGCCAATGGTGAATCCCATACATTGCATCTCGGTTGTACTCTTCCACTGCGTTGGAGAACAAGTGGTTAGATCTTTCCTCGATGGCTATGCAGTTAGAGTATATTGCTGCCGGGAATGGAAGTGTCAAAGATGTAGCGTATTTCCTAGAATCATCGCCACCGTGTAGAAGAAATTCCAGGTCTTTGTTGAAGAAATATCGGAATGGAATTCGAGGCTCATCTGTTTGGCCAATTGTTGGTAGAGGTTTAGACCAGTCGGTGTAATATGGAGGGTTGTCCCGTTTGGTAAAGTCGATGTTTGCTTCTGGGTTGAGCCAATCCATGTTATTAGACATAGCTCGAGCAATGTTTTCAAGGTGATATTCGACCTCGATGGCACTTTCTGAGCTATCTTTTAACAGTTGAAAAGCTTCATTCTTGATTCGCCGCAACTCAGATTTCGTCATCTTCTTTACTCGAAATTTTTCTTGCAATATCTTTGCATGCTCCAATGTATTACCGTCTACCGGTTCTTGACCTTGGCAGGGTAGGGAGTGGAATTAACAAGTGTAGAAAACCATTCAAATTCCTCTGTGGTATCTTCATCTAGCCATGATAGGATGTCGCCTTGGGCCTTCTTCTTGTTTCTTAGGCCTAGATGAGGGGCTCGGTTTCGTACTTTGTCGGGAGAGGCGGGTTGTTGTTGGGGCTCATGGTATTCTTCATCGTCACCACCCGTATACTCAAAGTGGTCACCGGTTTTCTGAGTCTGGGGTGGTGTCTCAGAATCCTGAGGTTTATCTGCAGAAGAGGGAGGAGGGGATCTTTGTTGAGCAGGAGTCCTTTGTGGTGGAGGTTGCATTGAGTACTGAATGGAAGATGATTCACCAGACTTCTTTGTGCGTTTAGGCTCCTTATCTATTGGGTTTTTGGTTCCTTGAATCATGAATTACTCTAAGTACTGGAACCACGGACAGAGTTGATATAACCACGGACAGAAGGATGGAACCACTGATGATGACAAACCACGGCTAGTAATAGTGTGTAACCACGGACAATATATTGTAACCACTGCTAGTCTTGTATAGTCGGTTTAGTTTATTGTATTAGATAAATATGGAAAAGATATTTATCTTGTAGGTTACGTATTGTATTATGTAAAGGACTCCTTAGTCTATAAAAGGAGGTCCTAGGTTAGATTAGATATATAAGTTTTATATCTAAGGTCGATACAATTCAAGGTTGCAAAACCCTAATACTGTAAGAGTATTCGTATTAATAAATAATATTGAGGTGTTGAATATTAATTGTTCTTCTTCTTAAGATTAAGTGTTAAATTTCGCGTAATACTTAATAAGCTTTTATTCTAAGTCAGTTTCTATATTAGATCGTTTGCTCAACTGGGATCAACAAGTGGTATCGGAGCTTGTGATCTAGAAACTGTAATCAAGAAGAGGTCAAGTTAAGTTTTGCTAAAAGTAAGATAAGATGTCTAACGAAACACACATGGTCATTTGCTTCAAAGGTGCCCATGCTCAAGCATGGTGAGTACCAAATCACGGAGGATGCGAATAAGGCAATACATTCGCATGATTGATTATGCTCTCTGGGATGTTGTGGAAAAAGGAGATACTCTTCCTAAGAAGGGTGATGATGGCAAAGAATTATCCATTGTTAGTGAGATTGATAAGGCTAAAAGAAAGATGGAGATAAAAGCTCATAGTATTCTCTCTATGGGAATACCTAATGAATATGCTTTGGACGTTGAACAATATGAGTCGCTAAAGAGTTCTTGGATGCTCTTGAGACACGGTTTGCTGGTAATGAAGCTACAAAGAAATCAAGGAAGAATATGCTCAAGCATCAACTTGAAAACTTCACTTCTCTTAGTGGAGAAAAACTTGATGGCACTTACAACAGGCTTCAAAACCTGATCGCCAATTGAAGTCATGGACTATAATGTTATTCAAGAAGATATAAATTTGAAGTTCATTAGAAGTTTATCTCCTGAATGGGCTGTTCATACGATTGTGTGGAGAAATAAGGTGGACTTTGATAAGATGACTCTGGACAATCTCTATAACAACTCGAAAGTCTATGAGTCGAGAATAACATTCTTTGGTGCATCTTCTACTAATCAAAACATTGCTTTTGTTTCAACTAATCACAAAAGTTCACATGATGTATCCACTGCTGCCTATGGAATAACCACAACTATTGCAAACAATACCATGGTTAGTGATCATTGTCGTGATGGTGCAATTTGTGCTTTTTTGTCTGATTTAACCACCAGTGTTGATGTATTGAATCAAGATATAGATCAAATTGATCCTGATGATCTTGAGGAGATTAATCTTCAATGGCAAATGGCAATGTTGACTCTCCAAGCAAGGAAATTTCTTAAGAAGACTGGTAGATATGTCAAGTATGATGCTAAAAGAAGAGCTGGGTTCGACAAAAGCAAGATGGAGTGCTTTAACTGCAAGAAGAAGGGTCACTTTGCTAGGGAATGTCGAGCTCCTAAGAGGATTGAAGGTGTCAAGAAGACCATTGAAGAGTCTGCTCCTTCTTCAGCATTGGTGGCTCAAGATGGTCTTGGTGAGTATGACTGGAGTGATGAAATTGAAGAAGGACCCAATGCAGCTTTTCTTGCTGGTGAAGCTTCAAAAGAACATAACTTTGCTCTTATGGCTTATGCTTCATCTTCGGTTCGATTCGAGGTATCTAATGAGTCTACTTGTTCTTTTAAATCATGTCAAGATAACTTAGAATCTCAAAAAGCTATCACTGAGAGTTTAAGAAAAGAAGTAGAAAGACTGTCTATGGACAACCTAGGTTATAGAGTTGGTCTAGAAAGTGTGGAAAAGAGGCTTAATTACTGTATCAAATGTGAGTTTGAGTATGTTGATAAAATTAATATACTAGGTGGAGAAATTGATCTAAAGAATAGGGAGATTAAGATGCTTAAAGAGAAACTAGAACAAGCTGAGAGTGTAAAAGTAGAAGCGCTAAAAGAAAAAGAAAAACATGTTGTTAGGGTTGCTAAAACACAATATGCTTCTGATCTAGTAAATAAACCAATAGGTCAAAAAATTGTTCAAGGATGGAACTGGCCTAGGTTACAATGATATGCCACCACTGATTGGTGCAAAACAGTCAAGCTATATCACTCAAGCTAACCACTTGTGAATGGCTAACCGTAATAGACTTAAAACTGCTCAGAAACCAATACAATGAAGATCAGAGGGAATATAGGAATTCCTGGGTCGTTTAGTCCCACGGAGGATGAATTGGTGTATAAATACTTGATCAGATGATAGAATGATCACTAAGGATAGTGATCAGTAAGGATTTTGAAATATAATTACCTAAAGAAAAGATTAAATTACAGTGACTAAAATGCAATTTAAAAGAAATTTTAAAAATTAAAATATATTAAATAAACGCTATCACTATTTTTACAATGATGTTTTAGTGATTTATAAAATAAAATGACTTAAATAAACTATTTTAACTAAAACGTAAACTTAAATTATCTAAAAACTAGATTTAAAATGAAAACGTAAGTTAAGTCTAAAAATTACGCGAGTGCGTAAGCAAAAACGTAAAATTTATGAAATAAAAGTCCTACAAGTATAAAAACAATTTTATTACGTACTATATGACAAAAGAAAATTTTAGAAAAAAGATTTATATTTTTTAGACTTTTATATTTTTTATTATGAATTAATTAAGATTTTATACTAATTAAATGTTTAAAAATACTAAAACTATTTAGAAAAATCTGAAACTTTTTTATAAAATACTTAATACTAATACAAATTAAAGAAAAATACAAATGATGAAAAAGCTGGTCTAAATAAGCTAGAAATAAGCAATTAAGCTCGTATAAGCTAAATGAACAAGGAAGACTTATGTATTAAATAGTGTAAAAGAAAACTGAAAAAGTCCCTAGGGCAGATGGTGTGTGTGTGGTGTGGTGAGCTGGGTGGCCAGGGTTCGAATCCCAGCACTGCCTTTTTGCTAACTTTTTATTTTTTTTTTGACTTTTTCTTTACAAACTTATTAAGCTACTAAAAATGAGCACTTTTCACAACTACAACTTTTTATGAAAATGACCAATAAGCTTAGTTTGAGCTTATTTTCTCAACAGTAAGTAGGAAAATGGATTAAAGAACATGATAATAGCCAAATGCTTATAAGCTAATAATTAAGCAAAATGAGAAATGGAAATAAGTTGAATACTGATAATAAGCTAGTGTTACAAATGAAAAAAAAACAAAATGACTTGAAAATAAGCACTAGATAAGCAAAATAAGCACAAAATACACTGGTATGCATAGGACACTTTGTAAATCACTATGCACCTTTAAGCTTATTTTTAAGCACTAAGATAAGCTATAAATTTAAAACAAACACTTGAACTAATAAGTTGACAAGATAAGCTATCCAAAAAGCTAAAGCTTTAACATTGGGGTCCACTATAGAGCTATTGGTGAGCTTATTAAAAAACTGAAAAACAACTGAGTTAAACTCAGTGTATACTGAGTGTTTTGGAAAACAAAAAGCTCTTGCAGGCTTATTAAATAAGCTACAAATGGAAAAATTAAGCTTGTAACCTTGAGACAGCTAGGTGAATTTCTCAAAAAGCTAAAACACATAAGCTAGAGGCCATTAATAAGCTCTCTAAGAGCTTGTGAAATGGGGTACCACAACTGTGCACAGAGCACTCTTTGACTTTTTTTCACAAAATGAAAGTTTGACTTAAATGAATTTTGAACTGACTATACTATCTGATTATGTTAATTTAAGGTATAATATGATTAAGTTAAGCTAGGTTACCAAGTTTTGAACTACTTTTATGAGTTTTACACTCAAAATTCCAACAGTGACTGAGTAATATGGGATTAAAAGGATTTTTGACTTTTTCTAAAACAAGCACTTGATTTTATTGTTTCTTTGAGTTACTTAGACCTACTGTGACATGGAACAACAGCAAACAACAACACAACTGGCCTTTAATGCAGTTAATAAGGCAAATCCAAACAGTACTTTAAGAAACTGTTTTGAAGCTTTTCAAAGTAAAATACGGATTAAGACCATGTCATGGATTCAGAACCTTGTATTATCATTAAATAGGACTAAAGAAGCATGAAATAACAACAATAGCAACATAAAACTCAAGATTATCAATTATGCTAATATGACTATGGAACTGAGATTTTTATTAACTATTAATTAAAAAGAACAAGCTACTGGTTTTATTACTTACTTTAACTTAACTACAACTAATAAACATACAAACACAAAGATTTGAGCTAATGACTGTCTTGAATAGTAAAAGGCCAAATTGGATCAAAAGAGCTTACAAGTGATTTCAAGTGAAAGATGAGAACCAAGGACTGAGAACATATCCTATAGCTTCCCAAGAAGCACTAAACCAATAAGCAATCCAAATTCAGCTCTGCTTCAGTCTTTAATCTTTACTTCCATTGATTTTTGAATTTAAAGCTATTTTTTGAGTATTTTTGTGATTTTTCTGTTTCTAATTCTAAACTGGTTTTTAAGGTCTCTAATAGCTTTAATAAGCTATATGAGGAGCTTATATGGCTTATTCAATTCTTAACAACAGCTACAACCATCATTTGCAGATTTTGAGAATTTGATCAAAAGTAAGATTTTTGCATAAACTGAAATGAGACTTAAACTGAAATTGATTACTGAAAACAGATTCAAATATACTTGAAAAACATAAATACAGTACTTGGAAGCTTAAAATTACACTTTTATTTGAAAATTAACTTATATGACATACAATAAACTAAATTAGACTAGATAACTCTTCACATTGCTTCCCATTCCTTCTTTATAGACTTTTTAGGACTCCCACATGCTTCTGATCATATCCCATCAACTATCTTGGCCATTGATTGAGTCAAAGTAATCTTAGCCTTTAATTTGGATTTTGGCGCCAAAAGTGTATAAGGTTGCTTGAGATAGTTTCAGAGTAATTAAAGAAGTTTGGGATGTTATGTGAGGTGGAGGGGACAATATGTGAAGTAGTCATGGAGTAGGAGTGATTTGGAAAGCAAAACAGAGGTTTGTGAGTGCTACTGACTGCTATGGTGGGGATGCATTAATTGGTTGTGGGCTGGTGTATAGGTGGAAAGGGGATGGTATACAGGTGTTAGGGGTGAGGTGGAAAGGTGAAAACAAGTGGTGAAAACCACTGGTTTTGTTTAAACAACCATGGGGAGAAGAACCTGATGAGGCGGTTTTTCATTTTAAATATTTGGGCCGGGTTGGTTTATTGGATTTGGGCCTGAGATAATATAAAGGATCCGTTTGGTTTGTTAGCTAAATAACCCAAGGACTAAAACTGCAATTCTGCCAAAGTTAAGGGACCAATTTTGCCAATCTTCCAAAGTTCTTACAAGGACCAAACCTGCCATAAATAAATAGTACAAGGACCAATGATGATTATTTTCCATTTTTAAATGTCTAAGGACCATTTTTGCCATTTTTAAAAGTTAAGGGACTAAAGTTGTAATTTTGCAATTTTTAAATTTCAAGGACTTGTTTTGACAACTTTATGAATCCCTAAGGACTTAAAATGATATTTTTCTTATTTTGATATACCAGGGACTGTTTTGACAACTTTTAAACTTGGGGACTAAAAGCGCCAATTATGCAAACTTGATACGTTTTTCACCGGATTTTGATATTTTTGCATTTAAAACACATAAAACACTTGTTTGTGATATTTTAATCATTTTGATGTGTTTTACGAGTGTTTTCGAGATGTTTTGGCATTCTAAACAGTATAAAAATGATGAGTATTTAGACACTCATCAATCCCCACACTAAGATATTGCTAGTCCCTAGCAATGATTTGAGAAAAATTAATGGATTTCATCTCTTTACCAAAAGCCATTACTTCTGGAGTAGCCAAATGTTTCAGTTCAAGTAAGAACCTTGGTACAATGATAACCAAATGATTTTGAGCAAATCATAAGCTTTCAACGGATTTGATTTGTCTTTACCAGAAGCCGTTTGCTTATGGACTAGCCAACTCTTAGATAAATTATCAATATTATCTTTGGTGAGCCGATTACCAATTATGGATTTCCAGCTGCCTTTACCACAAGCCATAAACTTGCGGGCTAGCCAACTCTTCACTTTTAAGGATATGGTGAGTTGAATACCATACAATTTTGGGCAAATTGCAAGCCATAAACGGATTTGAGATATCTTTACCAAGAGCCGTTTGCTCTTGGATTAGCCAATCCTTATGTGGGTTAGACATGGCGGAATGATTACCATTTGCTGAGTAAGTGAAAAACACTTACTCCAAAAAAAAATTTTGGCCAAAAATTGGGGAATTGGGTGGAATAATTACATGATAAAATTCGTGAGAATTCCCCCCCACACTTAGAAATGAATATTGCCCTCAATATTCAAAGTACCGGCTGTTATGCCGAAACATAGAACGTAAAAGGGAAATACTACGGCCATTATTTTGTTTTTGATATATACACATTTTTTTTTTTTTTTTTTAACTGAAAAGTTATATACAATAGCGTGGGGCAACTCCCCCACACTAGGGTGGTAGAAAAGGGGGTAAGAAGACAGAAACATGGGTGAAAACCCATATGGTGTGTGCTACTATTTTTGATTCCCGAGTCACTAGCTTGACTCGATCCCCGCATTCATTGATTCATGGGGAAAGTTTGTAGATACGGGACAATCACGGGTGGAATGTCCTCTCCAAAGTAGTGCTTTAATCGATGACCATTTACTTTAAAATTTGGACCATCAGGCTTAGATAACTCAATGGTACCATAAGGATAAACCTTAGTGATAGTAAATGGACCAGACCAACGGGACTTGAGCTTTCTCGAGAAAATCTTCAATCTAGAATTGAAAAGAAGGACTCGATCACCAACGTTGAAAACGCGGTTTTTGATTTTGGAGTCATGAATCTTCTTTGTCTTTTGTTTATAGATCAAAGAGTTCTCGTATGCTTGATCACGGAGTTCATTTAATTCATTCATTTGAACTTTTACGTGATCACCAAATGCGTATATCGAAGTTTGCATGTTTTAAGGCCCAGTAAGCCTTGTGCTCTAGCTCAATCGAAAGATGACATGCCTTTCCGTACACTAGCTTGTATGGAGTACACCCAATTGGTGTTTTGTAAGTCGTACACGAAAGGCCGAGTCGTCATCCGGTTTATCCGACCGGGATGCACGGTTTTCGCCTCTTGTTCTTTCAAGGATTCTTTTAATACCACGATTTGAAACTTCCACCTGCCCACTTGTTTGTGGGTGGTATGCGATAGATAGCGGTGGGTAACACCATACTTTTGCATGACACGATCAAATTGGTCATTACAAAAATGTGTACCACGATCACTGATTATAGCTCGAGGAGCTCCAAACACGGCAAAAGAGATTTCAAAAATTTTACAACTACTCGGGCATCATTGGTAGGTAAAGCTTTCGCTTCAACCCATTGTGACAAATAGTCAACAGACCGAGTATGTATTTGTTACCTCGAGAAGATGGAAATGGCCCCATAAAATCAATACCCCGGATGTCAAATATCTCACAAACTTGAATGGCATTTTGTGGCATTTCATTTCTTTGAGATATATTTCCATGACGTTGACAAGCGTTACAGGTTTTGACAAAATCGTGGGCATCCTTATAGATTGTGGGCCAATAAAACCGGAATCAAACACCTTTTTGGCGGTGTAGTTTGGACTATGATGGCCCCGGTGGGTCCGGCATGGCAAGTGAGAATGTCAAGAGCTTCCGTCCATAAACACACCGTCGGATGACTTGATCCGACAGATTTTGAATAAGAAGAAGGGTCGTCCCGAAATAATGTTTAACATCTTTGAAGAATTTGTTCTTTTGTTGGGTCGACATCCCTTTCACAATGAAGTTACCCGCATGGTAATTTGCGAAATCAACAAACCATGGGGTAGAAGAGTTTCCATGAAAAGAAACCGCATTGAGTGTCTCGAGAGGAAATGTTTCATTTATTTCCTTTTCTCGAAAACATCTTGGTGAGGGTTTTCTAATCAGACGGATGATCAGCCGGGTTCTCGGCTCCTTTTTATCACGTATGATGATATCAAATTCTTGGAGGAGGAGAACCCAACGGAGCAATCTCGGCTTTGCATCTTGTTTTGCAAAGAGATATTTGAGAGACGAGTGATCCGTATACACTACGCATTTGGTCAAGATGAGGTATGGCGAAATTTCTCAACGCATACACCACGGCTAATAATTCTTTTTACGTGGTGGTGTAATGGGTTTGAGCTTGGTCATAGTCTTACTTGTGTAGTGGATAGGCTGAAAATGCTTGGTTTTTCGTTGCCCCAAGGCTGCACCGATAGCAAAATCACTTGCATCGCACATGAGTTCAAAGGGTAAATCGGTCGGGGCAACTAGAATGGGTGCTTCCGTAAGCTTTTTCTTTAATGTTTCAAAAGCTTTGATGCATTCGGGTGAGAAGATAAAAGGAGCATCTTTTTCAAGAAGATGAGTCATAGGCCGGGCGATTTTAGAAAATCTTGTATGAATCTGATAGAAACCGGCATGACCTAAAAAACTCCTAATACCTTTGACGGTAGTAGGATGAGGCGGTTTAGCAATAACATCAACTTTTGCTCTATCTACCTCAATCCCATTTTTGAAATCTTATGGCCAAGGACTATGCCTTCTTTGACCATAAAGTGGCTTTTCTCCCAATTTAGACAAAGATTGGTGTCTTCACACCGTTTGAGCATTTTATCTAGATGGGAGAGACATGTTTGAAAAGAATCCCCAATGACCAGAAGTCATCCATAAACACCTCCATTGTTTCCCCGATCATGTCGTGGAAAATGGCCATCATACATCGTTGGAGCGTGCCAGGAGCATTACATAAGCCAAAAGGCATACGTCTGTAGGCAAAAGTTCCGTATGGGCCGGTGAATGTAGTTTTATCTTGATCCTTTGGATCAATGGGGATCTGAAAGTAACCCGAGAAACCATCAAGGAAACAATAGTATTCATTCCCTGCTAATCTCTCAAGCATTTGGTCCATAAAGGGTAGAGGAAAATGGTCTTTACGGGTAGCGTCATTCAACTTACGATAGTCACTGCAAACACGCCATCCGTAACCAGCGAGTTGGAATTAACTTCGTTATCTTCATTTGTGACAACAGTTATGCCACCCTTTTTAGGAACACAATGAATTGGGCTAACCCAAGGACTATCTGAGATCGGGTAAATCAATCATGCATCAAGAAGTTTGATAACCTTCTGTTTGATAACATCATGGATTTTTGGATTTACTCTTCTCTGATGTTGAACTGCTGGTTTGAAGTCATCCTCCATCAAGATTTTGTGAGTACAAAATTCAGGGTTGATACCCTTAATGTCCGAGAGTTTCCAAGCAATTGCTTGCTTGTGTGACTTCAAGACCTTTATGAGGCCTTTTTCATCTTTACTCAAATCTCTAGCAATAATGACGGGTAATTTATCATCACCCTCAAGAAATGCATACTCGAGATGAGGAGGTAATTCCTTAAGCTCAACCTCGGGGAAATTCTTGATTTTCTCAACTGACTTGACTTCCTTGTTATGAAGTTTGGCAGGAGGGAGCGGAGGAAGTGTCCTGATTTAACAACTTCTTTAGAAGAATATCTCCCTCGGACTAATCTCATTTTGATTAATCTCATCGTAATTGAATCACTAGTGTGAGGGGTTGATGATGGATCATCATTAAGCAACTTCTCAATAAGAAGTATGTCCCCTCAATGTCAATTGGAGCGTGATCAATTTCCCATGGAACAGAATCACTAGCCAAGTATGCTTCAATCTCTTCCAAGATGAAGTCACTTTCCTCAAAAGGAGTGAGAAAAGGAGTAGAATTGGCGATGATGGGTTGAGATGAATGAGTGAGATTATCATTCGAAGAATTATGATCATAACCAAGAACTTCTTGAGAGTACTCTTCAGAAGCAACATCAATGATATCTATTCGGTTAACCGACTCGGAATCATAGTTTGCGGAGTACCTCGAAGTTTGATCAAGGTTAAAGGTGCAGACTTCATTACCAACACGTAATGTGATTTCTTGCTCAAATACATCAATGAGAGCGCGTCCGTTCTCGGGAATCCTCGACCAACAATGAGAGGAACCCGATGATCGGCATCAAAATCAACAATCCACGAAGTCGGTGGAAAATGGAACTTTCCTACTTTCACAAATACGTCCTCGGCAATGCCAAGAGGGCGGGATATTGTACGATCTGCAAGCTCGAGAGTCATGCATGTAGGAGTAAGTTCCGGAAGAGAAAGTTTCTTCCATATTGAATAAGGCATCAGGTTGATGCTTGCACCAAGATCGGCTAAGGCAAAGCATTCAACCATTCCTGGAAATACACAAGGTAAGAGAAATTTTCCAGGATCTCCAAGCTTTTCTGGAAGCTTCTTCAGGATAGCTGCAGAGCAGTTCTCGTTAAGAGGAGTTTTAGCCATTTCAAACAGCTTTTCCTTGTTGCTTAACATGTGTTTGAGAGTTGATGCAAATTTGGGCATCAGCATGATAGCATCCGTAAAGCTTATGTCAAAATGTAACTCTTGGAAAATTTGGAAAAATTTGTCCATTTGATGACTGGCTTTCTCGCGGAGCTTTTGCTCATTCAAGCGTGATGGGTAAGGAATAGAAGATTTGGATTTCGGTTTTCAGGGAGCTTTTGGAGGTTCAAAACAACTCTGGATTTGACTTGGGTTTACGGACAACTTAAGGTTGGACTACAGAAGGTAGGGCGTGTGCGGTACCATTGGGCTTGAATAATGCACCTTGTCCGTTGTATCCTTGGTAACTTGACTCATTTCTTCTAGTGGAGGAGGCATTGGAGTCGTAGGTCCATTGTGTGTCTTAGGTTCACTTTCCACTACCTTTGGCAGAGAAGAAGAAGAGGTAGTAGGAATAGCGGGTCCATTGTATGAAACACCACTTCTGGTTATGATCGCCTTAGCATCCCTCTCGGGTTAGCGATCGTGTTGCTCGAAGTTTTCACGAGCCGAGGGTTGATCATTTAAAGACTTTTGAGATCGGCAATCGGTGACCAACAACTTGTTCATTTCATCTTGGGATTTCATGAATGCTTTAATAACTCATCGGATGATGGTGCTTGGAGGATGTGGAGGGAAATTCTGAGGTCGGATGTTTTGATTATGACCTTGTTGTTGAAAATTCCCTTGATTAGGATTCACATTCCCCTGAAATTGATTCCCTCGATTGAAATTGTTTTGATTAAGGTTCCCTTGATGTTGGAAACCTTGATTGGGTCTAGGATAGAAATTACCTTGGTTTTGATAACCTTGGTTCATTCTAGGTTGATTCGATTCGGTTAGGATTAGTTAAAACCGGGTGGTGCGATAAGTGTTAGCACGGTAGTTTGGTTCATTCGAGGCGGTATTGATTACCTCCTTGATTTGAAGTACCGGCTATAGCATTAGCTTCAACGGACTACCGGTGGCGATCAGTTGTAGTATGCATGAGGACCACCACAAGTAACACAAACTTCAACTTTCTTCACTTGACCATGTGATGGTGTGCGTGTGAAGGTGACTTTCTTTTGGTTAGCAAGAACCAAAGCCTGAACAATATCTGTGAGTTTATCAATCTTAGCATCGGTGCTAGATGTACTCACGGGAGATGAAGAAGAAGGTCCGGCATTAGGCTGAGTTTGATATGTCTTTGTCTGCGGAAAGAGCGGACACAGGACTTGTTTTCAATGATTTGTAAGGCTTCTTTTGTGGTTTTGCTAAGGAAATTACCTCCAGCGGAGGCATTCAAAGAGTCTTGGTCAGCTTGTCTCAGACCATTGTAGAAAGTATCCATTTGCATTAATTCGGTAAAATCATGATGCGGACACTTGGACAATTCTTTATAACGATCCCATGCCTCCCGAATGATTCATCAAATCTCTGAGAAAATTTCATTATCTCATTCTTAAGACTTGTAGTTTGGGATGGAGGATAGAATTCGTTAACGAACTTGGTGACTAGATCCTCCCATGTCTCAATAGAACGAGGGGTTGTTTCTCAAGCCAATTCCGGGCTTGTCCCTCTAAAGAGAATGGGAACAGAAGAAGCTTGATAGCTTCATGTGGGACATTCTTGTATTTGATGGTAGATGCTATCTTGTTAAACCATCGAATGTGTGCATGAGGATCATCCCGCTTAAAACCATAGAATTGGCTTTGGGTTACAGATTAAGTAACCGGTTTTGAGCTCAAAAGTATCACCACAATGGTGGAACAACAATGGCATCTCCGTAACCCTCGATGGGTGCTTGGAGAAGCTCATTCATGGGTTTGTCTTATGCCATTACGACAGGTGGTGGTGGTGGTAGACGTTCCTCGATCCGCGGTGAAGGAGCGAACGTCCTCTACGTCTACGAGGAATCTTTCCAAGTTCGAAAGTGGACTTGTAGAGCTGGAAGAACGAGTGCGCATGCACTAAGTATAAAAATCATTTTTCAAAACAAATGCGAGGCAAAACGACAAGTGAACTTAACCAATAATCACAAATGAAATGGCTTCTTTGAAAAAGGTACACCAAATCACAAGGACACAAAGGCAAGTTTTAAATCTGATGTTAGGGAACTTATTATGGTCACACCCCCAGTTAGTAGGTGTCTGCCTTGATTTCGGTGGTTGATTTTTATGTATATATTAAGTACCACTGAAAGAGCGTAGGTATAGATTTGTGCCTGATGGTTTAAAACTTTTGGAAAATATTTTTGGAATCGTCTCGTTTAACCAAATCGTATTTCTTTAAGAATCACCTTAAAGGAAACACAAGCTAGAAAACGTTACGATTGTTTTGTTGTTTTATATTATTTTTGGTGTTTTTAACACTTTAGGAAAAGTGTTAATGAACTTTTTGGATTTATATTTAACTTTACAAAAAACTGTTTACAAACGGTGGTATATGTGCAAGTACTGGGTCGAAAATGTTTAGAACAACTACACCTCCCGGCGTGGCGCCAAAATTTGATTGGTGCAAAACAGTCAAGCTATATCACTCAAGCTAACCACTTGTGAATGGCTAACCGTAATAGACTTAAAAGCTGCTCGAAACAAATACAATGAAGATCAGAGAATATAGGGAATTCTGGGTCGTTTAGTCCCACGGAGGATGAATTGGTGTATAAACACTTGATCAGATGATAGAATGATCACTAAGGATAGTGATCAATAAGGTTTTTGAAATATAATTACCTAAAGAAAAGATTAAATTACAGTGACTAAAATGCAAATTAAAAGAAATTTAAAAAATTAAAATATATTAAATAAACGCTATCACTATTTTTACAATGATGTTTTAGTGATTTATAAAATAAAATGACTTAAATAAACTATTTTAACTAAAACGTAAACTTAAATTATCTAAAAACTAGATTTAAAATGAAAACGTAAGTTAAGTCTAAAAATTACGCGAGTGCGTAAGCAAAAACGTAAAATTTATGAAATAAAAGTCCTACAAGTATAAAAACAATTTTATTACGTACTATATGACAAAAGAAAATTTTAGAAAAAGATTTATATTTTTTAGACTTTTATATTTTTTATTATGAATTAATTAAGATTTTATACTAATTAAATGTTTAAAAATACTAAAACTATTTAGAAAAATCTGAAACTTTTTTATAAAATACTTAATACTAATACAAATTAAAGAAAAATACAAATGATGAAAAAGCTGGTCTAAATAAGCTAGAAATAAGCAATTAAGCTCGTATAAGCTAAATGAACAAGGAAGACTTATGTATTAAATAGTGTAAAAGAAAACTGAAAAAGTCCCTAGGGCAGATGGTGTGTGTGTGGTGTGGTGGTTGGGTGGCCAGGGGTTGAATCCCAGCACTGCCTTTTGCTAACTTTTTTATTTTTGACTTTTCTTTACAAACTTATTAAGCTACTAAAAATGAGCACTTTTCACAACTACAACTTTTTATGAAAATGACCAATAAGCTTAGTTTGAGCTTATTTTCTCAACGATAAGTAGGAAAATGGATTAAAGAACATGATAATAGCCAAATGCTTATAAGCTAATAATTAAGCAAAATGAGAAATGGAAATAAGTTGAATACTGATAATAAGCTAGTGTTACAAATGAAAAAAAACAAAATGACTTGAAAATAAGCACTAGATAAGCAAAATAAGCACAAAATACACTGGTATGCATAGGACACTTTGTAAATCACTATGCACCTTTAAGCTTATTTTTAAGCACTAAGATAAGCTATAAATTTAAAACAAACACTTGAACTAATAAGTTGACAAGATAAGCTATCCAAAAAGCTAAAGCTTTAACAGTGGGGTCCACTATAGAGCTATTGGTGAGCTTATTAAAAAGCTGAAAAACAAGAGTTAAACTCGGTGTATCTTGAGTGTTTTTGGAAAAACAAAAAGCTCTTGCAGGCTTATTAAATAAGCTACAAATGGAAAAATTAAGCTTGTAACCTTGAGACAGCTAGGTGAATTTCTCAAAAAGCTAAAACACATAAGCTAGAGGCCATTAATAAGCTCTCTAAGAGCTTATGAAATGGGGTACCACAAGCGTACCTGAGCACTCTTTGACTTTTTTTTTCACAAAATGAAAGTTTGACTTAAATGAATTTTGAACTGACTATACTATCTGATTATGTTAATTTAAGGTATAATATGATTAAGTTAAGCTAGGTTACCAAGTTTTGAACTACTTTTATGAGTTTTACACTCAAAATTCCAACAAGGATGAGTAATATGGGATTAAAAGGATTTTTGACTTTTTCTAAAACAAGCACTTGATTTTATTGTTTCTTTGAGTTACTTAGACCTACTGTGACATGGAACAACAGCAAACAACAACACAACTGGCCTTTAATGTAGTTAATAAGGCAAATCCAAACAGTACTTTAAGAAACTGTTTTGAAGCTTTTCAAAGTAAAATACCGATTAAGACCATGTCATGGATTCAGAACCTTGTATTATCATTAAATAGGACTAAAGAAGCATGAAATAACAACAATAGCAACATAAAACTCAAGATTATCAATTATGCTAATATGACTATGGAACTGAGATTTTTATTAACTATTAATTAAAAAGAACAAGCTACTGGTTTTATTACTTACTTTAACTTAACTACAACTAATAAACATACAAACACAAAGATTTGAGCTAATGACTGTCTTGAATAGTAAAAGGCCAAATTGGATCAAAAGAGCTTACAAGTGATTTCAAGTGAAAGATGAGAACCAAGGACTGAGAACATATCCTATAGCTTCCCAAGAAACACTAAACCAATAAGCAATCCAAATTCAAACCTCTTTAATCTTTACTTCCATTGATTTTTGAATTTAAAGCTATTTTTTGAGTATTTTTGTGATTTTTCTGTTTCTAATTCTAAATGGTTTTAAGGTCTCTAATAGCTTTAATAAGCTATATGAGGAGCTTATATGGCTTATTCAATTCTTAACAACAGCTACAACCATCATTTGCAGATTTTGAGAATTTGATCAAAAGTAAGATTTTTGCATAAACTAAAATGAGACTTAAACTGAAATTGATTACTGAAAACAGATTCAAATATACTTGAAAAACATAAATACAGTACTTGGAAGCTTAAAATTACACTTTTATTTGAAAATTAACTTATATGACATACAATAAACTAAATTAGACTAGATAACTCTTCACATTGCTTCCCATTCCTTCTTTATAGACTTTTTGGACTCCACATGCTTCGATCATATCCCATCAACTATCTTGGCCATTGATTGAGTCAAAGTAATCTTAGCCTTTAATTTGGATTTTGGCGCCAAAAGTGTATAAGGTTGCTTGAGATAGTTTCAGAGTAATTAAAGAAGTTTGGGATGTTATGTGAGGTGGAAGGGACAATATGTGAAGTAGTCATGGAGTAGGAGTGATTTGGAAAGCAAAAACAAATTTTTGTGAGTGCTACAAGCTGCTATGGTGGGGATGCATTAATTGGTTGTGGGTTTTGGTGTATAGGTGGAAAGGGGATGGTATACAGTGTTGGGGTGAGGTGGAAAGGTGAAAACAAGTGGTGAAAACCACTGGTTTTGCTTAAACAACCATGAAGGAGAAGAAGCTACAGATGGGGCGGTTTTCATTTTAAATATTTGGGCCGGGTTGGTTTATTGGATTTGGGCCTGAGATAATATAAAGGATCCGTTTGGTTTGTTAGCTAAATAACCCAAGGACTAAAACTGCAATTCTGCCAAAGTTAAGGGACCAATTTTGCCAATCTTCCAAAGTTCTTACAAGGACCAAACCTGCCATAAATAAATAGTACAAGGACCAATGATGATTATTTTCCATTTTTAAATGTCCAAGGACCATTTTTGCCATTTTTAAAAGTTAAGGGACTAAAGTTGTAATTTTGCAATTTTTAAATTTCAAGGACTTGTTTTGACAACTTTATGAATCCCTAAGGACTTAAAATGATATTTTTCTTTATTTTGATATACCGGGACCTTTTGACAACTTTTTAAACTTGGGGACTAAAGCGCCAATTATGCAAACTTGATAATACGTTTTCACCGATTTTGATATTTTTGCATTTAAAACACATAAAACACTTGTTTGTGATATTTTTATCATTTTGATGTGTTTCTGAGTGTTTTCAGATGTTTTTGGCATTCTAAACAGTATAAAAATGATGAGTATTTAGACGCTCATCAACCACCTACTCTTATGCAACATGCACCACCTCCAAAAGAGCTCTCATTTAGCAGTGAATTTAGTTTCAACAAACCTGTAGGTGAGACTAAGAATGAATCACCTAAGATAGGTTAGATAGGTCATCGATGCTCCCATCATTGAAGATTGGGAATCGACCGAGGAAGATAGTAAAGTATCAACACGAAAAGTTAGAACCTCTTAAGAAAGTTGATACTAGACAAGCCAACCTTGTACCTAGATTTGGAGTTCAAATTACTAAGAAAGTGGTAGAGTACAAGGAAATACCTAGGGAACAGATGAAAAGATATATACCTAAGGGAAATCAGAGAAACTTTAATGGCCTAATATCTAACAGGTTAGGTAATGAGTTTCAATGTGTCAAGAAAGCTTGTTATAACTGTGGTAGTTTTGAGCACTTACAGAGAAATTGTTATAAAAGCAGACCACAAGTTTGGAATCATTGGAGGAGGGTAAATCACCAAAAATTTTCAAAGAAAACAAACCCTCATCCTAACCGAAACATGATTCCTAGAGCAGTGTTAATGAGGAATGGAAATACAAAATCAATTGTCACTGCTTCACCAAAATGGGTTCCAACCATTGCTAAGCAAAGTGTAAACACGGCTAAGCAAAATCAAACCACTGATAAGCCAAAAATCACCAAAGATAACAAAGAAGTTTTAAAATTTCCAAAGGTGATAACCAGTGGTTGGAAATCATTTTATCTTTGTAAAGGCCTCAGCTAGTTGGCAATGGAAACCTAAGACCAAGGTTTTACATCATGTCAACTGTGCACCAAAGGTGATAACTGACACAGTGGTTGGAAATCATTTTTAATTATATTGTTTAATATCATGTGCAGGGCAATCTACAAGATGAGCTAAAAGACAAAGGAGTTTTTGATAGTGGTTGCTTTGGGCACATGACTTGGGATGGGAGCAACCTGGAAGATTTTGAAGCTTTTGATGGAGGATATGTGGCTTTTGGCAATGATCCAAAGGGAGGAAAGATAATTGGAAGAGGCACAATCGAGCAGGGAATTTGGACTTTGAAAAAGTCTACTTGGTACGAGGACTTAAGTACAATTTATTGATGTTTCTCAAATGTGTGATAAGAAAAACTGGGTACTTTTTGGTGAAACTGAGTGTGTGGTGTTGTCTCCCGAGTTTAAGATGCGATGAGAAGTTTATACAACTTAGGGTACCTAGGAAGGAAAATATATATTGTTTTGATCTTAAAGATGTAATTCCTAATAGGTCCTTAACTTGTTTGTTTGCTAAAGCATCTGTGGATGAGTCTAAGTTATGGCATAGAAGATTAGGTCACCTCAATTTGAAAACAATCAATAAAGCGTAAGAGGCAACTTAGTGTGAGGGTTACCTTCTAAGGTTTTTGAGTGTAAGGAACTGTGTGTGGCCTGTCAAAAGGAAAACAACATAGAGCTTCTTGTAAGTCCAAAACTGTCAACACCATTACACAACCTCTGTTTATGCTTCATATGGACTTATTTGGACCTACTTTTGTCAAGAGTTTGAACCATAAGCGGTGATTGCCTAGTTATCACTGATGATTATAGTAGATTTTCTTGGGTTTACTTTTTGGCCGCTAAGAGTGCAACTAGTGAAATTCTCAAGAGTTTCATTACTAAGATAGAAAATCTAGTAAATCATAAAGTAAAGATAATCAGATGTGATAATGGAAATGAGTTTAAGAATCTTTGTGATGAATCAGTTTTGTGTAGATAAAGGTATAGAAAGACAGTTTAGTGTTGCTAGAACACCACAACAAAATGGTATAGCTGAAAGGAAAAATAGAACACTAATTGAGGTGCTAGGACTATCTTTGTCGAGTCTAAGTTACCAACTACCTTTTGAAAGTAGGCACCGCATGTTATGTGCAGAATAGAAGCAAGGTAGTGAAGCCTCATAACAAGACCCCTATGAGTCAGTTACATGATAGGAAGCCAATGATTGCATTCCTAAAACCTTTTGGGTGTTCTGTTACTATCTTGAATACCATAGACTACCTAGGCAAGTTTCAAGAAAAGCTGATGATGGATACTTTTTAGGCTATTCTTCAAATAGTAAAGCCTTTAGAGTATACAATAGGAGGACTAAAATAGTTGAAGAGAACTTACATGTTCAATTTAGTGAAAAGACTCCTAGTGTTGAGACCAAAGGACCTGACTGGTTGTTTAACATTGATATGCTAACCAAATCTATGAATTATGAGCCTATCATTGCGAGAACTTCCACTAATGTTGATGCGGTACTCAAAAGGATTCGGTGCGAAGCAATTTCTAAGGAAGCTGATTCTCCTCAAGAGTTCTATTTGTTTGAAAAGTGGAAAGCTAGTTCGGTCTCACCCATCATTGATAAGCAAGGTCCCACTGATGATTATGTCTTGAATACTGGAGGCAATATTGATCATCATCATGATAAGGATGAGTTGTTGAAAGATAATTCAGTGTTGGTAGAAGAAATTGAAAAGAAGAAAAAGCATTCTAAAAGCACTGCTAAGCCTTAAGAAAGCACGATAAGCCAAATGTAAGCACGGATAGAGATAATGCAAGCACGGCTAAGTCAACAACTTCTACCACAGTTATCACAAGTGAAATCCCTAACTGTAAGTCGATAGTAGTACTTTCTTTGGGCCAACTGCAAAGCCATTATATGGTGAAGAGGAGTATCCACATGATCTGATATGCCCTTTGATTGAAATTGATACTCCTACGATGATGAAGACATGGATGATTTCTTCAATCTTTGATTTAACTAATTTGGAACATGTCATTCATGAAAGTCCTGTTACCTCGACAAGGATTCACAAGATTCATCCCAAAGACCAAATACTTGGAAACTTGAATACTCCAGTTCAAACAAGAAGCAAGGTTAAGAACATTGAACCCTTTCACGAACATGGGTTCTTTGCAAGATCACTTCACAAAACAAGCGATCATAAAGATATGCAAAATTGCCTGTTTGCTTGTTTTCTGTCTCAAAAGGAACCCAAGAGAGTTGAAGAAGCATTATCTGAAGAAGGATGGGTAGAATCAATGCAAGAGGAGCTTCTTCAGTTCAAACTTCAAGAGGTTTGGACATTGGTAGATCTTCCAAATGGTAAGAGGGCAATAGGGACAAAATGGGTGTTTAGAAACAAAAGGGATGAAAGAGGTATTGTTGTGAGGAACAAGTCTAGGTTGGTTGCTCAAGGATACACACAAACTGAAGGCTTGGATTATGATGAAGTGTTTGCTCAGTTGCAAAATTGAGGCTATTAGATTGTTTTTAGCTTATGCTTCATTCAAAAACTTTGTTGTGTATCAGATCGATGTTAAAAGTGCATTTTTGTATGGCACAATTGATGAGGAGGTTTATGTTTGTCAACCTCCTGGTTTTGAAGATCCCGATCATCGACAAGGTCTACTGAGGTGAGGAAGGCTATGTATGGTTTGTATCAAGCTCCTAGGGCATGGTATGAGTGCCTGTACACTTACTTGATGGACAATGGATTTAAAAGAGGGTGATTGATAAAACTTTGTTCATTAGGAAGCACAAAGATGATATTTTATTGGTTCAGGTTTATGTGGATGACATCATCTTTGGCTCAACCAATAAGGAGCTATGCAAAGATTTTGAGAAGCTTATGCATGATAAGTTTCAGATGAGTTCTATGGGAGAACTAACTTTCTTTTTGGGGACTCTGAGGTTCAACAAAGGACTGATGGTATCTTCATTAGTCAAGACAAGTATGTAGCAGATGTGTTGAAGAAGTTTGGGTTTCAGGATGTGAAGAGTGCTAATACACCTATGGAGACTCGAAACCACTTGCTACCTAATGATGGAAGTCCAGGTGTTGATCGAAGTTGTACAGTCCATGATTGGATCTTTGATGTATCTCATGCATCTAGGCGGATTTAATGTTCTCGTATGTGTGTGTGCAAGATTTCAAGTCACACCTAATACCTCACACATGAATGTTGTTAAGAGGATCTTTAGGTATCTTAAGGGTCATCCTAAATTGGGCCTTTGGTACTCAAGGATTCTCCTTTTGATTTGGTGGCCTACACAGATAGTGACTATGCTTGTGCTAGTTTGGATAGGAAGTCTACCCTTGGAGGATGTCAGTTTTTGGGAAGCGAGACTTATTTCATGGCGTAAAAGCAAACTATTGTGGCAAATTCTACAAGCTGAAATGAATATTTGCGCTAGTTGTTGTGGTCAAGTTCTTTGGATTCAGAATCAATTGTTGGATTTTGGGTACAATTTTATGCATACTAAGATTTACATTGATAATAACAGTACAATATGCATCATTAAAAATACTGTTTTACATTCTAGAACTAAACATATTGAGATAAGACATCACTTTATTAGAGATTGTAATGAGAAAAGGTTGATTCAAATGGTAAAATCCATACTGATTTCAATGTTGCTGATCTTCTCACCAAAGCTTTTGATGTGGGAGGTTTGATACCTTGTTGTTAGCATTGGAATGATTAATCTCTAAACTCTCAACTTGTTTTGTACCGGTTGTGTAAGTATTGGACGTTATTATGTAATCTTAGTTTTGCTATTTTTGTTTCTAACCACCGATAGCTTGGTTCAAACCATCGCTAGTTGTTACGTGTTTCCACTAACCATTTTGCAGATACAAGAAAGATCTTTATAGAAGCTAAAGGCGATCATGAAGTTAATTGTTCATTCATCAAAAAAGCAGTTTACGACTTTACAAATTACAATTCAACTTCAAGTGCAAATTAAAAGACTACTTCTATACATGATTTCCTACTACTATCCTTGCTCACATCGTTCATTCTAGTTCTTTGGATATGCATTTGTGATATGCATGACCGCAATTGACGAAGATGCTAAGGATCAAAATGGGAAGGATGGATTGATGAAAACGAAGATGATGACGATGACCACAGCAGATGAAGCACAAAGGACATAGTCATATCATACTTGCATCTACTGGTTTCACCAAAAAGCATCATTCCATTTTCCTTTTCCCTTCCCCCTTACGATATGTGAAGAAGCACCACAACCTGGTGTTGGAAGACCAAGAACCACCTCTCTGTTGTTTGGGAGTGGTGGGTTTCTTGCTCGTGGTCTTGGTTGGGGTTGGGATGATGATGGTTGGGGGTTTGAAGTTCTCTTCTTTGAGGAATCATCAGAGTCCTCAGATGCCTCACTTGGATCCACCACACTATCATCTTTGATGATGGAAGAAATGGGGATTTTCTTGGTCTTGGTTCTTGTGGAGGGAGGTATAAGCGCCATGGGTTAGAATCTTCACTTGATGATGATGAGGATGAGGAGGATGTTAGATCAACAACCTCTGGTTTATTCCAACTGGGGTTCCACATGGTGAAGTTGATTGTGGATTTTGGAGTAATCAGGGTTTTGATTTTAATTGGTGTGTGCGTTATATGAGATTTGGGTTTCTTTATATAAGCAAAGTTATTGGTTATGGAAGTAAATGAGGCGAGGCGTTAAATGTGGTTGAGGAGTTAATGAGATTCTTGGGCGTTGGACTAATATTAATCCAAAAAGTTGACCATGTTGACTTACTCGTTTCTAACCACGGATAGGTCGTTTGGTTCCATCGATGGCTCTTCTAACCACTTGACAACTATACCTTCTTCTATGTGTTTGTTTTGTGTTTTTGTCTTGCAGGTATGAAGGGTTTGTGTACATAGGAGTCGGTGTGTTAGTTTGCTTGTGTTTGTTTAAAAAAAATTATGTAATCCTTCATATTTTTGTGAGATCTCTTTACTAATGACACAGATTTGCTTGCTATATTTCTTGGATGTTTGGTTGAAGTGCTACTCTGTATCCACGGATGGTGTCTGACTAAACACGGATGGTCGTTCGAAAACCATGAGGATAACATTTTGATTTATGGAGGATACTACAGTGGGTGATTGGTCACTTTTGCAAATGTATATTATTTCCCCAAATCACGGATGGATCATTTATTTGATCTTCAAAACACTTCAATTGGCGCTCACTCCTAACCCTAATCACTTATCTTTGTATAATTCACTAATCCCACATCATAACCATCCTTCATCACAATGGCTGAAAAGTATTCCACTACACATAACCTTGTTGCTATTCTCACCAAGAAT
Organism: Chrysanthemum makinoi; assembly: GCA_910596185.1. Taxonomy (NCBI): domain Eukaryota; kingdom Viridiplantae; phylum Streptophyta; class Magnoliopsida; order Asterales; family Asteraceae; genus Chrysanthemum; species Chrysanthemum makinoi. Next base: position 125,304,474 of record OU343224.1, on the reverse strand, counting down.
GATCGATCAGAAGGGTTTCATCAAATGATTGATTTCCTTGTTCATAGTTCTATTCACTATGCCTTAACTGTCACACCAACCATTTTTAAAGCCTACATACATGGGTTACGGAGGAATGCTAAGCTTGAAAAGGTTGATGGAGTCGAGGTGTTTAGTAATTGTGGATGAGCATGCTATTTCATTCTTGAGGAGATCATTAGGGATGTTTTAAAGTTTGATGATGCTGATGGTGTTGATAATCTTTTAGATGTTGAGATTGTTGCTGGTTTGGAAAGGTTAGGTTATACCCACAGAGGTGATAAGGTACAATATTTTAAGAGTTTGTTTTCAGCGCAATGGAAGTTTCTTATTCATACCTTATTGATGTGTATGAGTAATAAGACCACGGGATTTAATGACTTTCCTTCCAAAATTACTCTGCTATTATTTGTTTGTCTGATGGAAGAAAGTTCAATTGGTCTAAGATGATATATGAGGGGTTAGTACAAAACATTAGGAAGAAGGGTAAATACTATTTATATCCTAGGTTTGTTCAATTGCTTGTGGAAAGTCAAATAGAGGAGCCTGTTGAGCATACTCAGGAATATGAAGTACATCATATGCTTCCTAAGGTTTTTGCACATATGAGGAATCAACCACAAAATGTACAACTTATAGATGTTCCTTTATTTCCTCATATGCTTAATTTGCCTCTTAGATCATGAGTTTGATGCGATCTGAATCTCAACCTATTGTCATTTGCACCAATGAAACCATCACGATGCACTCAACACCGATAGTCCATTTGTAAACACTGATAGTGTATCTCAACCCACTTCTAGTCAACCTCAAACCACTGATCCACCTATTGTATTCACTAGAGAGAAGGGCACCGAGCTACCTCGAGCTAGTGCTAGTGGTGTTGCTTAATGAAACATCCTGGTAGTGAAGGTGACATGATTGGAAGGGCTTCCACTACCGATTCATGCTTTGATCTTTGGGGGGATAGTGGAAACATAAATAAGACCCAACCTTGGCAACTAATGTGGAGAGTTTCTTGGAACTTAACACGGTGGAGGAATCCCAGCCATTGGCTACTACAGTGCATAGATTTTCGTTCGGGCTAGGTCCGATGCTATGTTTTCTATATCCAAGGATTCACCTCTCGGGCGGTTAACACGTTCGGTGATGAGGATCGTTTGGAACATGCACATGAATTGGCGGATTGAGTTTGTACATGATGACTTTTCCAATGAACCACCTCTGGACTTCCACACAGGTCGAAGTGGGAGGATATTCTTAAGCGTTTAAATGAATTGGCGGCTAAATGTATCCAAGATGGAGGAGGCGATCTCGAATCTAAAGGAGTTGGCTGTGTTTCATGCAAAGGATATTAGGAGATTGAAGCCGAGTGATGGTTTTGGAAAAGTAAATACGGAGTTCTTTGTTTTGAAAGCCATGAAGAAGAAAAAGAAGATGGACTTCTCTCCACTCGAATATGGAGGATGTATCCAAGCGGGGGAGGAGTGAAGGCATAAATCTGAGGAGATTGTGATGTATGTAATGCATCTATGGAAGAAGATGTTGATAGTGGAGATCAAACATTTTTGGTATCTGATAAAGAAGGGAATGAGGCAGTTCTTGAAAATGTGAAGAAAGTTGTAGAAGATGTAGTCTGAACACAAACACCGATGGTATGTCCGAAACCAAGGTTAGTACTCTTGTAACCATTTGCGATATGCGAGACATATGGCAACTATACCACTACAATTATACCCACCTATCATAACCACTTCCACATTTGATTGTCACAACTCTCTCTGTATTATCACCTAAACATAAAGAAGTTGAGAAAGAAGCTGCAAGTACATTGATAAATCTAAGCAAAAGTTCATCTATTTCTACACCTATCATTGCACCCGCATTTTATCTGTTCAATCATCGCAACTAAACCCAACCCAAAGGAAAAAGTTTAGTTATTGGTGAACCTTTGAAGAAGAAAGTGGTTCAATCGATATTGGAAAGGTAAAGGGGTTGTGCGAGTAGAAGTTTAAATCTAAAGCGAGAACAAGAAGCTTATGATGCGAGTATGCAAAAGAACATAGTAGTTTGAAGAAGAAGCGCTTTAGAGAAAATAAAGCAAGCTAAAGAGGAAGCTAGTCGAGAGATGGTTAGCTATATGGTATGAATCACAAAACTATCTTCAAGCTTCTCAATAAGTGATGAGTATCTGCACAAGAATGGAATTTGTTGGATGATGAGGAAAAAGCTAGGCTTTTGAGTGAATGGGCAAGGAAGGTTGGTAAAGAAAGAAAACAAGTTATAAGAAAGAAACCTCCTTCAATAGCCGGATGAGGAATGTACTAATGAAAATTATTAAGAATTCAGGCATTCACATTTCTGAAAATCTTAGTAAATGTTCATTTGAAAGAATTCTTGAGATTGAAAGAAGTTGAAGATGTTAATCAAATTGTTTCTTATGAGTTTCACCTTAATGATGGAAGTGAAGGAGTTTGGAAAATTCAAAGACTCAACAATGAAGTTTATGAGTATAATAAATTTTTCACAAATGCTTGATTATTTTGAAAGAGATGATTTGATGAATCTTTGGAGACTTTACAAGAATAAGTTTGGTGAAGTACATCCAAATGATTATCATGAGAGACCGGTCTATTATAATTTGAAGATTTTATTTGAACCAACTCATGATGAACCTGAGTGGAAAGGACTCTACAATGGTACTGTAACAAGATGGTTTTATATCAAACTGTGGAGTTCATGTTTTAACTGTTTTTGGAAAAGTTATTCACATGCTTGTAGAAGGTGATTATCCTCAGTTGAATAAGTATCTAGGAATTATTACTCAAATGTTGAGCACGGTATTATCAAGATCTTGTTACCTATGATGGTCAAGCTTATGATTTGTTGAGGAAATATGAGACAATTCTTAAATCACATAAGTGTTGGGCTACATCCTCAATTCAAATGTTTTGAGTTTAAAGGAAACTTGAGAATTACATTTGGAATGTATCAAGTTTAGGAGAGGATTGTTGGGTTTTTGGTTCCATGAATCATGAATTACTCTAAGTCTTTGGAACCACGGGACAGAGTTGATATAACCACGGACGTAAGGATGGAACCACCGATGATGACAAACCACGGCTAGTAATAGTGTGTAACCACGGACAATATATTGTAACCCTTTGCTAGTCTTGTATAGTCGGTTTAGTTTATTGTATTAGATAAATATGGAAAAGATATTTATCTTGTAGGTTACGGATTGTATTATGTAAAGGACTCCTTAGTCTATAAAAGGAGGTCCTAGGTTAGATTAGATATACATAAGTTTTATATCTAAGGTCGATACACTTCAAGGTTGCAAAACCCTAATACTGTAAGAGTATTCGTATTAATAAATAATATTGAGGTGTTGAATGTTAACTTTTCTTCTTCTTAAGATTAAGTGTTAAATTCTGCGTAATACTTAATAAGCTTTTATTCTAAGTCAGTTTCTATATTAGATCGTTTGCTCAACTGGGATCAACATTATCCTTATCTTGATCTTTGTCTTCGTCATCTCTTGAACGTTTAGGCCTTACAGCTTCTTCTCTGAATGATGAATTGAGTTGGTATTCCAAACAGCTTCAAACAACTTAGTTGCCAGGAGTCAAACGCTAGTGCAGCGCCGACATTCGGGCTACTAGCTGGTTCACCAATTCATCATCCAGAGAAGATTGTAGTTTCAACTGGATGGAGTTGATTTCATGGCTTGCTTGGCTAAATGTAAGAGATTCGGATAAAGTTGTCCGGTATACATCTCCTTTGTCAGCTTTGAACGACTCCATTAAGAACTTGTAGTGTATCCTTTTATCATCTCGCCCATGCTCCTCAAGATCATCCTTCATAAGCTTCGTATTCCCTTCAACTTGCATCTTGTCTTGCTCATCATGAAGATAATATCAGACCGGAAATTCATTTTCTTGAAGAGCACGCCTTCTTTCTTCGACTTGTTTTACAAATTTTAACGATTCGATTCTTTGATTGAGAGATCCAAGATGAGTTGGCTTCTTCACCGACCGGATGATGATTTGGTTGATTTCTTTGATGGTGGTGGTGAAGATGAAGATCGAAGACGATGAAGAGAACATGAGGAGACTCGGATCCTTTGGAGGTGCGAGGTTTCTCCTCGGCGAGCGGATCGCCTAGCGTAAACTTATCATAATCGCATCATCTCCGCTTTTCTTTCTCTCACTTCGCTCCTTTCTTTGTCACCCCATCTTTTCGGACTTATCTTTATCGTTCCCGAAAGTCATGCTTAATAGTTTCTTCCACGAGCTTTGTTGTTGCTCCAGTGGTACCCGCATCCCTTATCGGGTTGATTAACCGCATCGACCGTGAAGGTTGAAGCTCCACCACTCACCGACCGGCCACCCATTTGTTCTTGAGCAAATTGTTGTGCAACGTGTTGAAGTCGAACGATTTTGAACTTCTTCCTCCGTATGATTTATCCGGTTGCTCTTCATCCTTGAGCTTTCTTCATAAGGCACAAGTATCGAGTCTTTTCCCTTGATCACCGGAGGACTAGGAGGTTTAGATATTGTAGTGTCATCTTTAGCAGCTTCGTGAGTAAAAGTCTCTTCATCTAATGCAGCACCCTCGTGAGTCCTCGCCTCTTTCTTTGGCGTCAAAGCTTAGATATGGAATAGGAACAGCCTTCCTTGGCGGAACCGCCCCTTTCGTGGAGGATTCCTCTGGGAACATCCATTGACTCTCAGCGTTTATAAGACTTCCCTCTTCGGTTTTCCTTATAGGTGTTCCGTAAGACTTCTCATCGAGATGACCAACTTTGCCTTCTTTATCGCTACGGATACCTTTTATATGTCTCGAGCTTTTTGATTTCATTAGTCAAGGTGAGAGCAGTAACACAAAGACCTCGCTTTTGTTGACGATTCCTTGATTCTCGACCGATAGGGTGGGCTCGGTCAACATATCGTGATTGTCTGGGGTCATTGAGCCTCTTTGGGAATATCGATGAAGTCCAAGTGCTCTCTCGGATCCAAATTGTGTATCCGACATAGGAATCTTTGAACCAAGTTTCTTAAGAAATGACATCATGTCTTCCCATAACAAGGCTTCCACTCGGATGTCCTTTTGTTGATTAATGACCAAAAGATTTGTAGTTCTATGAGCTTGGGATGCTCATAGCCACTATCACGATCCCGTGAGAGCAGTATTGGTAATGATGATGTAGGGTTCTCCACGGTTGAGGAATGTTCTTAAGCTCCACATGAGTGCTTAGTGATTATTCCCAAGCTTCATCATAGCCAATATCAATCAAGAATTTCTGTAATCGCTCTCAAGAGGTGTGGCATAGAAGTCGTTTGGTTATGGATTTCGAATTAGAAGAACGCCGTAGATCTCGCATGTGTGATGGTGACTGTTTGTGATTGAGCGTTATCATCGCGACTTTGACCTTTGATCCTTTGCATTGAATTCCGAATTGTTGAATGTAGATCTCGAACAATAGCGAGGTGTGAGAGCATGTTTCGTACACGGATGATTCTTTAGAATATCCACAAAGAATCGTGCCGGGAAGATTACGAGCATGAAAGAGTTTCAAAGTCAACTCTTAGATTGTTCTTTCCAATCTTTCTCAGATAGCCATTAGGGAAGATATCAGCAATGGTGAGAATCTCGCATGCATCCACATTCAATTGAGCGACCATGTCGCGGATCTGAAATAACATTAGCCAAAAGAACCAATATATCGAAAGACATAATGTTAGTCAACAAAAGGTTTTAATGTCTAATTATTGAACGTATAATGTCAATGGTTGTTATGAGTCCAAATTCACTTGTATGTCTAATAGTTCAATAACGTCGTGAAAAGCTTCGTGAGTTAGTTAACTTTAAATTTTAAAGTTTATGTTATCACTTATTAATCATAACATATAGAACGTTTAAGCTTATTAGTGACATTATTGGTTTCGTGATGATATGATTTGTTTATTTACAAGTATGTACACGTAACAATTCATAATTAAGGTCAATCAAGGCTTAGGCGTCAATATGGCAAAGTTACGCGAACGTGAGTGGTATATGCGCGTAAGCTTATGCGTAGAATCCTTACTTACGCTGTAAGACATGTTACGCGAGGAAAAGGGGACTTTAAGCGTGAGCTTACGCTTAGGCGTAGATATAAACCCCTTACGCGTAAGGCTTACTTGTAAAGAGTAGACCTTATGCGTAGAGGTAATCGCACGCATATCCTTCAGTGATACGCCGTAGTCCTTTGTAGAACCTTACGCGTAGCTAGCTGGCCAGTAAGATTTCTCTTACGCATAACTTTCTACCGAAGGTGATCCTTATGCGTAGAGTTACAAAGACCTTGATTCGAGTTTTATGTGTAGCAAGCCCGAAATAAAACATCATATCATCAATCCTAACACATATATTCATTTTAAGGCGGATCATGGCATGAAACTCATTTTATTAGCTTTACGTACAGAAAGTCATACTGTAAGTCAAAACCCTAAAGTTTATGTATTACGCATATGATTTCTAGCCATAGGAATTGCACCAAACGTTTTCTGGTAAGTCTTAGATGTTGTGAGAGTGTAATAACCAAGTTTTAACACCCAAATCGTGGTGAATCAAAAGTACCCAAAACTTAAGAACATTAAACCCTAATTTCCAATTTTCAATCAATTAGTGTTTCTGGGTTGTTATAAGGCCCGAATATCATCAATTCAACATGATATTAACCTCACACAGCAATCTTTTTGACCAAAAATATTCACATTTGAAAACACCCAAAACTACGCATAAACCCTAATTTTGAAAACCCATCAATTCGTGTTTCTGGGTGGATTTTGAGGATAAAACTAGTATCATTGATGTTATAGACACGTTTTGACACAATCTTTTTAACCACAAACACACACCAATGATTTGTGTGTTCATACGCCGCGCGTAGAACACATAATCACTCATATCTTTTCTTTTAGCCGTTGGATTTGCATAAAAATCAAAACCCTTGCTTGTAATAACGTTAAGATTATGAAAACACTTACACTTTGATGATCAAAACACGATTTCTTGAACAATTTTTGTGCGTAGGATTAGTTAGTTTATGAGTAATAAATGTGGGATGAGATGTTAGGTGGAAGAGTTTTTATTAAAATGACTTTAATCTTTTGACAGTTTTGGTCCCTCCACCTTTTCCTTTTTCATCCAAAGCCATTTAACTTCCATTATGGTTACCAAACGAAAGATTTTTAGAAAGAAACTTGACGCACTCCCCTTGTCTTAAGAAAATAATGAAAGGTTACAAATTTTAGTCCGAGGAGTGTCAGTTGAACCAGAAAATGTACCACCATTGATAAAAGAAACAACCAGAATAAGGTAACATGCAAGTACACAAATGTTTTGAAACAGTTAAGAGTTTATTTTCTCCCCCTCAACACTTGATCAGAAAAATACTGATTTTTGAAAGATTATAGTGTTGACGGAAGAAATGTACTTGAAATGTTGAAAGAAAAAATAGATAGAAGAATATTTTTTTTGTTGTTTTATCATGTTTTATATTTTTGTATTTTGTTTTTGAAAAATTATTTACAAGAGAGGTTTTGGTGTTTGATGTGTTTTAAGATCTGCTTTTAGGAGGTCATCCAGTTCCTCTTGAGTCAAACACCTCATACCAATCTGGTGGACCAACTCATTAAACCTAGCGGGAGGCAAGACTTTGTGAGAAGATACGCCAATTGGTATTCTATACCCACAAAATATAATTCAACGAAAGCACTCGCTCCACGCGTCCTTGATGAAATGATATCAAGATCGATGTGCTTTGATTTCAGTCTTTGAACTGAAGTTGCGATCGAGATCGCAATAGCACTCGATTGTCGCAGACATCGGGATTTTGTCAAACGTAACCATAGTCTTTGAGTTGTGTTCTCATCCATATGACTTGAGCACAACACGCCGCATACCGGCTACATATTACGCTTCGGTCGCTGAGGACGCGATGTACAATCCGCTTCTTCGATTGCCATGACACCTTTGTCACCAAGAAATTGTAAAGCTCTCAAGTACTTTTCCGTGAATTTAATCATCATCCCGCGTGGTGGTCACGGCCCCGAAAAGCGATTAGTTCAAAACCGTAATCCTTCGGATACCGATTCCCAAATTAATGGTTCCCTTGATGTATCGGAGGATTCTTTTAGCCTCTGAGAGGTGGGTTTTAGTTGGTCGTGACCGATAACGGAGCAAAGATATACAGAAAGACAATATCGTCCGCAGTCTAGCCGTTAGATACATGAGAGACCCAATAATACTACGGTATTGGGTAGGGTCAACCAATTTCCCATGCAAATCAGCTGCCTAGCTTCTTGGCATGTGCCATTGGAGTGGCATAGGTGTCTGCTGTGTATTCATTCCAAATTTGTTTAACAATTCAAGGGCATATTTGGAATGACTCAAGAAAATACCACGGGGTGATTGATGAACTTGTAATCCTAGAAAGAATGTAAGTTCACCCATCATGGACATTTCAAAATTTTTCTTCATTAGTTTTGCAAAAGCGATTGAGTACTTTTATGTGTAGACCCAAAAATGATGTCATCCACGTAAATTTGAACAATTAAGATATGTGCCCGTGATATTGTATAAAAAGAGTAGGGTCAACCGAACCTTTGGTGAAATTATTGGAAATGAGGAAAGATGATAGCTTATCGTACCATGCCCGAGGAGCTTGTTTGAGACCATACTGAGCTTTGTTCGCTTTGTAGACATGGTTCGAACGCTGATCAACGAATCCTTCCGGTTGGTCGACATAAACCGTTTCTTTTAGTTGTCCATTTAGAAACGCAGCTTTGACATCCATCGAAAGATCATATTCATGTGAGCCAACGCCGGTGAAATATCCGAACGACCTCAAGACGAGCAACCAGAGCAAAAGATTCTTCAAAGTCAATACCCTCTTTCTGACGATAACCCTTAGCCACCGAGGCGTGACTTATTTACGATTACGTTTCCTTCAAAGATCAAATTTGTTTTCCAAATCTGACATTTGAGACCAATGACGAGACCCTCGTTGGTCTTTCAACCAGTTCCCATACTTCAAGACGCTTGAATTGGTTAAGTTCTTCCTGCATGGATTCAATCCAGCTTGTCTTTGTCATTCGCGTCTTTGATGTTTTAGGTTTAGATTGGCAGACGCTGTGAGTGCATAAATGCAATGTTCACTATCCGAGTGAAGACGCGTTGTCTTGTAATGACCGGGTTGATTCGGGTTGCCAATAATGTTTTCCCGAGGATGGTCTTTTGTCCATCTATGTGTGGAGGGTTGATGTTGGTATACATTGTGCAAATTTTGAGGATTCAAATGGCTTGTTGAAGATTCTCGCGCATGCGATAGCGTGCAAATCTCATTAGCAACCGGGTTAAAGAACGATTTGGATCAAAATCTGCGTGGGGGTACTTCATTCGAACATCATCGCCGGTTCATCATTGTTAGAAGCGGTTTGTTCAATGTTGTGGTGGAGTCAATCGGTGGTGCTTCTTCAACATTAGTTGTTGTAGTGTGTATCGTGTATATGAGTATTATCGTTGAGCATCGAAGCAAACGGCGGATACACCGAGCACGTCATCATCAATATCGCCACCAGCGACAAAGGAGCAAATAGCCTTTCCATTTGTTGACGAAGTAAGCCGAGGGCTTGTTTGGTGATGATGGGGTTTGGGGAAGTTTAAACGGTTGTGACCGGTTCCAAGTTGTTATACTCGAAGCCATTTCCGTAAGTTCATCAAAATGAGCTTGAATCGTTTCCATAACCTCCTTTGTTCGACGATTCCGCGATTCGAAACCTTTAGAATTATCACAATATCCAATAAAGACTCAATGTCAGCCTTTGGCTTTGAGCTTCCAAAGTCATCACAATCATTATTCGGATAGCAAAGAGATCCAAATACATGAAAGTGTTTGAGATTCGGTTTTCTGTTGTGGACAAGCTCGAAAGGTGTTTTGTTGTGGCGTTTTGTAATCATAGACCGATTTTGAGTATAGCATGCATAGATGACACGCCTTCCATAAGTAATCCGGAAGTTTAGCATTGATTAACATTGTTCTTGCGCCTTCCACTAACGTTTGGTTTCGCTCTTCAACAACCCGCTTTGTCGCGTTGTTCCGCGGCAATAGATGTCCGATGTCGAATTCCCACTTTCTCATAAAATTCACGAAGAGTTTGGTTAACAAATTCAGTGCCTCGCCTGCGATCTCGATTTGTCGAGCGGTGTTTTCAGTAGTGAACTTGTATTTTCGTGAGAAAGGTGATGATCATCTGTGGAGCTTGATCTTTGCTTACAAGAAAGTAGACCCAAGTCCAGCGTGAATAGTCATCAACAATTACTAAGATGTATCGTTTGCCATTGATCAGCTTTGCACGGCGATCGGCCACACAAATCCATGTGAAGAAGATGAAGCACATGCCGAGAGTGCGTTCCACCTTTGAAGGAAAATGAGCACGAGTGCTTTTGCCTTGTTCACAAGTTGAGCAAAGGTGATCTTTTGAATACCGAAATCGTGGGAGTCCTTCAACTAGTTTGTGTCGAGCAAGGTTGGTGATGGTCTGAAATTTTAGATGTGAGAGATGGCGTGCCATAGCCATGATTTTGTTGATGTTGCCTTTGAAAGTAAGCAAATGGGAGATGAAGCAACCATGTCTTGCATAGAGATAGAATAAAGACTGGAATTACGATGAGACATAAGGTCGTTTCCTTGTAGATCACGAATGAAACAAGATTTCTCCCCGAAAGCAACCTCCAAATCTCCATCACAAACCGACCATCGAAAACAGATTAGTGACCGAGGCCTTCCACATAATAAACTCGCTAATTTCGATGTTCCCATTGATATAGTCTCCTCAGAGCCCATGATAGCCGCAGTGATCATTCCCGACCGGTGCCAATGAACTTTGCATAAAGTTTGATAACAGTTTAAGGTTGCTGTCATGTGTCGGGAACATCCGCTATCAACAATCCAGAATGATTCAGACACCGCATTACAATACTGCGACGGATGGAATAGAAGTAGATGTGGAACCCGAAATGTTAGAGGGTTCCAAGCGCTATAGTAGACATACACACATCAATAGCTTTAGGTATCCATTTAAATCCTAGTGTGTTATATATCCATTTCCGCCATCTCCAACTAGTATTTGCTTTAGTCTTAGTGAATGCACTAGGTGGTACTACATTCCTAGGAGGTGAAACTCGAGCTACAGGGACAGCAATGCGTTTCTTAGAATCTAAAGAGGCGGTCTACCAAGCACAGACTTAGAAAGATTAGTGGGCCTAGAGGTATTCCGCTTCTTAGGATTCCTTAAACGAGAGATGATAGCTTTAGCAACACATTTATCATGACAATAATTCATACTTTTACGACAAATAACACAAGGTGCATCGATCTGAATATCAAAGGTGCTTAAAGGTTTAGCATTCGTTACATCACTATTTTATTACATTTTCCGTGACGCAATATCTATAGTGGAAGCAACATGAGTCTTATTCATAGTCCTAGGGTGTTCTTCTACTTTAGCATTCTTTATTGATCTTTTCTTAGGTCGCAACTTCCTATTCTTCGTTGTAGTGCTCCTAGGCCTGGTGCGGACGTTTGGAAAAGACGAACTATTCCCTGCTTCAAGAGAAGGAAGCACGTTAGCAACTTGTGATTTGGAATTAGTGATTCTAGGTTCACGATTACTAAGTGTTACTGGGCTATTCTCTTAATCACGGTAGGGCGAAGTTGTTCATACTTTCCTAACATTTCTCTTAACTTGAAGATAGTGTGAATCGGGATCTTGATTTTCGCATCAATATTTCAAAGAAAATGCATAACTTCTTTAATGTGTGCAAGATAATGATCAAGTTCATTTGATGCTTCATCACGAGTCTTTTGAGTAAATCAAATATGACACCATATTCCTTTTAACTTTTACAAGTTCTTGTTCATATTTTGAGATTTGACACTTAAAAGACGTGTTTTGATCATCCAGTTGCTCAATTTTTGGATCGAAGTTTTGTCACGCAACCGGGCGATTTTGTGTTGAAAAGCAAGTTGTTGATCGTGAATATCTTTTTGACACCAATTAAGAAGATGTATTGCATTTGAAAGTTCGTTTGACAATCGTTTATTTTCAACTTTTAAGGACTCGACTGAAGCACATTATCGTGTTCTCAACATTTACCACGTAATCAAGATCAGTGACCCAGAGATATAATCAAATGCATATGACAATGAATTCAATAGCACAACATTATGGACATCAAAGCCGATGCATGACATCTTCCAAGAGTCGATCAACATCTTTTCTCAACATTTTCTTTTTACGCTTAGTATTAGAAATAGATGTTTCGCTTTTCTAAAACGACCTTCATCAATCCAAGTTCCTTATGAAAGTCCCTTTCTCAAGACAATGCACAACTTTTCAAATTTTTAACATTTGGTAAAAGATTTTTCTAAAAGATGTCTCTTTGTTCTCGTGCAGAGGCGATTGAAAATGTTGAACTTTGATTTCATAATGATATTCTATCTCATGTTGTAAAGTTTTGAGGTCAGCCATGAAAAGTTCAAAATATCTAAGAATTTTGCGATTTTCATGTTTTGAGTTTACTTCACTAATGGAAGGTAAAGGACAATAAGTTTGTGCATAACGTTTGGGATTAACATTAGAAGACTCGACGTTTTATGATAATTCTTGGTGTGTTAGAAGAATCCATTGGTGTGACGAAAGTGACCGCTTTTGAATAGTTAAAAGGTTTGTTGTAAACAATTTTTTCTAATTTTGATCGACTCTCGTCTTCAGCATCTAATTCCTCTTGACAATGATATTCAACAACACTCATAACCGAATTATCAATTTTATATTCTCGCGACCGAAACCGCAGATTTGGTTTGAATGCTTTGTTTGAAAGCTTAGGTTTGTAATCAGCAAGATTTGGTCCATAGCCATTCCGCATCTAATTCCTCTTGGGATGATATTCAACAACACTCATAAATGTAATTATCAATTTTATATTTGACCGAAACTGATTTGGTTTGAATGCTTTGGTTGAAAGCTTAGGTTTGTAATCAGCAGGATTTGGTCCATAGCCATTTGGATTTGGTTTTAAAGTAAACTTTTCAATAGTTGTGACCGACTCACCATGTTTGTAAACAACAGTTTTAAACTCTTTAAAGTTTGTTTTGCAAGCCGATGATTTCTTCAAGATGATCATCTATTCGTTTCGTTGAATGCTTTTTGTATGCAGAGAACTGTTTTTGACAAGTTAACAACTCAGCCTTAGCTTTTTGATTTTCCAAGGTGAGCGTTAATTTGCTTTTTATGTTCATGTTTCTAGATTGTTCTATTTCGACAACAAAGCATTCTTTAAAGCGGCTAGATCACGCATCACTGCTCTCTAAATATTTTTCATTTTGATGAGATTTAGCAAAGGTACGCTCAAAACCTTTTCACGTGTTTCTTGAGTTTTGAAAAAGTTTAGTTGCTTTTGTAAACATTCAAAATCCTTGGTTAGATGCATTTTTACTTTTCAAATCCTGATTAATTGCACGACATTCTACCACTATGGTTTATTGGTCTTGTATTAAACGAGCAAAACTGATGAGGCAAAGTTCGGCGTGTTCAACATGAGTCACAACATGATCATTACTTAGATCCTCAAGTATAACCACTGAGTCAATTTGAGTATCAAGGGACACCATAATGTCATCTTGATCGCCAAATGTGACTACTGGGGTCTATTGAAAAATCGCTGAATGAGATGTGACGACTCATTTTGAACATTCCGAGCTTTGCCGGATTCGGATGTTGGCGGAGATATGAGATCGAGATAAACATGGTTTGTTCGTTACTGAGACAAGCCATCGTGTCATACACCGGGCCCTGTGTCACTCATGTATAACTCATGCATATTAGCCATCAACATAACATGCATTGGCCCGCAAATCCTCCATATCATCATCAGAATCCGCATTTGCCATAAAGCTCTGTTCTTTGTCTCGTGAGAGTTCCACCAGCCTTCATCCTTAAGAGCCAAAGAAGAGCCTCTTTGTGATAAGCACGCCCACTTGTCCTCGGCTTTGGGTATGCATTAGCGTGTGTCCCTTCTCATTGCGCTTGTAGCATCGAAGACCATTCAACCCATTCTAAGCATTCCCTTGTTCCACCACTTGAGCTCTATTGTTATTCCTACCCACAAAGATTAAACCCTTGACCACCGCCCATCCGACGACCATAACCACGATTCTGAACTTCAACTCGTCCATTGTTCACAAAAGCTTGATTCCTTGTGTTAGATGAGGAACGAATACGATTGTTGGATTTGTTAGTATAACGGCTAAAAGCATTAGCAATCATAGCAAATCCTTGTTGCAATGCTTGAATGGATCGATTCTCATTAGCTTCACCGACAAGTGCTTGAGCATTGTTGTTGTTGTATGGAACCAATTGATTTTGTTGAGATTGAGGTTGTGAAGGATCATATGGTGTGATTGTAGCAATTGGTTGAGTTGCCGGTTGAGGAGAATAACCGCTTTGAGCATACAAGGCAAGTTGTTGAGTTTCCTATGTGAAGCGTGAAGACATTTGAGCACGGAGAATCCTTTCTCTATCAACTTCCTTTTCATGAGGCTTCAAGTAATCTTACAACAATCCGTATGTAGAATGATGCATGTTCTTCGCTTGACGGAGAAAAATGACATATTTCTCCCATTCAGAACCAAGACTACTCAGAACTTAGTATTAACGCAATTCTTGGCATGATGATGTTGTTTTTATCCAAATCATTGATGATGTCTGAGAATCGATGATGATAAGACTCTAGTGTCTCTCCGTGTTCAATCATGAAGTGTTCATAAGCCAAGTAAATTTTGGATTCCATATCCTCCTCGATTGAGTCGAGATCCTACCATAAGAAGATGAATATGTTCCCACATTTCCTTTGCAGTCTTTTGAGCATCAACACTTCGAAGAATTGGGTTAGGTAATCCTAAAAGGATATATTGCATTGCAAGCTCATCACCTTCATAGTGTAGAAGTTCCTCTGCATTTAGGTCGGCAACAATAGCAATGTTGGATTGTTCATCTCTTGGTGGATTAGCATTTGGATCCGTGGTACAATGACAAGAGAGGCATCTCGAAATGGACCTTCCAAGATAACCTTATTTAAGAACTTTCCATGTGGCTTCTTCTGCATCACAAAACCTAAAGAACCTAATCACCCATTGATCGTAGTTTCCTGGAGTGAGCATTGGAGGTCTATCAAGTGATCCAGCCTCATGAATTGATTGTTGGCTGTTTAAAGCTTCACACATCTTTGTAAACCAAGTGGGTTCCTTTATAGTGTTCCTTGATGGATGTTGATTGAAATCGTTTGTGTAGGGTTGAACTTGAAGACTTGATGGTGTTTGAACCATTTGTGGTGGAGGAATTGCTCCAAGTTGTGGAGTATGTTGTTGATTAAATTGTTGTTGATAAATTGCTTGTTGTTGATTCCATTGTTGATGTTGTGGACTTAGTTGTTGTTGACGTTGAGAATAAGTGTAAGGGAAATAGTTAGAGTATGGTGGTTGTGACATGTTGAAAACTTGTGTTGGTAAAAATGGATCTTTGTAGTCGAATGAACCTTTGTTGATGAAGTGTCCTTAGGCGTAGAAATCACAAGAAACCAAGTAGAACTTATGCGTAAAAACACCAAAGTTACGCGTAACAATCAAGAGTTACGAGTAGATTTAGCTTACGCGTAAGTAGGGTAAAGGCACTAAAGTTATGCGTAGACACAAAGTTAGGCGTAGAAACTTATGCGTAGGGTTACCTTATGTAAGACAAGGCTTAGGCGTAAGATTAATCTTATGCGTAGGATTTCTACGCGTAAGCTTTCTGCTTATGCGTAAGTTTAGGGTTTTGCCCAAATGATCTTTTACACTATCCACAAAGGCAAAAGATATCCAAAGTCGGCGATTTTCGTGCTTATCCAAGCAAGAAAACACTGAGTAAACCACTAAATCGAAGATCAAACCACGGGATAAAGTTACGCGTAAAAATAGGGTTTTAGTTACGCTTAGCTTACTCGTAAAAGTGATTTTGCCCAAAGTTGTTTCTAAACCATATTTTTGTTATGGAATAGCTTCAATATCACCAAAATAACACAAAAGTGTGAAACTTGATGAGTCAAAACGGCTAAACAGGTTACGCGTA
>OU343224.1:124972551-125288139 GCA_910596185.1 Chrysanthemum makinoi | reverse complement strand
GAACGACACCCACGAACAAAAACAAGCTTAAAAACGAAATCCAGCGCATAAAGTTTGAAACTTTTGCCAAAAAGCGATTATTTTAACACCTTAAAACATTGAAAGTACAAGAATCTTGGATTAAAAATGTAAAACGCGGTTTTAAGCAAACCAAAGAACTCGTACCTTTACGCTAAGTATGACCAAAAACGTACTTCAAAAGCAATAACGATTCACCTAACTAGTTGGCGATTGATACCACTGTTAGGTCACTAGATTTACAACACAAGCTTAATAGAAAGAGATAAGGCGATTGAACAATTATCCAAACACACACACACGTTAAGAATGTAATCGGTTATGCGTAGATATGTGTGAAAGAGAATATATTGAACAACCAACCTTCAAATGAAGGTTTACAAGGTATTTATAGGAGGGAAGCTAAGGCAACACTCCTAGTTCCCATCCTTTCCTTATTGGACATGGGCCTAAGCTCATGGGCCTTCTACATAAGCTTAAGGCTAATAACAAACATAAAGGCCATAATTAAGCTAACTATTACATATAAATTACTAACACTTGATTATGGTTTAGGAGTGATTCCAACAATGTGATATAAAAAAAAAGTTAGTGTATTAACAATTTGTATTTAAATTTTTTTTATGTGATATTAAAATCAGATCTTGACTTTTTTACAAAAGTCAAGATCTGATATTGACTTTTGTAAAAAAGTCAAAATCGACCTTAATGTCACAATATCTTTAATCATGAAAACGCTTTTGAATTTTTTCTTGATTCTTTATAATTTATCATCCTCTTTATTTTTTAATTTTTTCAGCATTTTTTAATTTTTTAAAAAGCTCTAATGCGGATATTTCGCAAGAATTTCATCACTATTTTAAAGCTTAATCCCACTCGATCCCTTCCTATATATATATATATATATATATATATATATATATATATATATATATATATATATTATGGTGTACACATCATTTTTTGTGATGTGTACATCACCTTCCTAAAATTAATCAAATATGACAACCTAAATTGATTCATTCATATTCAAAAGAAGATATTAATACCAAATAAGCTTTCCAATTATTTGTTAAACATACAAAGGGAATATATATCATATCTACTCTTGTTTGTTTGCTTTGTTGTCACTCTCAATGTGGAACTTTGGAATGTTTTCCTTAATCGGATTGATAATTTTATGCAGCATGCGAAAGGGCGAGAGCATAAAAATTAATTATATGTTTACAATAAAGGTAGGCTCGGTGGGTTTACACAAAAAATAGGATTTGCACACCACTAATTTTTGTTATTTTTTATTTTTTTGTATTTTTATTTTACTTTTATAAAACTGCGAAAGAAAGGGAACAAAAATTATAAAGTTTGATAAGTCAAAAGTATTAACATACAAAAAAATACGGAGCAAAATACCATAAAAACTGTCTTTGTTCTGTTAATAAAATGAGTAAAACTACCGAAAAAAATGCGAAACATAAATCATAAAGTTAAAATAGGTCAATACAAAATATAGAGAACAAAAAAATATTAAAAACTGTTTTCACCTGTCAATAAAGTAGATAATATTAAAAACTGTTTTCACCTGTCAATAAAGTAGATAACAAAGAGGTGTGGAGGGTGAGTGGTGGTGTGTAAACCATTCATAAAAATGTTAGACGAACATAAGCGAACACATTTAAATGAATATATAAGACAAACATTAAATATTCAAAAAATATATATAACATTCCGTTTTTTTATTCATTTTCTCTAAGTATACATGTTTTACTAAATATATCATTGTTGGGCCAATTCAGTACTCAACGATCTTTGTCTAAGATTTGAAAAGAAAAAAGAACCATTTAGGAAATCACTCTAAAGAAAAGAGTCAACACTACATGAGGCGGAACTCAGTGAGTGAAATTCAGAACTCAGAAGAAGATGATTGAGTCATTGAGTTGTGACAATAACTCACTGACTCCATGAACATCTCCTCAACAAGATATTCTGAAACTTAGATACTTAAGAAAAGTATCTAAGTCACTGAATATGTGAGCGGAACGTTTTTGGGAAAATAAACGTAAAGCACTTCTAAAGAAGTCAAGATAGTATTGTAGTTGGTAAAAAAAAGACAAACAATTGTCAATAATGTTCCTTAAAGCATGGTTGAACATGTCATAGGAATACAAACATTTAACATAAGTGTACTACACAGTTTCAAGAGAACATTACTCCTCCAAATAAAACTAAGTCCCTGAGTTGGTTAATCATAGTTCTTAAACATTAACTTAGGTTTTTGTTTAAGTTTAAGTTTAGTGAGGAGATTACCACACATTGTCATTCGATTTAATTGTTATTCCGCAAAAAATCATAATTAGTAAATTCTTTGATTCGCTTCTAAATAAGAATTTAAGCGTTGAAAAACTCTTTGTAATTACTTACTCATTTCGATTATCTTTTCTATTTTTTTAGAGCAAATGGTCTAAAAAGGCATCTAACTTGCCACATTTTTCTTTTGAAGGCATCTAACTCTTTTCCCCCTAAAGGATTCAAATTCTTTCTTAATTTTGCTATTGTAGCCATAAATTTGACGTGGCATGATTTAATCAAGAGTTAATTACATAAATTTTCATAAATCGTCGCTATGGCTCTAAACGATTACATCATTCGTCCTTGAATCAATTACATATAAGGTCCATGTGGATTTAATAATTTACACATGTCATCCTTTCAAGAGTTAATTACATAAATTTACATAAATTGTCCCTATGGCTCTAATAATCTACACATGTCGTCCTTGTGGCTCTAAAAATTTAAAAATTCGTATTTTACATATAAAACACGTATAAAATCTTTAAAGGGATACTGCTTGCAACTCGGATATAAATTTTTACGTATTATTTTTATATGTATAAAATAATTCGTATAAAATTTTATACGTATTTTATACATATAAAATAATACGTGATTGATAAAAATTTGCAACTCGGACCACATCAGCTTTCTCTCTCCGACGATCTGACCACGACCAAATTGCTATAGTCGTGACTGAGGTTTTTGTTTTTTTTTTGTTTTTTTTTAATTCAAATATTATAAACTATAAATTCAAACTTCATCAAGACATCAATAATAAAAATATTACATAAATTAAACATTAAATTAAAAACACGAATTACAGATTAACAAACTACGATATGAAAATAAAATGAAACTACAAATGACAACGAAAACTCTGAGTTTTCACCCGCGTCCCAATATTCTTCAAAAGCCTCAGCAATCCTGTCCTCTTCATACTCTCTTTCCAAGATGTCAAACAAGCTGTCATGACGGTATTGGGCTTCCCTTGCTTCCTGAGCTTACTCTCGTAGTTCTATTTCTTATGTTTCTCTCATGACTTCCACATCCTGCTCGAGTAGTCGGATTTGATCCTCAATAAGATTAAACGGATTGGGTTGGTGTTCCACAACCGGTGGAGTGTTAACCGGTTCATTTTCCTTTGGGAATACCGGAAAGATATCTTCCGGTGGAGTGTTAACCGGTTCATTTTCCGTTGGGTTGGAGTTGAGGAATTGTTGTGAGAAGTCGTGTTCACTGGGGAATTGTTGTAAGAAGTCATGGTAACTGGGGTATTGTTGTGAGAAGTCGTGGTGACTGGGAAATTGTTGGGAGAAGTCTTTGGGAGACATTGTTGAGAATCTGTGTGTGAGTTGTGTGTATGAGTTGTGTGTATTAGAAACAAAAGAGTGTGAGTATATATAGGGAAATTTTTTAATTTAAATTTAAATTTTGATTCCTCCCGCTCGTACTGTAACCTTTAATTTGAATTTGAAATTGAGCATGAGTAACATTTTGTGTTGTTTGTATTTTACTTTATGTAAATGGGGAAAAAAGGTAAGGTGTGTAAAAATATCGATCACAATTTCGACCGATTTGGAGATTTTGTCCCTGCTCGACCGACTGTGACCGAATGACCACATTGGTGATGACCGATGATGACCTTGCTTGACCGATCCTCCATGACCGACGAGTGTGCCGAGCCTAAAGTATTCTTCTTTAATTAAAACCCATTTATTACTCCCTCCTTCCCAAATTAATTGTCCTCATTTGACTTTTTAAAGTCTTAATTTCTCAACTTTGATCTTAAATATTTTTATTTATGTTATATAATAATTGATGCAAAATATATGAATGGATTGTCTTTTAAATTTTTTATCATTGGTGTAATTTTCATCTAGTATTACATAACACATACAAAAATATTAAGGATCAAAGTTGAAAATAAGACTCTAAAGTCAAATGAGGCCAATTATTTTGAGACGGAGGGAGTATTAAACATATAAATCATAAATCAGCTAGGGACGCCAGATGACAATTGTCAGCCAAAGGTCTTGTTTCCATAAATAATCCAACAAACGCCGTAGACCATATTTAGTTACAACCACATACTTCGTTAACTTTACGGTATTTGATTTCTAGATCCGGGTATGACTGGTATTGTGCCGCGACTAAGCTGTTAGATAATTAAGCCTGATATATCGTGTAAGATGTTGAGCACATGAGTGCATATGGATGAATTTGACCGGAGATAGAGTTTGGTTGAACATAAACTCAATCAATCTCATAGGATATGGTACTCATAATCATTTGAACAATCTTCACTTTCCAGGCGACTAGCAACCAACCGTTTAGACATTGATACGGGGTAGGCTAAGGTTTAAAGTGTAAAATCTTTTTGTATTTTCTTGGTGAAGCAAAAATGAAAAGGATGGCTCGGAGGGTGTAACTAGGGGTATCTAGTGCTAAAAATGAGCACTACAAATGGGTCCATGTGGGTGGTTAACTAACCAATGAGGCTAGCTAATATAACATTAGATGTAAAATGGAAGGCCATTTGGGTTAAATCCTAAGGTGCCTCTTTATCACACGAATTTACTTATATCGCACGAATGCAATCTCACTGCGGTCTGGTAATGATTTACAAGCACAAGTTCTAGAATAAATAAAATCACCGGCACACTTATAGCAAAAGATTCAAGCATAAAAGATGTATGCTATATATGAAATAGGCTCAAATCCTCACAATTTTAGTGGAAAGGCTATAATATGTGTTAGCAAATGTTTATCGATCCCAGAATGGATTGCAATAGTAATCGGAACACATCTCGAAGTTTCAAATATTACCAATTTTACCAGTGGTTTGATCCAGTTATTCTAATAGATAATCCTAAAAGCGTGAAAACAACTAGATCACAATGGCAAACAAAATTTAAAATTTAAGCATGAAAACTCTAATTTTTCCTATTCACCCCCCCACACTTAAGTTAGACATTTTCCTCAATGAAAAATGAACTTCAAAGTATAGAAATAGGGAAAATAGAGATGAAACCAGATATGTCCATGAGTTTATCAGCTTAAAATCTTTCTTCATTCCAGGCGTCCATTGGAGAAATCATCACCTGCACACAATCTTATAAACAAACAAAAGGTTTTATTAAAAGGTGGCACCCCCCACACTTAAGTTCAACCAAAGGTTTAACTTTGGGGAGTGACCATAGAAAATCAAATCTGAAACACACGGGTTGCCTCCGAGAAGCTTATTTTATTACCGAGTCATGTACGACTCGAATCTTCCTCGGATTTATTTAGCCGCAGGGCGCTTTGAACATTTTGTAAAGTTCGGGGATGTACATGAATTCTTCACCGGTAGCTTCAATATCGCCCCGCACGAACTAGATGGTTTCCATGGAACAGTTTGTGGGATTCTTCCCGGAAATGGTGCTACAAAGGTGATAGTTTCGAATTCATTCTCATGGTGTCGCCGGACACCGCCGCCATGAAACTTCTTTCGTTTGCTCCTTGTCGTAATATAACTTGATTCGGTGTCCATTAACATTGAAACTTCCACCTTGTTTGTCATAGAGTTCGACATACCCGGATGGATATCCATGTTTAACGACATATGGTCCAAACCATTTTGGTTGTAACTTAGGAGCTTTGAACTTGAATTTCATGTTAAAAGCGAACTTTATCTCCGGCTTTGAATTCTTTTCGAATTCGTAGCTTTTTATCGTGATAAGCTTTTGTTCTAGCTTTGTACCGTTTGGAATTTTCATAAGCTTGGAGTCTCAATTCATCGAGTTCGTGCAATTGCGTGAATCTTTTCTCCAGCCTATTTTGAGATCGGTGTTGCAATTCTCGAGGGCCCATAAGCACGCGATGTTCAACGAACGGCAAATGAAAAGTCTTTCCATACAAGAGTCTGTAAGGAGTTGTGCCAATTGGAGTTTTATAAGCCGTACGAAATGCCCACAGAGCATCGTCAAGTTTTCTTGCCCATAATGAAGGATTGTCCTTTACCTTTGCTTTTTCTAGTATTCTTTTGAGAGCTCGCTGGTATTTTCAACTTGACCACTGGTTTGTGGATGATAGGTTGTCGCAAATCGATGATGAACTCCATATCTTTTCATGGTTTTCTCCATTTGTTGGTTACATAAATGGGTTCCTCGATCGCTTATTAATGCCTTGGGAATTCCATAACGAGCGAAAAGCTTTTTGAGGAATCTAACGACTACACGAGCATCGTTTGTTGGTAAAGCTTCAATTCGCCATTTGGACACGTAATCTATAGCAACGAGAATGTATTCAATTTGTGGGATTTAGGAAGGGTCCCATGAAATATATTCCCCAAATATCAAATATTTCACACACTTGGATGCTTGTTAATGGCATTTCATCTCTTCGAGAGAGATTGGTGGTTCTTTGGCAAAGCGTCCGCTTCAACAAGTGTGTGTGCTTCTTTGAATATTGTTGGCGAATAGAATCAAAGCATCAAAAACTTTCTTAGCCGTGGTGGAAGGACCATAATGTCCCCGTTTAGGCCATGATGACATTCGCCAAGAATTTTTAGGGTTTGAACTGAAACACATCTTCGGATCATCCCATCGGACACATTTTGAAAAGATATGGCTCTTCCCAAAATAGTATTTGAGTTCAAAAGAATTTGCTTTTGAGCATGAGTTAGAACTTTTCTCGGAATTCCTCCGCGAGGTAATTCGCAAAGTCGCGAAACCAAGGATCGTCGGCCATCGATGGTCATGAGAGTTTCATCAGGAAAATAGTCATCGATTTCCTCTTCTTTTAATTCCTCAAGGTCGGGATTTTCTAGACGTGATAAGTGATCAGCAGCAAGATTCTCTGCTCCTTTCTTATCTTTGATTTTGATGTCAAATTCTTAGAGTAGCAAAATCCATCGAATAAGACGTGGTTTAGCGTCTTGCTTGGTGAACGATACTTGGCTGAATGATCTGGTAAAACGCATTTGTTTTTGAGAGCACGAGGTATGATCGAATTTTTCTAATGCAAAACGACGGCCAATAATTCTTTTCTGGTGACGTATAATTTTGTCGAGCACTATTTAGTGTCTTGCTAGCAAAATATATAGTAAAAGTGTTTTCCTTCAGCGTTGTCCTAAGACAGCTCCAACAAAGCAAAATCGCTAAATGGCCGCACATAAGTTCGAAGGGTAGTGACCAATTAGGTGAAACCATGATCGAGTACACTAGTAAGTTGAGATTTCGGTGTTTGAAAGCTTTTATGCAATCAAAGATTGAAGTCAAAGATAGATTCTTTCTCAAGAAGTTTCGTCATTGGGCCGAGATATTTTGGAAAAATCTTTGATGAATCGGGTAAAACCCAAAGGCATGTCCTAAAAACTTCTAACGGCTTTGACGTTAGTTGGTGGTGGAAGTTTTGAGATGACATCGACCTTTGCCTTGTCTACTTCCATTCCGGCATTGGAGATTTTGTGGCCAAGCACAATTCCTTGGTTACTATGAAGTGACATTTTTCCCCGTTAAGGACAAGATGTGCAAACGCATTTCGAGCATTTTATCGAGATTAGAATGACAAGCTTCAAATGAGTCTCCAAAGAATGAAAAGTCATCCATGAAAACTTCCATGGAGGTTTCTAGCATGTCTTGGAATATGGCGATCATACACCTCTGAAAAGTCGCAGGTGCATTACAAAGACCAAAAGGCATATGATATTCGTAGGTTCCAAAAGGACAAGTGAAGGTGGTCTTTTCTTGATCGTTAGGATCAATGGGAATTTGGAAATATCCTCGAAAATCCGAGGAAACAAAAGAATTTATTTCTCGCTAGTCTTTCAAGCATTTGATCCATGAACGGGAGCGGGAAGTGATCTTTTCTGGTGGCTTTGTTTAACTTACGATAGTCAATACAAACGCGCCAACCGGATGCTTCTAGTTGGAACTAGTTCATTTCGTTCATTAGTCACAACCGCCATTCCTCCTTTCTTGGGGACACAGTGAACAGGGCTTACCCAAGGGCTATCCTCAATTGGGTAAATGATTCCGACATCGAAGTTTTATGATTTCCTTTTAACAACTTCTTTCATGTTGGGATTGAGTCGACGTTGACGTTCTACCACAGGTTTAATCCCTTCTTCAAAATTGATTTTGTGTTTGCAGAAATTGGGACTAAATCCTGGGATGTCGGATGTTTTCCAAGCGAAATCTTGTTTGTGATTTTTGAGGACAGAAACTAAACTTTCTTTCTCACTATTCTCGAGTAATGAAGATATGACTACTGGAAGAAGAGAGTTTTCCTCCAAGTAAGCATATTCAAGATGATGCGGGAGAGGTTTTAGTTCGAGATCTGTGGGTGGTTCTTCGATAGAGGATTTAATTCACATCTCGTCATTGAAAGTTATTTCTTCAAAATTTTCTTCCTCTTCCTCTATTTCTTCTTCTTCCGAGTTATCTCCTTCGAATTCTACTTTCATGAAATCATTAAATTCTTTATCAAAGTCTGTTTCATTGATCTTTTTGAAGTAGTCATGAACGGATCGGTCGTTAAGTAATGCATCCAATTCTTCTTCGGCTGACTTCATCAATAATATCGATGTTAAAACAAGTTTCATCACTGGAATGTGGGTAGCGCATTGCTTTATCGATAAGAAAAGTGATTCGATCTTCCCCAACTCCAAGGTTGAGTTCTTTTCCTTTCACTTTGATGATTGCATCGGCAGTATTTAGGAAGGGTCTTCCTAGAATGAGTGGAACTTTACTATCTTCTTCCATTTCCAAGATCACAAAGTCCACAGGAAAAATGAATTTACCGACTTGAACAAGCATATTCTCGGGCATTCCCACAGATATTGGTAGGAGTGATTTGCCAATCAATGCTCATTTTTGTTGGTTTCAGTCGTTGTTAAACAACTTGGAATATAGCGAATAAGGCATCAAATTGATACTTAGCCAAGATCGCCAAAGCATCACATTTAACATTATTCCGAAAGTACATGGAATAAGAAAGCTCCTGGATCTCCGAAGCTTTGGTGGGATTTTGTTTTGAACTATAGCCGAGCATTCTTCGTTAAGAAAAGCTGCTGATATTTGCTCAAGCTTGCTTTTGTTATTAGGAAGTTCTTTCAAAATTTCCGCATTGGGCATTAGGCTATAACATCAACGAGTGGAACATTGAGTCTAACCTCTTTGATTATTTCAATAAACTTCTTATAACGTTCTTCCATCTTTTCCTTCTTTAGGCGTTGAGGATAAGGAATTTTTGGTGTATACGCCTTAACGGATGGAATGTTTTTCTTTTTGGTGGTTTGAGTTGTGTTTTGCTCCTCGGTTTCATCCTCACTATCAATGGTGACAGGGGTATTAGGATTAGGTGGTGGATCGTACGAGAGACCACTTCTTGTGAAGACAACATTGATATGCTCATTTCTTGTTTGTGGTGGACGGTACGTCTTATCATTTGATGGTTTTGGTTTAGATTGGGTGTTACTTGGCAATGAACCGGATGGTCTAGAGGAATGTTGGTCAAAAATCGCCAAACTTGTTTTCAAGATCTTGGATAGATGCTTGATGATTTTTTCTGTCCTTGCTCAACTTTGGCTTTGAGATTGAAAAATTGATTTGTGATAAAATCATTTGAGGATTTTTGAGCGCCACCGAATTCTCTCATGGTTTTCTCGAATTCGGTTTCCTCCATCTTTTTGTCGGGATTTTGTGGTGGTGGATCGTCAGTTCGTGGTTGAGAATCACGTTTGTCATCCCTTGGTGGCATGATCTTGC
This sequence comes from Chrysanthemum makinoi, assembly GCA_910596185.1. NCBI lineage: Eukaryota > Viridiplantae > Streptophyta > Magnoliopsida > Asterales > Asteraceae > Chrysanthemum > Chrysanthemum makinoi. The sequence continues at coordinate 125,278,039 of OU343224.1, read as the reverse complement.
CAATTTCCGAATTCGACCGTAATAATTACTACGATATCCTCCTCCACGGTATCCTCCTTGAGCGTAACTTGCTTCTTCTTCCTTTGGTCCACCCATAGGTTTATCGTCGCACTCGGACGATGGATGATTTCCTCCACAATTGTTACATCCGTCTCGCATTTCCTTCATTTCATCTTTGATATCTTTGTATTGCGAGTCGATTTTTGAGGTTAACGCTTCCATCTTCTCCATGAGTTTTGAAGCATCGGTGTTTTCGACAAAAGCAACGGTTTTTCGGAGAGGTTTGGTTTTGGAATCTTTGGACCAATCAAGCTTGAGAAGTACTCGATCTTCGAGCAATTGATGTGCATCGTTGGGAGTCTTATAGAGAAAATTCCTCCAAAGATCAAGGATGCCTTGAGAGATTTCATCTAGTCCATGGTAAAAGATTTGGATGATGGTTCCTTTTGATAATCCATGTCCATGACAACTCTACAAATCTTTCATTCAAGCCAAGCTTCGACAAGTGATTCGGTTTGGGTTTTGTTGAAAGCGAATTTCTCCTATTAATCGATCAAACATGGCAGGTGGAAAGAATCGGCTTACAAAAGCTTGCCTCATCTCCTCCCAAGTATTGATGATTCCCGGGGTTAATTCATTGTACTATACTTTAGCATCTCCGCAGTGATGATGGGAAAAGTTTTAGTTTGATGGCATTGACATCGGTGTCGCCATAACGGAACATGCCGCGCAATTTCGATGAATTCGCCAATGTGCTTATGCGGATCGCCAGCGCAAGCATCGCCATCGAATTGACGGTCTTTGATCATAGAAAGGTGATGTCCCTTCACGGTGAAGTTGTCACCAAGATTGATAGCAACAATAGCACTTCCGGGAGTCGGTGCTACGGCTCGGTTGGTTCCCACATGGGTTGATCGTCCGCCATGGGAAAAGGTAAATTGGTGAAAGGGTTATTAACAACTTTGGCTTCTGAGGTTATCAAATGGTGGGTTTGGTACTCTTGGTACACGATTTTCCAATGGTATGAAAAGTGTTCTTCTTCTTCTTCGAATCAAACGTACGGGGTTGGTAAGAGATGTATGTATTGGTTCTATTTCGCTGCCGAGTGTTCATACAATGTCCTAGAGAATCCGTGCAATATCTAAACACCGCACGGACAAACAACGAAACTTTTTATGGGTCGAATGGTAACCGGATCGGTCATGGATGCGCCGATCGGTTGGACCACCCGAGTAATGGAAAATCGTAACCGATTCGGTTGAAGTACAACCGGATCCGGTTAAGGTTTCGAGAAAATTTTGGGTTGAATCATCGAGGAAATTCAAAAACTTGTTGAAACACAATCAAATCTCCCTGCATGGCGCTAAAACTTGATGTGCCCGGTTGGTGCAAGTTTTAAATTTATAAAAGGTGAATTACCAATATTACCAATAACACATACAGCAAGTATACTCGTCCGTTATAGCAAGATTATGAAGGTAAGTCGGATCGTTCGCGAGGATTTGAGTGAATCTAAACACAAGTTTGAATTAACTGAGTCCTGTCCAAAACATATAATAAAGCAAATAGATATAATGAAATTCAGATGATTAAAACTACACTTGCTTAAACTAGTTTCATATCATAGATTAATGTGACTGTGTTAACCTCTTAACATGTTGGTTATGATAATTAGTTGGAAGACTAATCTATTGTTCTTACAAGTTAAACCTTCGTCAAGATTATAGTTCATAAAAACAAGCATTAAGTTTAACCAATCAATTCAAGATCAATTCAAGTTTCATAAGTCTACATACATAAACTTAAACACAAAAACATCCACTTGTTCATCAAATTGCTTAAGAAATGGTCAATACAAAAGGTAACCGATCATAGACAAAAGGATACAATTGATTCTCAACAACTAATCTTACGACCATTTAGATGTTTCCAACCAATCCAATTTGATAATCAAAAAGCGTTTCTATTACAATCACACCTTAGTTCCTTTGTGTAATCAAGAATAATGGGTAAAAACAATCATCCATAGACAAAATGATTATGACTAGTTGAATAACAATAAGTTCTTTCGACCCCAACGTTTACTATCAATTAGCCAAACTTGATTAACAAATGTCACTATAAAACTTTAGCACAATTGGATCTTAGAATCAACTTGAAATTGAATTAAAACATGTTAACACAATAACTAACTAATCATATGATAATCAACATTATTTAAGCAAGTGTATAAGGAAACTAGCCACTCATAGCAAACATGAACATAAACTCAGAACTTTGAACATTAGAAAACATAATTAAAAGTCTTACAATTCTTGGAATAAGATTACAAATGGTGTAGTAATGATTCTCAAAGTATTGGGGTAGACTTCTTGGTGGTTTGGCCTCCAAATGGTGAACTTCTGGATCTCCAAACTTCTCTGGACTTCTAAGGACGAATTTTGAGAGCTTAAGGCTTTGTTTGATGAGTAGAGAGATTTGTATTTGAGGTGTTTCTCATATGCTCACAATTAGCCTCTATTTATACTAATTCCAAGGCCTAGGGTATTAAATGCTGAACTTGGCCTCCAAGGAGTAAGGAAGGGACTAGAATACACCAAGAGAAGGACCTAGAACCGTTTGGATGCAAAGGGAAAGCTTAGTGATGAAGATTGGCAGATGCAGCTTCTCCAACCGGATCGGTCATACGACCAACCGATCCGGTTGGTCTTCTACAAAAACTTGCCAACCGATCCGGTATGAGGTTGTGACCGATCGGCTGGCGATGGTAAAAACATTGATTCTCGCCGTTTCCAACCGATCCGGTTATGGTTGTAACCGGATCCGGTTGGATCTTCTGAGATACGGAAACTTGATCTTTCCTTCACTTTGTCTTGTAGAACTTTGGCTCTTCAATCACTAAGGTCTTGAAAGGTCCTTGCGATACTGATTTAGTCTTACTGAAACGGAAATCTTCGTTTTGTTGAACATTTCTTTATTTTTCCTCCGATTCCCTGCACTTGGTTATGAACACTAGACAAACATCTTTTGATGCGTTTAAGCACTATAATCACGCAAATATAACCAAATAAAAGATATAAAAGCACACATAACGCTACTAAAAACATGCACAATCTGAGCGTTATCACATACTCACAAATATCGAAAACAATGTCTTCTCCAGAGGTAAATCTAAAATAATTTCTGATTCCTGGGGAGGAGATCACGCGTGCAACCAAAAATTGTTACTAATAACCCAAAATTTTAGACTAATTAAACATCAATGTTCATTAACTTGCACATGACAATAAGTTTGAATGCTAAGCATGTGAAAAAGAAATTTCACCTACTCAGAATCAAATGCAATCTTGTTAACAAGCCCGCCTTGTCTAAATAATTACGACTATAATTTTCTCAATATACAAAAAACGCTGGTACTCTTTATATAATATTAACTTTTGAAAAGTTTGAGTCTTTAAAAAATATTCCTTTTTAAGAGATTAAAAATGGATGACCAACTATAGATATAAGAGAAAAAGATAACATATTTAACAAGTAACGTGTGAAGTAGTGGGATTTAATTACTCAATCGTTTATGTTATTTTTCTAAGTCAACTTCATTAGCAGATCTAGATCTAAATCTAGATGTCTATATTTTTGGTGCAAAAAGTAAATTTATATTAATCTCCAAATTGTACAATCACAAACATAAGTATCCACTGAGTTTTGGACATGCCCAAAACCATAAAGAACTACACTACAAAGAAACTTTAAACAACCGATATGTGACAAAACTACTGCATATACTAGATACAACTGAACTCTGGCAAAACTTAGACAACAGCTTCAATCAGAACATAGCAATGTGTAGCAGACTTCAACCACCAAGCTTTTGCACCTCGAATTTACCCTTTAAATTGCACCTTAACCATCTAGCTACATTTCCATTTCACCTCTCCACCAAGATCACTCAACCACCATCCACAATGATCAAAGTAGAAGAGGAGAATGGCTTCACTAGAGACCCATAACCCTTCCCTTCAAGAGCTATACCAAGTAATCTACATTTCCATCTCTAAAAAATGGCTTCAACTACTTGGGAACACATACCTTGATGAAAGACCAACCATTACCTCCTTTGGCAGAGTATTGAGTGGACCAAGCAGATTCATCCTTTCACTCCTCGCTATTTCACTCATCATACTCTGCCCTCCCAAACCATATACCCTTCACAATGTATTGTCCTATATTATGGTACATTCTTATGAATTAGACCTCTCATTGATATATCACTTCCTTCACAATTCCCTCCCAAGGCCAAATTGATCAGGAAATTGAGCATCATATGAGTACAGTCACACCATTAGAACTCCAAGCACTAGAACAATCCATTGTTATGGTTAGCAAAAGAACACTTTGATATCCATTATAGATAATCAAAAATGTTAAAACTGTAGCAACAACACTTAATTCTCAACCAGTGCTATATAAAACCTAATTCCAAACATCCTTAAAATCTCAAGCTAAACAATATTCATCTGCACTTCCCAATCTTTACTCACCTAAATAATAGCTGTAGATTTCTTCACTTTCAGACTCATAAGTTGCAGCTTAATATTGTCTATTATCCCATTTATCAAAGTTTAACTATTCCTTTGACTTTGTTGGAACAGTCTTTGGTTTCTTTCCATCCAAATATTGTAAACTGTTGTGGCAAGAATCATTCTCTCTAAAACACTTTGAATGGCATTGTTACATCTTCCACCAGCTATACTTATTAACCACATTCCTCCAATCATCATCCCAACTCAATCATTGACTGTTAGCTTTGACTTCTTTCTAAAGATTTTCTGAATATGGACTTTTGAAGAAAAGGTGTTCATGAGAATCATTCACAGTATTACAAAGAGAACACTTCAGATTAGCTTGAGTATTCCACTTTATAATCCTATCTTGTGTAGCTAGTCTTTCCAAAATAGATAACCACGGTATGAATGCATGCCTTGGATTACATTGAGGATACCAAACTACTTTATGGCATTGAACATCATTTCTTTCCTCTTTAAAGTTCTCCCAAACACTCCTTATAGAAAATTGTTTTATCACTATATTATTTCCTTTCCACAACACTCTATCTTCTTTCTCATTAGTTACCGTTGGGACTTTAAAAATCTCCAAAATACTAGTCAGTTGATACCAACTATTAGGCCAAATCCAACTACCCTTAACTATAGCTTTGCAACAGTTAGCTCTTCTAAAAATCTTGCTTCATATCTATTTTTAAATGTAACAAACTCACTCAAATTACCATTTTCATTCCATCTATCATGCCAGACATTAATCTTTTTACCATTACCAACTTTATACCGAACATTATATCTGATTTTACTTCTAAGATTCATAATAGCCTTCCAAGTTCCACAATCTGAATCCTCCACATCAATTTCCCAAATGCTTTTCCCTTTTAGCTTTACTAGATTCACTCATTTCACCCATAAGTTGTCTTTATGAGAAATGATATTCCACAAATGTGTCTACACAATAGAGCCTCATTCTATGGACCAAGTTTCTTAATCCCCAGACCCCCCTTGACTCTTAGGAGCACAAATCACCTTCCATGCCACTTTAGCAACACCTTTTTTCAAATTCCCCTGACTCCATAAGAAACCTTTGAGCACTTTTTCAATCTCATTTACAGTTTTTTTAGAGATTAAGAACAGTGAAGCCCAATATACATGCATGGAAGTCAAAACTACAGCAATTAATTGTAGCCTTCCTGCATAAGATAATACTTTGTGCTTCCAATCATTCACTTTATCTTTAACTCTATCCACCAACTGTTTGCATTCAGAAATACCTATATTCTTTGTAATGAGAGGAACACCTAAGTACTTCATTGGCAATTCACCTACTGCAAAGGGCAAAATATCCAAAATCTTTTGTCTTTTAATAGTTTTCACATTACCAAAGAACACAATACTTTTGCTCATATTTGGGACTAATCTAGAAACACCACTAAATTCCAGAAAGTCATCCTTCAAAACTTGAATTGAACTATGGTCACCATGACATAACATCAGCAAGTCATCAGCAAAACACAATTGAGTCAATTTAAATTCTTTACATCCCGAATGGAACTTGAAATGCTGACTGTTAGTAACTCTTCTTTGAACAATTAAGGTGAGGACTTCCATTACTAGAGTGAACAGATAATGAGACATAGGATCCCCTTGCCTTAGACCCCTTCCATTTTTGAAAAATCCTTGCCTCTCTCCATTTATGCAAATAGAAAAAGCTGCTCGAGTAACACAGGTCATAATCCATCAATCATTTTTTCAGGAAAGCCAAAATGAATTAACATTTGTTTGAGAAATCCCCAGTTAACTGTGTCATAAGCTTTTGCAATATCAATCTTTAAAGCACATCTTTGAGGCCCATTCTTTCTATTATACCCTTTAAGCAATTCCTGAGTGATAAGGAGATTATCCTAAATTAATCTTCCTGGGACAAAAGCACTCTTATTTATATTCATCGGCTTATCCAAACACATCTTAATTCTTTTTGTTATGATTTTACTTATGCACTTATAGACAATATTGCAGCAAGCAATAGGTCTATAGTCAGACACTTTGTTAAGCTTCTGAATCTTTGGAACCAAAGTTATGAGAGTAGCATTAATTTCTCCCAACAGCTTATTGGCCTTAAAGAATTCTCTAACTGCCTCACATACATCATTTCCTACAATATCCCAACTTTTTTTTAAAGAAAACGACAGTATATCCATCTGGTCCTGGGGCATTACTATCATCCATACCAAGTATAGCTTCTTTAATCTCCTTATTAGAAACCTCTTTAACAATCTTTTCTGCATCAAACTGATTTATCTTATTAACAAAAAGTTCTTCTGCATTGATAATACCCTCACTTTCTCCATTATACCCTAAAAATCTTTTAAAGTGACTAACAAATTGCCCAACAACATTATCGCCTTCAAACCAGTTTCCTTGTTCATCACAAACTCTCCTGATTCTATTATAATGCTTTCTAATTTTTATAACATTGTGAAAAAATTTATGTTTTTATCCCCCTCACTAATCCACTGAACTTTTTCCTGTTGAGCAAGCAACTTTTCTGCATCCATAGTAGCCTCATTGTACTCATGTAAAATTTTGACAACTTCTCTTTAATCCCATTAGTAGATGGATATGCTTCCACATCAATATGAGCTTGCTTCAATTCTTCTCTTAATCTCTTCACATTAGCAAACAGGCTACCATTCTTCCATGTTAAACTATTCAAGTGTTTCTTCAAATTCTTCAGTTTTTTTACGAACTTGAACATTTTGTATCCATCCACATTACATTCCCATTCCTTACGAACCATCTCTAAAAATTCTTTTTTTATCGGCAATGTAGTTAGGAAATCTAAAGGATCTATGCGTTTTGACCAGAGTGTTAGGAATGCTTATCACAGCAGGGCTATGGTCAGAAGTAAAGAAAGGAAGGAAATTCACAATAGCATCACCATATAACACAATGAAATTCATATTAGCCATAACTCTATCTAGTTTCTTAAGGATACTAGTATCAAGGGGACTTAATCCAAGTGTAAAATAAGCCTACTATATTAACATCCTCTACTTCAATTTCATTAACACAATCTATTAAGTCTTGCATATCCCTTGTAATTCTAGACCCTCATGCTGAATGTTCATCTACTTTCAAGGTTACATTAAAATCACCCAATACAATCCAAGGACATCCAATAGTAATTGATAACATCAAATAATCCTAATTTTATAAGTGTTAATTTCCTCCTTTATTGACGTATTATGCTTAAAATGCTATTAGATTCGCCCCTATTTCTACATATTTCGTTTCAGGAGTAATTATCTAATTTGAAGCGGTATTTGGACGAATTTGAGCTCAAGATGGATCACTCTTATATCACGAAGATTACGGCGTAACAAAGTGATGAAGTTACGCCGTAATAACATTTATGATGACTACTCCGTAACCATCAGATGTGGTTACGGCGTAATTACCACACTGAATCTAGTTATGAAGACTACGCCGTAACCATCAGCTAAGGTTACGGCGTAATTGACACTCCGAACGTGTTATGAAGACTACGGCGTAACCACCTTCCAAGGATACGCCATAATCCTGGATAAGCATCGAAGAATATTTGTTTAAAATGAATTACGGCGTAACTATATCAGAGAGTTACGCCGTAACTTAAATTAGGGTTCCATACCTATAAATACATCGCGAATTTTGAATTTGAAGATATCTCCCCTTTCCCAAACCTCTCTAGGGTCTAGGAATCCTAAACAATAATGTACAGTTTTAGTTGAAATTGATTTTGAACAAAAGATTAGGATGAACTGGAGGTCGATTTGTTGAATTTAAAAAGTGATAGTAGCCATAAAAATGGTGGTGGTCAAACTTCACTGAGAAACAATGACCACATGTATCAAGTAAGCAATAAATTTAAATAAAAATGCCAATTAATTAAAAATTACCTGTTTAGTCGGTAACAGATCATGACAAATCAGCAAACGTATGATATTAGTAAAAAATGTCAAAGTTTATAGCGTATTGTTGTATTTTTTGAGGTTTATTGGTGATATATGATATCTGAGAAATTGTGTCGATATTAGATGGATTTAACCCATACAAAAACTATAAAGATTAAAAATGAAAACTAAAATTTTTAGTAGTTCTCGCAAACCTTTTGCTCTTGTGTGAGTACTCGTAGTCCTACGACTAAACCTAGCGATTTCTAGTTGCTTCTTCCATAGCTGGTCATCTTTCCTCCAAATTTACAAGGTTTTTTTTTTTTGTTTTTTGTTTTTGTTTTTTTTTTTTTTGATGCAAAAGGTGAATCATTATATTATTATCAACACAAACAAGTTACAATACAATTCAGAAATCTACTGAAATGAACAATCATCCAGAGAAATACAATCAAAATATACTGCATACTATTCTATCTGATATCTAACAACAAAGGAAGCATGCCATCCAATATCTGACAACATCAGATTCCAACTCTGCTCAGCACAGAGAACTTCCCCATAGAGCCTTAGCTGCACTTTAACAAGAACCATGCCAGCTTGACCCTTGATTCACCTATAAGATGCACCTACCATCTAGCTACATTTCCACATCACCTCCCTATTTAACCACTCAACCAACATCCACAGTGGATAAAACAGGAAAGGAGTGTGGCTTCACTAGGTATCCCAAACCCATCCATGGGGGGCTCTGCCAAAGTAACCTATATTTCTCTCTTAATGGAAGGCTTCTGTTATTTGGGAACACTCACCCTCCATGATGACCACCCATTACCTCACGCCAATGTATTGAGTGGACCAAGCAGGTTCATCTTTCACTTCTCGCTATTCCACTCATCATACATTGGCCGCCCCAACCAGATTTGCAAGTTTCATTTCTCTTGTTTATGAAGTTTCACTATCCGCGTGTTCCTTATGTACCGTATCCCTTTTCCGCAAGGTGATAACTCCATCCGAGAAATTTACTAAAGCCAATGCGCGATCTATATACCATTTACCTGTTAAATATTAGTAGTAAACTTGAACATAGATTAGGGACTTAGGTGTACTTTGTAATTAGATTAGGTGTTAGACATAAACTATGATTAGGTAGCTTGGAGTTCAAGACAAGCTAAAGCCCTTTATGGGAAGTTTCCTATTTGAATTAGGAAAGGTTTCTACCCCCTCATCTCTATAAATAAGGATGAGGGGGATGCTAGTTATTCATTCTTCTTCCTCGTTGTAATAGCTTTATTAGGTTTTTAATAAAGGTTTGATACGAGGGTATATCGTGTGCATATTCTTGTTGGTTCCTTGTAGTCTCTCGTTTGTTACGTGTACTCGATACAACTCTCGATCTAGAATTCCGCGATCGAGCTCCGGGTTGTTGGCGGTTTTGTCCAACAAGTGGTATCAAGAGCCAAGGTTATTGTGGTCTTTGAAGTTCGAGTGCTAGGTCGAGGTTTCGAGGTTCGGTTTCGGGATTTCGGGAAGTAGCAGGTGACGAGAGGTAGAGAAAGATCAAAGTATTTGGTTTGCATGAATTGCATACCTATGTAAATACAAAGTTAGCAAGTTTACATGTGTCTTTTTCGTTTCATAAAGTCAACAATATTGGTTTTTAAAACTCAAAAGTCGACATTAGTTTATCGTATTTTTGGTTTTAAAGTTCGATTAAAACGAAGGTTTTTGTTGTTGCGGGTTTTCTTGTGGTTCAAGTTTCGATCGTGGTTCGCTTGGGGTTCAAGTTTACGATCGGGTTTGCTTGTTCGAAATCGAGGGTTTAGGGTTATTCTAATTAATTCGATTTGCAAGAAGCGTTTATAGCAACAACAGGAATATTGCACAAGACTTGTGAGGCTTGTCGGTAAAGCTGGTTAAGAAATAACTTGACTAGGTTTTTAGCAAGGTATAAGAAGAATGACTAGTTCGATAACTAGGTTTGACATCGAAAAATTCGATGGGAAGAATGACTTCGGGTTATGGCAAATAAAGATGCGTGCTTTAATAGTACAACCAGATTATGATGCTGCATTAGAGACATTACCCGAGGACATGGGAGCAGGTGAAAATACTGCTTTGATGAAGAAGGCATACAGTACCTTGATTCTATGCTTGGGAGATCGGATTTTACGGGAAGTTACCAAGGAAACAACTACCGCAAGAATTTGGACGAAGTTGACTAGTCTCAGATATGACTAAGTCCTTAGCAAACAGAGACTCTATCCGAAGAAGAAGTTGTACACGCATTCTATATGAGTCCAGTGCACGAACTGGGTGATCATATAGATGAGTTTAATAAGTTGATACTTGATTAGGCGAATATTGATATTGAGATTGAGGATGAGGATCGTGAACTTATGTTACTTACGCCGCTGCCATCGCCTTACGAAAACTTTGTGAAGACATTGTTGTATGGGAGGAATCCTTGACAATTGAAGATGTTATTAAGACTATGAATTCAAGGGGAGTTAAAGAAAAGAACTAATACACAAAGGCGAAACCGTGACGGGTTATATGTAAGGGGAGGGTCGATCATTCAAGAAAGCTCATTCTGGTGGAAGTTCGCGGTTTAAGTCAAGAGGTGGAACTGGTTAACTCAATATATGTCATTCGAGGGTCATCTCAAGAGAGACATCCAATGAAGAAGTCAAGTGGGTTCGTCAAGAAGGGTAAGCATGACCGGGATTCTCGATTCTTTTGATGACGAGGGTAATGCCGCTTACTTTGGAGAAGCCTTGGTGGTAGCCTGGGAATGATGAGATAAATGGTGAATTGGTAATGGATTCAGGTGGGTCTTATCATATGACACCTAGGAGGGATTTCTTGTATGACTTCGAGGATATTGATGGTGGTTCGGTTCGGTTAGGTGATAATGGTGGACATGCCTGTTATATAGGAGGGACAGGGAAAAGTGAAGATACAATTGAATGATGGTTCAAGCTTTATATTGGAAGATGTCGGTATGTTCCAGGTTAGAAGAAGTTTGATTTCTTTGGGTACTCTTGAAAAAGGGTTATCTTTGTGATAATGGTTGGGTAAAATCAAGGTGATCAAGGTTGTCGGATTATGATGATTTGGGATAAGGAAAAGAACGTGTGTATACTTTGGAAGCAAAAGTAATGACTTTTGGTGTTCAAAAGCATGGAGGTTTAAAACAAGTTGGATTCAAGCAACTTGATCATAAACAAGCTGGGTTTAAGAAACTTGGTTCTAAGCAAGTTGGGTTCAAACAACTTGGTCCGGTGTTAAAACAGATTCCATGAGTACGGGTTGATGAACGTGTTTGGTTTGAGGTGGAACTAATTGCGGGAGCTCAGGGAAAATCATTGAAGTGAGGTTGTTCGGATAGTAACGATGATCTTTACTTGCAGTGGCTCAAAGAAAGTTGGAGGTTAAACAACTTGAAGAAAAGACAAACACGGACCTGCTTGGTAAAGAGCAGTGAAAATGTACACCATGGTATAAAGGTGAGAAGGCAGATTATGGTAATCGGAGTACCTGGTCAAGAGGGTGCAGAGGGTAATGCTGCTGAAAAGAAGAAAGTGAATGAGTCTATGAAAACTAATCAAGGGAAATTACTAAAGTACAATGCCTAGTTGACAAGGTGGTCCCCACTTTGAGGTTCCAAAGATAAGGAAAAGGTCGTAGTATCTTAGCATGCTGTTGTTACTACTAAGGTGGAAATTGTTAAATATTAGTAGTAAACTTGAACATAGATTAGGGACTTAGGTGTACTTTGTAATTAGATTAGGTGTTAGACATAAACTAGGATTAGGTAGCTTGGAGTTCAAGACAAGCTAAAGCCCTTTATGGGAAGTTTCCTATTTTGAATTAGGAGTGCTTTACCCCTCATCTCTATAAATGTGATTTAGACGCTAGTTATTCATTATTCTTCCTCGTTGTAATAGCTTTATTAGGTTTTTAATAAAGGTTTGATACGAGAGTATATCGTGTGCATATTCTTGTTGGTTCTTTGTAGTCTCTCGTTTGTTACGTGTACTCGATACAACTCTTGATTTAGCGTTCCGCGATCGAGCTTCGGGTTGTTGGCGGTTTTGTCCAACATTACCCAACACCACTGGGAATTCCTTTTCGCCTTCTGGTCCACCAATCGTAAAATCTACCCACAACTGTGCTCCATGAATGGTCAAATCTAGGCCAATGACATATAGTTCTCCATTCCCTATACCTAACTTATCTGGATGTTGTAATGAATCAAAAAACAAAAATGAAATAAAATTGTCCACTTCATCCATTTTTATGATAGAATCATTCACACCATATGGTCTAATCGAAGATTGAGGAATGACAGTGCTTCAATTCGAAAAATCCACACAAGATATATACTCTTGGTGACGTAAAAGTTCCGCTATCCATAAAAAAAATGAGCAAACACTCTCTTTTATGATAAATAACAAGCTAAGGTTAGCAGTTACATACTTCCTATGACAACAAGCAAAATTTGTTATTGTCATTTGTAATAAGAGCATTGGGTGTGGTATGTATATGATGGCTCTTCATCACCGTCACCTCTCCCCCCAACTCACAACAAACCTCAACTTACTCATTTGGGTACCACATATACATTTATTCACACACACAACCATACTAATTAAAAAAAAAAAAAAAACAAAAAACAAAATGTCAGAAATTTTACCTCGTCGTGGTGACGAAGAGGTTTGTATGAAGAGCCACGACAAGGTGCCATGTCACCTCCACATAAGATGATGGCGAGCCACAACATGCCCACACCCAATGCTCTAAGAAGTAAAAGATTGTAATCATGGGTGGGTCTGTGGAAGATTGGGATATGTTTATTTAGTAGGCACTTTCTCTTAGCAAAAAGGTTGGTCCAACATATCGAGCTATGTATCATAAGTGCAAATAAGCATGATAAGCATGATATGATTGCGAAGCTAGTTAGTGTGTTAGTTATGTTGCTATGATGAGTCCAGTGAAGCAGCTACACAAGTTTGAAAAAGCAAAGCATGTGTTGACCTATGGGGTTAGGATCTTTTAAAAAAGCTTCTAAATTCCTTAAGACCATAACAGTTAAAAAGTCCGCTAAGACTACCCGTATGGGGTATGGGTCTCGTGTGAGGGTATGTGTGAGCTTCGTGAGCCCACTATGGGTGTTTGTGTAAGCGTGAGTGAGGCAAAAAAAAGCTCACAACGGTGAGCAATTCACTTTTAGGTTGGTGCGAAAAAAGCCCCTCCACTGTGCAACTCATATTTGTACAAATAAAATAAATAAAATAAATAAAAAAATTTTGTACTCTTATTTTATTTATTTATAAATACCCTTTAAGCTTCAACATTATTAAATACAACTTCTTCCAACTCCGCATTCTTTACATAAATTTAAGCTTAATCTCACACTACTCAAACGGCACTTATTATAGATATGAATTCCCAAGCAATAATGTTTCTTTCTTGTGATGTTATTTTTAATATATATATATATAGGGGACCTTTCTTTTGAGAACCTTGTTAAGTGCGAGAACTTTGAGAACCCTTCTAAACCAATGAGATTTTTTTAAATATTAAAAATTATTATTAATCCAAAAGGGTATTATAGTAAAATGCAATTTTTTATATATTTTTTATTTTTTTATTAAATCCTGATTTTAAGCATTCCTAAATTTTCGGATTTTTTTTTTTTTTAAAGCATGGTTTCATAATCTTACAGGTGCAGTACATGTATGTTTTTTTGCATGATTTTTTTTTAGTGAAGTACATGTATGTTTTTTGCATGTTTTTTAAGCATGATTTTTTTTAGTGAAGTACATGTATATTTTTTTTTAAGCATGATTTTTTTAGTGAAGTACATGTATGTTTTTTTGCTAGCATTATTATTATTTTTTTGAAGTTTGAAGCATAAATTAAAAAACATAAACCATTATAAAAGAAAAACAAGATTCATATACTTAAATGTTATATTTCATTTAATTACAAGTACAAAAAACACATATGCCATAATCGTATATCTTCAAAAGTCGCAAATTATCTTCATGTATATTTGTATTCATCCACTTCTCGGTCTTCAATGATATTGTTATTTTCATCAATCTGAAACAAGCATGAACAAAAACAATTAAAACATACATGTTTTCATCAATTAGAACATACATGTTTTTAAAACATATATGTTTTTAAAACATACATGTTTAGAAGCATTCAAGTTTTAAAACATACATGTTTGATAACACAAGTTTTTTTTTTTTATAACATACATGTTTTTAAAACATACATGTTGTAAAACATATATGTTTTTACAATGAAATAATGTTCAACCTGTTAGCACTATGTTTATTATAATAGATGTAATCATAGCTATATCTTTATAGCTGTAAAGTGGATTGATTATCTTCGATCAAGGAGAATGGTCCCTCATATTCTTGATATATTGTACGAATGGGACACAAGAAATGATAATAAACATAGTGCTAACACAAACTTTTTCCAAAAGAAACAAACAATCCGGAATATTGAACAAATATAAAGGCATGACCCACGTTAAAAACATATTTTAAATATCTTGCATACTCATTTCTTCCAAATAAAATAACAAAGCTTATAATATGCCAAATTACACTTTAACATTGATGTTCTAGCTACTCAAAAATCGACGAGATATGTTCTGGCTAAGATCACAACTTCTCAACATCGACATACAATCTTGAATAATTTCTAACTCTCTTAAACTACAAACAATTTCATATTCAGATATGAAAACCGATAATTTATTTTTCAGTCCGAAAATGTTATCATAGTAAAAACAATATTAAACCGGATTTTTGAAATAATTAACTGAAATTTAAAAGATAATATCTCAGATCCAAAACTTGTTCTCAAATATTTAAAGATTTACTAGTTTTTAAAAAACCTATTATAGATCTGGACACACAAAAAAATCATATCAAAACCTTACCCGAGACCGGTGTTCTCAAATAGTAGCAGCCTTTGTGATTTCGCTCGATAAACAAGAAATAATCTTGTGTTTGTGATTCGGGCCTCATCAGATTCAATAGCAGAAGTTGCGTTTGGTTTAAGAAGTACCACCGTCCATATATCAAACTTTTTTAAATATATGTTTTAGCATATGTTTCACAGGCGAAGGTGAATCGTCCATATAGATTCCATCATCAAGAACAAAGATCGGATTTGGATATTTCGGGTCATGTGACTCGTCCTCCCTCAGAATGATTTCTAGATATTAAATAAAAAAGGTAATCAGAAAAACGATCTACACCAACGATCTACACAAATAATCTATATAAAATAATCTCTTTGATCACAAACATCTACACATACTGTTTTCATTTTCATTCTTTTTTCTTTTTATAAGTTACACCATAAACGTATTTGATAAGAACGATTGTACATAAAAAAAATCCAATAAACCTTTATTGACTTTGCATATACTACGACCACCACTCACACATCCCGTAGGAGACAAACGCAATCGCCACAACTTGAAAAAGCGGTATTATATATCAAAAGTTTTGGGCTTCGTGTTTATAGATCAACTGGGTTAAGGGATATGAATGAGTTAGCAGGAGAATTTTTAGGAAGGAGGAGAAGTTATTGTGATGGAGGAGTGGGTGAGAGAGAGAGAGATAAAGAAGGGGATGAATTTTTGACCTACTAATATTTTGGAGATATGCTATTTGACAGGATCAGTTTTTGTAAAGTGTGAAATTCCGTTAACACCCTTCCGCTATTTTAAAATTTAATTTCAGATTTTGATTATTTACAATTATGCCACACATCATCTAGACCATTGATCTTGTAATCCTAGGGTCCAAATAGAGTTCTCAAAGTTCTCGCACTTAACAAGGTTCTCAAAATAAAGATACACTATATATATATATATATATATATATATATATATATATATATTTTTTTTTAATGTAATGTTTTTAATTTATAAATAAAAGTTTAGTTTTTAATTAAAAAATGGGTTGGCCGGTGAGGATAGTGTGACCAATGTGAGTGAAAAGTGAGAGGGAGTGAGAGAAAAAAATGGAGAGAGAAAGATGAGGTGACGCTGAGGTGGAATGTAACTGAGAGTGTTTTCTGGTGACTAATAAGGGCATCTCCAATGTATTGTACTCAAAACAGTTTAATATACTGTCACGTCATTGCCACATCAACAAACTACCTTTCTATACATAATATCTACAATGCATTAAACTAGGGCTGAGCATCGGGCCAGAACCGAACCGAACCGACCCGAACCGACAAAACCGAAAACCGAAAATCATGAAAAGCCTAAACCGAAACCGAACCGACGGGCCGTCGGTCCGGTTCGGTTTTGTGTCGGGCCGTCGGTTCGGTTCGGTTTAGGTGTATTTAGGTGTGTTTTTGTCGGTTTTGGGTCGAACCGAACCGAACCGAAACCGAAAACACGTAAAACATGAAACCGAAACCGAACCGACGGGTTGTCGGTTCGGCTCGGTTTTTGTCGGTTCGGTCGGTTTTGTCGGTCCGGTTCGGTTTTTGACCTTTGATGCTCAGCCCTACATTAAACCTTACATCGGTTTAATGAATTTCCACGTCATCAACTAATTTACACTACTTTTAAAAAACAAAACCAAACTATTGTACAACAATATCCACATATTCTAAAATACCAAATTAGGGTGCGTTTGGTATCCCACTATTGGAATGAGACTATGATTATGAAAGTGATTAAATGTGTTTGTTCATGATGAGGAGGCCACCACTATGCTAATGAATGATAGATATTAAGTGAGCTAGGTATGAATCTTTCATAGGTGAGAGACTCACCGCTACTATCAAACTCATACCAATTGTCATTAATGGCGGCATACCAAACACACCCTTAATATACACATAGAATAGTTTTTTTTTTTTTTTTTTTACCTATAGTAAGTTATTACGCAATGTCTAGTTATAGGTTATTTTAATTTACTTGCTAAAAAAAGGGTTATGTATTCATAATTAATTTGGCGTTTTACCAAAACTCTTAACAACATGTGCATTTAGTTAAACATAGTCACTTGGAAAGAAAAAAGACACTCAAAAACATATATCCTTGCAAAAGTGGGTTGGTAAAGTGCTTAAAAAAATTGAAAAGGAGAAAAATGACAAAATGAGCCCACCTCCATAGCATAAAGGGTGTGTTCAGTGACACACAGTGATTAAACATATGCATGAGGTGACATATTCACAATGCATTCAACTTATGCCATGTCATTTTAGACTTCTCAATGAACCTTGCATTGTGGATGGCCTAAAGGTAGTCTAAGAGAATGACACGTGACATCAATGTATATAAAAAAAGGGAAGTGATTTGTACATCATTTTTTTTTTGTCATCTACCATTAAATTACTCTAATGATGCACACAGTACAACACTGCTATGCATAATTTAGTGAAAAAAAGTCTTTCAAGCAAGTACATGTGCAATATAGTTTAAACATATTTTGACTTTCCTTTCTTATCCTATTAAAATTGGGTATTTTTTTATATTACCTAACAAAGTTCTAAATTACACATAATTTTGGCATTACCTAAAAAAACCATGCACAATTGATAAGGTTTTAAAATGTACCTTTTTGAGGGGTCATTTAAGCCCTTATTTGATCACTTTTGTATACGTTATTACTTAATATCGTTCCTTTTCACTTTTTAGGTCTCTTGAAGGCAAATTGCTGTAATGCCACTTATTTGGATGAAAAGGCGCGGATATACGAAGAAAATGGCCAAAGTCAAGAATCGAGACACTCAGGCTGCTGAAAACTTATCTACGACGCCGTCGGAGGATTTTGTGACGGGACAGAAGCCAAAACTCTTATTTTCAAGTGACGCGTCAAGTTATAAAAGAGTAGGCCGTCGCAACTCGCACGCCTAGATTCAATCAGACGGCGTCATAAGCTGAGGAGGACGGCGTCACAGGCATAAGGTGACGCTGTCGCAAGTCTAACATGGCCAAGACGAAACCCTAATGACGGCGATCCGACGCGTCACAAAAATAAGTGACGCCGTCGCATGTATAATCTTATATATAGAATCCGAATTTTTCAGTATTTGTGTGTAGTCTTTTTGGAGTAAAAACCTAAACCGAACCAAGGCTGTCTTGTACAGTATTTAGGGTTCCAAACCCTATCTTACATCAAGATAAGTGCTTTACTTCATTAATACAATTATGTCTTTGATTATTTGTGTGTATGCTTGCATGTTCTCCATGTCCGGCTAATTTACTTTTGTGTTTGCTTAGGGAATATGAAACTTAATTATTGAATATTGATTGGTTGTCCCTTATCTTAGTTTGTTAATGATCTAGTAATGCGATAGGTCATTCGTTGTGTACTTAATGCTTGATTAAATCTTTGTGAACCTTAGAATATAACTCCTTGAGTAGTTGTAAGCTAAACCATCCAAATAGTGCCTTAGAGTAAGAGTTTATTATCCCTAGTGGGTTTTGTAGACGAGACCCTTTGGTAAGTTCAAAGAGTTAGGGAGAAACGCATACCCTACAACTTTAGACACACAACGCAATTAAGAATAAGGACGTGACAATTCAACCACCAATAGGAGATAATTAAGGAGTAGTAAAATCTAAGTAAACACATCTTTAAACTATCATACGAGCACACAATAATTAGACATAGACTAAATACACCTTAGATTAGATAATTAGATAAGTAGAGTAATCGGTAGAAATACCAACCCCCAAATCCAAACCCCGAGATTCGTACCTTTCAATTTCCTAAAAAAACATAAAAAGATAAAAAATAATCTTCCTCAACCCCAACCTTAGCGTAGTAACTTCTCACTAGCATTCCTATTCCCCTAGAGAACGATATCAATACCCGTGACTTACCCTAATACTACACTACAACGATTAGGTTCACTGCCTAGGGTGTTATAAAACTTGCTCGAAGAAAAGGAAGTTCCTTTGACCCCGAACAACGCGTGTAGCGTTATCAAGTTTTTGGTGACGTTGCCGGGGAATAGAATAGCTAGTTAGTAGTCCACCTCGTTTAAGTTTCTTTGCTTGATTCCTACCAAGTAAATTTTTCTCATTCTTAGCTTTCTCATAGTCTATCCCCCTTCTTCGTGACTTTTGTTCGTAACACCATCATTTTTCATCATGGAAGGTGATAACCACCCACCATTCATCAACCCACCACCAATTGACCCGCCAAGAGCCCGTACTCTTGGTGAATACTCGAGACCTAGCCACCAAGGTTATAGGAACACCATTGAGCTTCCCGACCAAGCCCAAACTACGACCCTGCGATCCGACACCATCCGGTTGGTGCAAAACGGATGTGCATTCCATGGACTTCGATCCGAAGATCCAAATCAGCATCTAAGGGATTTCCTTAAAATTGTCGATTCCATCGACCTTGATGCTACTACTCGGGAGACCACACGCTGCGTCTCTTCCAATTCTCTCTACGGGACCAAGCTAGTAATTGGCTTGAACGACTTCCCGCCGGTTCCATCTCAAGTTGGGATGATCTCACCTCTCGTTTCCTTGCTCAATTTTTCCCACCGGGGAGAACCACTAAACTTAAGAATGACATCTTGATGTTCCAACAACGTCAAGATGAATCTCTCTACGAAGCATGGACTCGATTCAAGGACTTACTTCATAAAGTCCCTCATCACGGCATTGATCTTTGGCTTCAAGTCCAAATCTTTTATGATCATGTCAATTTCCCCACCAAGCGATCCATTGACCAAGCGGCCGGTGGAAAACTTAGTGATCTCACCGCGGAAGAGTCATGGGGTATAATAGAGGACCTTGCTCTCTATGACAACGAAAGTTGGAATGACCCTCGTGAGTTGCCCAAAACCGTTAAGGCAATCTCCTTGCCTCCCATTGACTCACAATCTTTCGACCGTAGGATGATCGAACTTGAAGATCAAGTTAAATTCCTAATGAGTTCCTACGAAAATCCTAAGTCTTCGCATCAAGTGAATAAAATCACTCTTCCTTGTGAGTTATGTAGTGGTCCCCATGACACTCGTGATTGCACAAGACTCCCCGAACGAGCTTTTGCAAACTACGCCTCCGTGCGTGAAACGACGAGCGGAGAACACTTTCAAGCCCGAACAAAACAACTTAGGAAATTCTTACAACCCCTCGTGGAGAATCACCCTAACCTTAAGTGGAACCAAAACTCAAGCACACCCCAAAGCTCATCTAGTCCACCTAATAGGTTCAATTCTCTAACCACCGGGAACCCCACTAATCTTGAGGCAATTGCATCTAGATTCATGTCATCTCAAGAGACTCGATTGACTAAGCTTGAAGCCGATTTTAAGCGAAGACAAGGCGAGATGACAAACTAGCTTGATGCTCTCTTGAAAGCCTTCAATGAACGAGAAATTGGAGCACTCCCAATGATACTATAAAGACCCAAAGTGAATCGATTTCATCGACTTCATGTTCTTGTTCACCATGGGAAAGCGCACATCCATGCCTCTCACACCCAACGGTTCACTCGGTAAATGCTATCAAAAAGGGTTCCAAGCCATCCAAAATGAGGTACCAAGGCCCTGCACCATTGGTAGAACCTACTCTTGAGAAACCCGTCAACCAAGAACCCAAAACTAGTCTAGAGGAGGAGTACAAGGAACTCCATCAAGAAAAACCGGTTCTTGAAGTCTTAGCTCATGCACCTTATTATAATGCTTTAAAAGAATGTTGGATCGATATACTTTAATCAAACTAACTTAACTAGCTTGTTAAGGTTTAATAACCTCGGATAAATCCTAAGTTATTAACAAAGAAACACTGAGTAATCTTTATTAAGTACGCGGAATTTACTTAACAAAGCTAAGAAGAATAACCTTTTTTTATAAACTCTAAATCCTGCTATTATGCAGATACTCTAATACAACTCTAAGATAATCGAACTTTTCTCTAAAACTCTAATTCTAAAATCGTAAGTCATATGTCATATCTCTAATGCCAATCTAGAGTCCTTTTATAGGCTCAAGGATATCCTAGTCGGTTTACAATTGATAACCTTGTATGACAAGTAATCTAATACAGAATATTCTAGAGTTACCATACTTTCTATAAACGAATATAACAGTTCTTTGTTCTTGCAGTACTTTGACTTCATTGTCATTGTGCTTTGACTTTATCTTTAGCAGTACTTTGACTCTTTGACTTTTTCCAGTACTTTGCAGCTTACAGTACTTTGATATCTTCAGCACTTTCATATCCCAACAATCCTCCCCTAACTTGAATTCTACTTGCTTGACTTCAAGTTCTTTTGTGAATATATCTTTAACAGCTTCATCTTTCAAAAACGGATTGTTTCTTAGTCTTTAAGCTTTTATCTCTGTAACATCTGTTCTTGTCAAAGTATCTCTTAGAATTGTTCTCTTTACAGCAGCATCCAGCAAGCTCCATCTTTTCAGCAACACAGCAACATATGACAATTTGTACATTTAATTCAGTTTAAGTTGCATACTATTCTCATCACTTTCAAGTGAATCATTGAAAAATTTATGGATTTAGAACTCTTTACCATAGCCATTATCTCTGGAGTAGCCAAATGTTTTGGTGTGTAAGACCATGGTACATTGATAACCATATGATTTTTAGCAAACCACCAGCTATCAACAGATTTTTTTTGTCTTTACCAAAAGCTGTACCCTTCTGGACTAGTTAGTTCTTTTATCTAATGGTGAACTAATTACCAATAATGGTTTTCCACTGCCTTTACCACAAGCCATTTTCTTGTGGGCTAGCCAACTCTTCACATTACTGATATGGTGAGTTGAATACCATCCAACTTATTAGCAAGTTGTCAACTAAAACGGATTTGATATATCTTTACCAGAGCCGTTTGCTCATGGATTAGTCAATCCTTTTGTAACCATGGTGGATTGATAACCTATTGATGTTATCATCACAAAAACCATTTATTCAACCTTTAGTTCAAAATATTTATTACTTAGCTAAAAAGGTTTCTTCTAAAATTATTTAACTGTTTAGTTAGCAAACATACTTTGATGAAAGTACTGTCGATCAGCATACTTTGAATAAAAGTACTGATATATCAAAAAGTATTTATTCAAATAAAATTCATATCAGTTATTGATCATTCTCAGCAATGGTAGTCCACTTTATAAACAAGTTGATAACCATGCAAGCAGTTTCATTATCCTCTTCTACTTCCAATCCATGCTCTAGCATTCTTCTCATGAGCTCAACTGTGAGAGGGTATCTTCTTTCTGCAAACATGTGTATCATTGTTTCATTTTCTAGCTCCAAAACATGAACTCCAGATTCTTCAAAGAATCTCCAGCAAACTATTTCCTAGTTTTCCTGATTCTTCCAGATATCATCAGTGCTCTCTTCATCAGTTTCCCATATAGTTATGAGATCACCATGTAAAACCAATCCAATCCCTTCCAATGGATGATCTTCAAAATAAGCCTTCACAACATGATATAAATAGAATAGATCTACTCTATCAATAACATGCAGCAAATCCCATAACCTCTTGAAAACTTTAAAACTTTCATCTTCCTTATAAAAAACCATGTAATCTCCATTCTTAGATTTCTCAACTTTGAAAACATTGATCTTTGATCTGTTCATCTTCATATCATCATCTTCCTTTGTATAATCAAAATCTACTACTCGAGATAATTCTTCAATTCATCACTAGTCTCAGATCTTAATTCTACCTTTTCTTTCTTTGAAAACTGAACATCTGTAACTTCAATTTTTCTTTTTCTCTTTAAACTTTTCTTCCTTTCATTTCAGTCCAGTAGCTTCTTCTCTAAAATCTTTGATGCCTGCAACATTCTTCTTATAATCCTCCCTAGCAGCATCATATAATCTTTTCATCTCAAGATAATTAAACTTCTGTAATCCTTTATACCCTTGACTTTTCAGATAAGCGATCATAGCATTCCTGTCCTTAGCTAAATTAGGTCTTCTTGGCATAAATCTAACAAGTGTAGGGGACTGTAAAGGTTCAGTAGTTTCAGCATCTAATTCATCTTGCACCTCTTGAGCTGCTTTTCTATTTAGAGCCTCTTGAGCTTCTTGTTCTTTTCTATCTTGAGCATCTAATTCTTCTTGAACTTTTCTAGCAGCAGCTTCATTCCTAGCAACTTCAATTGCTCTAAGTTCTGCCAAAGTGAGTTTCTTTTTCTTTGTTTCAACCAGAATACCTTTCCCTTTGTCTTTAGGATCAATGACTGGTTGAGAAGCTCTTGGTTGTTCTTCTTCTTGTACATCTCTAATAGTAACTCCTCCTCTTGGTTGTGATAAATCTAATATTGTAGCAATTACTTTAATCAAACTTAACAAGCTAGTTAAGGTTTAATAACCTCGGATACCACTCTAATAGTAACTCCTCCTCTGATACCACTTGTTGGATCGATATACTTTAATCAAACTAACTTAACTAGCTTGTTAAGGTTTAATAACCTCGGATAAATCCTAAGTTATTAACAAAGAAACACTGAGTAATCTTTATTAAGTACGCGGAATTTACTTAACAAAGCTAAGAAGAATAACCTTTTATTATAAACTCTAAATCTGCTTATTATGCAGATACTCTAATACAACTCTAAGATAATCGAACTTTTCTCTAAAACTCTAATTCTAAAATCGTAAGTCATATGTCATATCTCTAATGCCAATCTAGGAGTCCTTTTATAGGCTCAAGGATATCCTAGTCGGTTTACAATTGATAACCTTGTATGACAAGTAATCTAATACAGAATATTCTAGAGTTACCATACTTTCTATAAACGAATATAACAGTTCTTTGTTCTTGCAGTACTTTGACTTTATCTTTAGCAGTACTTTGACTCTTTGACTTTTTCCAGTACTTTGCAGCTTACAGTACTTTGATATCTTCAGTACTTTGATATCTTCAGCACTTTCATATCCCAACAATCCTCCCCTAACTTGAATTCTACTTGCTTGACTTCAAGTTCTTTTGTGAATATATCTTTAACAGCTTCATCTTTTAAAAACGGATTGTTTCTTAGTCTTTAAGCTTTTATCTCTGTAACATCTGTTCTTGTCAAAGTATCTCTTAGAATTGTTCTCTTTACAGCAGCATCCAGCAAGCTCCATCTTTTCAGCAACACAGCAACATATGACAATTTGTACATTTAATTCAGTTTAAGTTGCATACTATTCTCATCACTTTCAAGTGAATCATTGAAAATTAATGGATTTAGAACTCTTTACCAAAGCCATTATTCTCTGGAGTAGCCAAATGTTTTGGTGTGTAAGACCATGGTACATTGATAACCATCTGATTTTAGCAAACCACCACTATCACAGATTTGTTTTGTCTTTACCAAAGCGTACCCTTCTGGACTAGTTAGTTCTTTTATCTAATGGTGAACTAATTACCAATAATGGTTTTTCCACTGCCTTTACCACAAGCCATTTCTTGTGGGCTAGCCAACTCTTCACATTACTGATATGGTGAGTTGAATACCATCCAACTTATTAGCAAGTTGTCAACTAAAACGGATTTGATATATCTTTACCAGAGCCTTTGCTCATGGATTAGTCAATCCTTTTGTAACCATGGTGGATTGATAACCTATTGATGTTATCATCACCAAAACCATTTATTCAACCTTTAGTTCAAAATATTTATTACTTAGCAAAAAGGTTTCTTCTAAAATTTATATAACTGGTTTAGTTCCCAAACAGTATTTGATGAAGTACTGTCTGATCAGCAGTACTTTGAATAAAAGTACTTATATATCAAAAAGTATTTATTCAAATAAAATTCATACCAGTTATTGATCATTCTCAGCAATGGGAGTCCAGTTTATAAAAACAAGTTGAAACCATGCAAGCAGTTTCATTATCCTCTTCTACTTCCAATCCATGCTCTAGCATTCTTCTCATGAGCTCAACTGTGAGAGGGTATCTTCTTTCTGCAAACATGTGTATCATTGTTCCATTTTCTAGCTCCAAAACATGAACTCCAGATTCTTCAAAGAATCTCCAGCAAACTATTTTCCAGTTTTCCTGATTCTTCAAGATCATCAGTGCTCTCTTCATCCTTTTCCCATATAGTTATGAGATCACCATGTAAAACCAATCCAATCCCTTCCAATGGATGATCTTCAAAATAAGCCTTCACAACATGATATAAATAGAATAGATCTACTCTATCAATAACATGCAGCAAATCCCATAACCTCTTGAAAACTTTAAAACTTTCATCTTCCTTATAAAAAACCATGTAATCTCCATTCTTAGATTTCTCAACTTTGAAAACACTGATCTTTGATCTGTTCATCTTCATATCATCATCTTCCTTTGTATAATCAAAATCTACTACTCTAGATAATTCTTCAATTCATCACTAGTCTCAGATCTTAATTCTACCTTTTCTTTCTTTGAAAACTGAACATCTGTAACTTCAGTTTTTTCTTTTTCTCTCTTTAACTTTTCTTCCTTTTCCCTTTCAGTTCAGTCCAGGTAGCTTCTTCTCTAAAATCTTTGATGCCTGGAACATTCTTCTTATAATCCTCCCTAGCAGCATCATATAATCTTTCATCTCAAGATAATTAAACTTCTGTAATCCTTTATACTACCCTTGACTTTTCGGATAATGCGATCATAGCATTCCTGTCCTTAGCTAAATTAGGTCTTCTTGGCATAAATCTACTAGGTGTAGGGACTGTAAAGGTTCATTAGTTTCAGCATCTAATTCATCTTGCACCTCTTGAGCTCTTTTCTATTTGAGCCTCTTGAGCTTCTTGTTCTTTTCTATCTTGAGCATCTAACTCTTCTTTAACTTTTCTAGCAGCAACACTTCATTCCATTCCTAAACTTCAATTGCTCTAAGTTCCGCCAAAGTGAGTTTCTTTTTCTTTGTTTCAACCAGAATACCTTTCCCTTTGTCTTTAGGATCAATGGTTGGTTGAGAAGCTCTGGTTGTTCTTTCTTCTTCTTGTACATCTCTAATAGTAACTCCTCCCTCTTGGTTTGTGATAAATCTAATATTGTAGCAATTACTTTAATCAAACTTAACAAGCTAGTTAAGGTTTAATAACCTCGGATACCACTCTAATAGTAACTCCTCCTCGATACCACTTGTTGGATCGATATACTTTAATCAAACTAACTTAACTAGCTTGTTAAGGTTTAATAACCTCGGATAAATCCTAAGTTATTAACAAAGAAACACTGAGTAATCTTTATTAAGTACGCGGAATTTACTTAACAAAGAACCTTTTATTATAAACTCTAAATCGGCTTTTTGCAGATACTCTAATACAACTCTAAGATAATCGAACTTTTCTCTAAAACTCTAATTCTAAAATCGTAAGTCATATGTCATATCTCTAATGCCAATCTAGGAGTCCTTTTATAGGCTCCAGGATATCCTAGTCGGTTTACAATTGATAACCTTGTATGACAAGTAATCTAATACAGAATATTCTAGAGTGACCATACTTTCTATAACGTATAACATTCTTTGTTCTTGCTTCTTGCAGTACTTTGACTTTTTCATTTGCATACTTTGACTTTATCTTTAGCAGTACTTTGACATCTTTGACTTTTCCAGATTACTTTAGCTTCTAGGTACTTTGATATCTTCAGACTTTGATATCTTCAGACTTTCATATCCCAACAATCCTCCCTAACTTGAATTCTACTTGCTTGACTTCAAGTTCTTTTGAATATATCTTTAATAAACTTCATCTTTCAAAAACGGATTGTTTCTTAGTCTTTAAGCTTTTATCTCTGTAACATCTTGTCAAAGTATCTCTTAGAATTGTTCTCTTTACAGCAAGATCCAGAAGCTCCATCTTTTCAGCAACACAAAGAACATATGACAATTTGTACATTTAATTCACTTTAAGTTGCATACTATTCTCATCACTTTCAAGTGAATCATTGAAAAATTTATGGATTTAGAACTCTTTACCAAAGCCATTATCTCTGGAGTAGCCAAATGTTTTGGTGTGTAAGACCATGGTACATTGATAACCATATGATTTTTAGCAAACCACCAGCTATCAACAGATTTGTTTGTCTTTACCAAAAGCTGTACCCTTCTGGACTAGTTAGTTCTTTTATCTAATGGTGAACTAATTACCAATAATGGTTTTTCCACCGCCTTTACCACAAGCCATTTTCTTGTGGGCTAGCCAACTCTTCACATTACTGATATGGTGAGTTGAATACCATCCAACTTATTAGCAAGTTGTCAACTAAAACGGATTTGATATATCTTTACCAGAGCCGTTTGCTCATGGATTAGCCAATCCTTTTGTAAACCATGGGGATTGATAATCTATTGATGTTATCATCACCAAAACCATTTATTCAACCTTTAGTTCAAAATATTTATTACTTAGCAAAAAGGTTTCTTCTAAAATTCATTTAACTGTTTAGTTCACAAAACAAGCAGTACTTTGATGAAAGTACTGTCTGATCAGCAGTACTTTGAATAAAAGTACTGATATATCCAAAAGTATTTATTCAAATAAAATTCATACCAGTTATTGATCATTCTCAGCAATGGTAGTCCAGTTTATAAACAAGTTGATAACCATGCAAGCAGTTTCATTATCCTCTTCCACTTCCAATCCATGCTCTAGCATTCTTCTCATGAGCTCAACTGTGAGAGGGTATCTTCTTTCTGCAAACATGTGTATCATCGTTCCATTTTCTAGCCCAAAACATGAACCCAGATTCTTCAAAGAATCTCCAAAGAAACTATTTCCCAGTTTTCCTGATTCTTCCATATCATCGCTCTTCATCAGTTTCCCATATAGTTATGAGATCACCATGTAAAACCAATCCAATCCCTTCCAATGGATGATCTTCAAAATAAGCCTTCACAACATGATATAAATAGAATAGATCTACTCTATCAATAACATGCAACAAATCCCATAACCTCTTGAAAACTTTAAAACTTTCATCTTCCTTATAAAAAACCATGTAATCTCCATTCTTAGATTTCTCAACTTTGAAAACACTGATCTTTGATCTGTTCATCTTCATATCATCATCTTCCTTTGTATAATCAAAATCTACTACTCTGAGATAATTCTTCAATTCATCACTAGTCTCTGATCTTAATTCTACCTTTCTTTGAAAACTAACATCTCAGAATCTCAATTTTTTCTCTTTAAACTTTTTTCCTTTCGTTTCATTCGTAGCTTTTCTCTAAAATCTTTGATGCCTGCAACATTCTTCTTATAATCCTCCCTAGCAGCAGCATATAATCTTTTCATCTCAAGATAATTAAACTTCTGTAATCCTTTATACCCTTGACTTTTCAAATAATCCATCATAGCATTCCCCTGCCTTAGCTAAATTAGGTCTTCTTGGCATAAATCTAAGGTGTGGGGACTGTAAAGGTTCAGTAGTTTCAGCATCTAATTCTTCTTGAACTTTTCTAGCAGCAGCTTCATTCCTAGCAACTTCAATTGCTCTAAGTTCTGCCAAAGTGAGTTTTTTTTTCTTTGTTTCAACCAGAATACCTTTCCCTTTGTCTTTAGGATCAATGGCTGGTTGAGAAGCTCTTGGTTGTTCTTCTTCTTGTACATCTCTAATAGTAACCCCTCCTCTTGGTTGTGATAAATCTAATATTGTAGCAATTACTTCATCATCACTAGCAGAATGAATAGGTATGAATGTGGATTCCTCCTCTTCTTCTATAACAAATGTAGAAGGACCAGCTTCTTCTTTAAAATTCAATACCCTGGAGTTATTACTTGCCTAGATGTATCATGAAAATCAAGATTTGATGTTCAGATCCTTGAATAAGACTTTGAATATCGTACCTTGATGTTCAAGACTTTGAACTTACTTCTTCTTCTTGTTCCTCAGAATCTGAAATAATCTTGTCTTCAGTACTTTCAGATTCTTTCTTCTTTGTAACATCTTCTTTCAAATTTTCCTTTGCTAAATTCCTCCCAAGTTTGAGAAGATGACTTAGGAACCTTCTTTTGTTTTAATTCCTTTCGACGTTTGTTTTCCTCTTTAACCCATAAATTGAAACCTTGAATATAGGGTTTAATAAAAATTTTCAACCAAACATACCTACGTCTCAACTTCCTAAGTGCTTTAGCTTGAAACTCAACAGTCTTATTCAATCGAGCTAGCTCCCTTGTCAAAGCATAGTTATCCAAAGTTAATCCTTCACGAGGAATAGTATGATCAGTAGTGTGAGGATGTGAATGTTCCTCCAAAGAAATAGAATGTTGTGGAGATGGAGTAGGTGTTCTTTCAATATCACTTGAACCTCGTGGCTTGGAGAAACAAAGACTGTAATGATGCAGACCTTCAAGAAGCAGTATCTCGTGCAGACTTTGCGGCAGTACCTTGTACGAATCAACACCTTCACTTTCTTCATCCTCTCCAGCTTCATTACGTACAGCTTGAACAACTTCCATCATTGTAGAAGTTAATGGAATATCTCCACCTCTGAACAAAGCACTGCGCCTAGCCATGAATGTATAGATTTTGGCTTGTTGCAAATACAGGTAACAAAGCAGAGGTTTTAAAGACCAATTGCTTGTTTAAGAAAACCTGTACAAACCTTGGGTACATCAACCATTTTGACCCAGAGGATATATGTGATAGCATCCCATCCAAAATAAGCTTTGAAAAATTAAACACTCTGTCAGTAGCTAAACCAACCACTGCGGATGCTATATTCGACCCAACTGCTCCCAAGAAGTACTTTTAGAACTTATGCAATGAAGCAGTACATGAATCAAAAACTTCCATTGAGGACCGAATAATGCTTTCTTGAATGTTTGTTCTGTTAAAGATCCTTCATAACCAAGATTCCGAAAAGTATTCCAAATCAGTTGTTTGTCAAATCGAATAGCCCCATCTTCATCTCCAAATAATAAATCTTCTCGAATAGAGGCTTCTGTAATCTTGATAGTCCTTCCAGAAACTGTTGATCTAATATAGTATTCATCCACCTCCATATTATCTCTAGCATTAGCCCAAAATTCTTGAATCCATGGTTCAATAATATCCGGTTCAACTAAAAGAGCATAACTAATAGGCGACCCAATAAGATAATCAACAATATCATAAAAAGCTATATTTGCCTTAGTCTTGTCCAAATTAGCCACCATATTGTGTTTTGAAACAGTTAAACGATTCGCCATTGTAGAATAAGTGAGCACAAGAATGAATTGATCGAAGAATAAAGAGATGGTGATTGGGAGATAAGTATGGAAAAGATGTAAAGTACTAATATGAGAGGGAAATTCGGAAAGTAGTTATTTATAGGTAGGATTTGAAAAATCACAGCCTATAATAACAAAGTTACCGTTATTATCAATTACCCATCAATATTACCGTTGGAACAGTACTTTAATACGACAAACAATACTTTCCACATAAGCAGACTTTCCCCAAGCATTTTCCAAGCAGACTTCAGGAAAAACAGACTTTGCCAAAATTTCTTCATATAGACGAAGTATCAACAAGCATCCTCCCCTCAAGCAATACACAGGACTATACTAACAACTTATAGTCCTCCCCTTAAACATAGCTTAGAAGCTAAATATACTCCAAAAAATCTGACAGAAACTCCTTGTCTCCTGTCATGCTCACAGAACAACCACTATCAACAATAAAATGATCTTTAAGCTCCTCTTCTGGGTTGCCCTGTCTAATAAGATGAAAAGTTAGTTGCTTTGAGGAACCCAAGCCATTACTGACTTGTGTTCCCCTTGTGGAGTGACATACTCACATTCTTTGAGTACATAATCTCCACTGTGTTCTAAAGCATGATCCAGATATCTTGGTATTCAAAACATGTGGATTTTCAAAACTTTCTGGTTTTTCAACACAAATCTCTTTTTCTCTCATCACAAAAACATCTGATTCACTTTTAGTTGAAAGTACTTGTCTGTCCCTCTCAAGTACTTTCCCTTTTAACCCATGCTTTTTTAACACTTGGTTCCTCTGATCTAAATCTCCTATGTGAATTAGAAAACCTTCTAGGTTGATAGTGACTTTGCCTAGAATTTCTATACCAAGTATTGTGATCAAGACCTTGTTTTGTCTGAGCAGTACCTGTGAAAGTATCGGGCCAGAGTTACAGTACTTTGGAAAGTACTGTGAGATATCGGGTCTTCTCGTTGTGTATCTATGATCGATGTGAAGTTTCGTGATTAACCCTATTTGAATTAGTCCAACTGGTTTGTGCTCTCTAGGTCTCGATTGGTAGACTTATTCCTTGGAAACTTGCTTAGATATTCTGAGTGTTTGTCACAATCTTTGATTAAGTGAGTAGGATTATAACACACAAAACACATGACCCATATGACCAAAGTGATTTCTTCTATGTCTATGCCCAAAATTATTTTGCCTTCTTGGTGTGTGATGAAACTTGTTTTGACCAAAATTATCCCAAAAAGGTTTAGTAGTACTGTTTTGAAAAGATTTTGAAGAAGGTACTGCTTGTGAAGCAATACTTTGATTTAAAGGTACCGCTTGATTTTGAACATCGTTTTCACAGCTTTCTTTGGTGTCTCGACCTAGATTTAGCAACTAGCTCTTTCCTAAACTCTAGACTGTCTATTCCAAAACGAGAAACATCAGCCTGGGTTGATGAATGCAGTAGGATGTGGAAAAAGCATGATAATCATTAGCTTTTATATGCGGAGGTGAGTCACTTAATGAACCATCATTACTAGATGTATCTACATAATTAATGAGTTCTTCATCACTAGTGGTTATATCCTCATACTCACCTTCATCCCGATTACTAGATTGGTTTTCTTCTATTTTACTAAAATCCATACCAAAACCTAATCCAATTTTAAGATAAGCTCTTTGTGCTTTTGAACATAAGAAACATGTGACAGACCAGCTTCACCCCAAGAAGCAAACTTAGCTAACAAATCATCTCTTTCCTTAGTTAATTTCTCAATTTCAGCAATTTTACAGTTTAATTTCCATTCACTAAGCTTTAAATGGTAATCCTGTTGTATATTTTTCACCCAAGCTACTTCATTATTTTCATGTGCTAAAATTTTGGCTTCCATAGATTCTAAGGTTATTTGATAACCTGCTACCTCAGCCCTAGCCTTAACACAATTATTTCTCTCAATCACATAATGCAAGTAATTTATGATAAAAATCATGACACTTAGAACATACCTCTGTGATAGGAGTTGATGCAGCCTTCAGTGATCTTGAATATTGTGGTAGTAGAGTTTCTTCCTAGTCAGTTTCCACACAAGCTCTGATACCACTTGTTGGATCGATATACTTTAATCAAACTAACTTAACTAGCTTGTTAAGGTTTAATAACCTCGGATAAATCCTAAGTTATTAACAAAGAAACGTTGAGTAATCTTTATTAAGTACGCGGAATTTACTTAACAAAGCTAAGAAGAATAACCTTATTATATAAACTCTAAATCAGCATATACTCTCCAATACAACTCTAAGATAATCGAACTTTTCTCTAAAACTCTAATTCTAAAATCGTAAGTCATATGTCATATCTCTAATGCCAATCTAGGAGTCCTTTTATAGGCTCAAGGATATCCTAGTATGTTTACAATTGATAACCTTGTATGACAAGTAATCTAATACAGAATATTCTAGAGTTACCATACTTTCTATAAACGAATATAACAGTTCTTTGTTCTTGCAGTACTTTGACTTCATTGTGCAGTACTTTGACTTTATCTTTAGCAGATTACTTTGACTCTTTGACTTTTTCCAAGATTGTAGCTTTACAAGATTCTTTGATATCTTCAGACTTTCATATCCCTCAAAAATATTTAGAACTTAAACTGGAAAACATGGGTCCAAGTTTGTGAATAATTTACCTGGAAGTTAGACTCGATCCCGGCTATTTACTCTTCCGCGTAGGCTTGGAACTTCCAAACCTCTCGATGCTCTAGCCGACTTAGGATCATGCATCAATCTTGTTCCGTTGTCCCTCCATAGAAGCCTCAACTTAGGTAAGATAGAACCAACGGAAACCATCTTAGGTCTAGCAGACGGTAGTGTTGCACATCCTGTAGGAATAATAAAAGACATGGTAGTACACGTAGGAGAGTTGACTCTTTTGGCCGACTTTCATGTGCTAGACATGAATAAGGACCCAACATGCCCATTACTAGTAGGAAGATGATTCTTAGCTACCGCTAGTGCCATCATCGTGTAAGATGTCAAAATAGTGGTAGGAGAGGGGAGTGCTAGGTCAATTTACGATGTCAAAAGGCATATGTACTACAAAGAAGAGGAAATCCCACATGAGATTAGGGGTTGGATGCCTTCTAGATATGGACCTTGGATAGATAAGAACCTCATAGGCCCCCAATGACCTTTTTACTTAGATGAAGCCTTTGCTAGTAAAGCAACTTTCCATGAAAAAGAGATGGTAGGGACATTGAAGTGAACCCGTTCGAGGACGCCTTAGTATTTAGGAAGATGACCGAGTTCCTAGGAAGTTTGCCCGTTAACCTTGTCATGAATAGGTGGAAAATTGAAAATCCTAAACATAAGTGGGATTGGAATAAACCACCTAGCGATGGTAATGGAGAGTGGCACATTAGGATAACAATCTATGATCCCGATGGAGAGAAGTTTGAAAAGGCATATCGAACCGAACGTACTACTAGGAACCCAAATGATAAGTTTGATCCTTATGACATTGTTAAGGATAAGCTTACTTATATCAGACGTGAAGGCACGACTACGAGTCTAGCTACAAGACTCTTAAATAAAGAAAAGCGCCGTGGGAGGCAACCCATGCTTAATTGTTTGCTTGTTATTGTCATATATCTTTTACTAATTGAATATTCTCACGTTTAAATTTGTAAAAATGCTTTATTTTGTTTTTAACCTCGTCTTAATTGCATCTAAAGGTATTTTACATAAAGGATAAGTGTAGGGAGGATTACACACGTTTTCAAAAGAAACGTAAACATGAGAATAACAATACATTAAAAGATATATATGTGTGTTTGTTCGAGTCAAATGCTTGTATCGAGTCTTAATGGATGTTTTGCGAAATTTTTCCGATTCTAAAGATGTAAATTTTCCATAATTTTTTTCCAAAATCGCAGACCGCTTTGTCGTGATAACTGACGGCGTCAGATTGCAACCTGACGGCGTCGAAGGAGAAGTAAAACATCAGATTACTTTTTTCGTTTTCTGCTACTTATAAATTTTGGAATTTTCCAGGTCTTAATTTTCTAGAAATTTTGTAAACATCCATTCCACAAGCATTATATCCTAGTTTAGTATAGTCTTATATATATATTATTACGCCGATTTACGCTGTTTCGCTTTGTTTTCTTCAAATGCGGTTTCATTTATCAAGAAGAAACAAAAAGATTGGTAGGAGCTTTTCACGCACACATTTTTCTTGGAAAGGATTTAACCACTACTTCACATACGGATCCTACCGAGCTAATCCGGGGAGTATTAGTTTCTTTCGTTTTTCATTACCTTCCATTATCATAACTTTGATACTTTCGGGAACATTGGGGACAATGTTCAGGTTTAAGTGTAGAGGGAAAATAAAACAGGAACTTTGAAACTATGCTTATCCTTGATTATTTGCTTTGTCCAAGTGTAATTGTGTAATAAACCATGAGAAAATGTCGGTTAGGGTAATTTTGGCACCAATTTTTAATTTTTCATGACATATAGGAGTGGGCCATTAGTTTTAACAAAAGCGTCTCACGGATAGGAAGTTGCATGACTAGCACAAAAACCCTTTACCACCTAAATTCCACCCAAAATGTGAGGATCGCCCTTAGATTAGTAGGAATTAAAGCGTTCATCTTTAATGCTTAGAGTGTGAACCGGTAGTATATTAGATTCTAGAACTTGTTTTGTGATGCATTCCGAGATCGCTAGTAAGACTACACTTGTGTAGTTAGGAATAACTAAATGATAAGAGGCATTAGGATAACCCTTGTAGTTAGGAATAACTAAATGATAAGACTACACTTCTTCCACATCGGTTGAGTAATTCCCCCACACCCTTTGCGTTGTACTCATCTTTAGTACACGATACCCCTAGTTAACCCCTCAGAGCCTATCCTTTTCGCGGTTCTCGTGATGTTTTGGTTTTTCCGGACTATCAATGAAGAGCATTGTTTACACCCCACCCCCAAATATACACCCAAATCGCCTTAGCCTACCTTGTATGCACTCACTTTTAGTGCATTTTTGTTATCACCCTAAACCCTTAGTTCAATTATCTGGTTGCTTGCATGAGTTGCTAAGTCGAATCATATCCTTTGTATGTTGGGACGATTGGGACTCATGGGAAAAAGTTAAAGTTTATAAAATGATTGAAAGGAACGTTAAATTCCCTTATTTGCGTAATAACATACCCCAAGTGTTTTGATCTTTTTAATTCGGGTCAAATTAGTGTTAGAGTAATAAAAAATCAAGTGTAGGGATGTGCCTATAAATCCCTATCATTTTGATGTTACCGTAGAGGATGGTAGAGTAAAAGTGTATGAAAAAAAAATCGAAAAAAAAATAGAAAAAGAGAAAAGAAAAAAAATAGAGTGTTAAAATAATAATAATAATAATAATAATAATAATATAATAATAATAATAATAATAATAATAATAATAATAATAATAATAATAATACGGGCTACCATCCTACATCTATCCTTTAAATTTATGTTTGTTTGTTTCAGTTAGCTAGAGTCTTGAGTGTCGAGTCTTGGCTTAGCAACGCCATTCTTCGTATGCATTTAACATAGAGATTTTGACTTGCCACCACTAAAAAGCCTATCCCACCAAACCCTTTGTTTCCTACCGTAAGCCTAACGTTACAACCCTTTAAAGACCCTTTGATAGTCTTCAGCTACGCAAAGCAATGGAGGTTTGATCTATTCTCAAGCCTATGGTAATCAATGTACTAGGACCGGTTAATGAGTGTTTATCTTCCATTTCCAACTTGTTATATTTCATATACACCCGCGAGATGTGAGTATCCAAACACCCCATGTGAGGTGCTAGTATGTAATTTCCGTGCTTGTTATGACTTTTCGGGGCTTATATGTGTTGTGGACTGTTTAAAACCAATGCTTCATGACCCCTAACTTATAAATTAATTGGCTAAAAGCACATTTGCTTGAGGACAAGCAAATACCAAGTGTAGGGATATTTGATAAGGTTTTAAAATGTACCTTTTGGAGGGGTCATTTAAGCCCTTATTTGATCACTTTTGTATCCGAATTTTTCAGTTTTAGAGTGTAGTCTTTTGGAGTAAAAACCTAAACCGAACCAAGGCTGTCTTGTACAGTATTTTAGGGTTCTAAACCCTATCTTACATCAAGATAAGTGCTTTACTTCATTAATACAATTATGTCTTTGATTATTTGTATGTATGCTTGCATGTTCTCCATGTCCGGCTAATTTACTTGTGTGTTTGCTTAGGAATATGAAACTTAATTATTGAATATTGATTGGTTGTCTCTTATCTTAGTTTTTAATGATCTAGTAATGCGATAGGTCATTCGTTGTGTACTTAATGCTTGATTAAATCTTTGTGAACCTTAGAATATAACTCCTTGAGTAGTTGTAAGCTAAACCATCCAAAGAGTGCCTTAGAGTAAGAGTTTATTATCCCTAGTGGGTTTTGTAGTCGAGACCCTTTGGTAAGTTCAAAGAGTTAGGGAGAAACGCATACCCTACAATTTTAGACACACAACGCAATTAAGAATAAGGACGTGACAATTCAACCACCAATAGGAGATAATTAAGGAGTAGTAAAACCTAAGTAAACACATCTTTAAACTATCATACGAGCACACAATAATTAGACATAGACTACATACACTATAGATTAGATAATTAGATAACTAGAGTAATCGGTAGAAATACCAACCCCCAAATCCAAACCCCGAGATTCGTACATTTCAATTTCCTAAAAAAACATAAAAAGATAAAAAATAATCTTCCTCAACCCCAACCTTAGCGTAGTAACTTCTCACTAGCATTCCTATTCCCCTAAAGAACGATATCAATACCCGTGGCTTACCCTAATACTACACTACAATGATTAGGTTCACTGCCTAGGGTGTTATAAAACTTGCTCGAAGAAAATGAAGTTCCTTTGACCCCGAACAACGCGTGTCGCGTTATCAACAATATCGAGCAACCGAATTTTATCAAACTATAGACCACTACCGCTATGCACTAGTACATTCTTTTAAGGTTCTTTTCATTAAAAGTTGTTTTAGGGTTTTGTTACACCCGTATCCCGACAAGGTATTATTAATTGTTAGCATTGTTCCTTTATGTTATTTTGGTGTTTAAAATTATTTAAAGGTTTCATCTGAGTAAGTAAATTAGGAACTTCTGTGGTCAGTGTATAAGAATCTTGAAATAGGGGGACTAATGTTGCCATTAGGACTGAGTGAATTAAATAAAAGAAGAAAATGATATTTTAAAAAGAAATATCCAGAAATTTTGAAGAAACCTAGAGGTGAAGAAAGGGTTTTGGAAGGAAGAAGAAGAAGATATCAAGAACCTTCAATTTCAGCCTAAATTGGACTTGTTGTAGTGATTATCAAGATCAGGAGACCCTTAATTTCATATCTCTAACCAAGTAAGCATTTTTTCCCCAATCCTTATGATAAGGGTCTTGAATTTAGAAGTTTAGAGTAGTAATAAAAGATGTCTAATTAATTGAAATTACTAGTTATAGTCTCTAATTAAGATTAAATATTGTTTAGGAAGCTTAAGGGAGTGGTGACTTTACTTGATAGAAACCTATTGAGCAAATTGGAGGTAAGTATAATGGGTTTATGTGGTATTGTGTTAATTATGAACTATTGAATTTGTTATAGTCTTGTTGGAGCTTGTAATAGTAGCTTGGATCCACAACTTTTATTTTGTCAAGTAGTATAATTATGAAATTGAAGGTATGTTCTCATGTTATAGATGCTCCATAAATCTTCTTATGTTGTTAAATTTTACTTTACATATAATCCATTTACTTACTAAGCATTTCGCTTATGTTATAGTTGATGATGTTTTGTAGGTTCTAGCAAGGAGGATAATGGTAAGAATCAAGTATAGGATGGACTACACTTAAGCTTCTAGTTGTGTTAGTCTATTGGATCAAGGTGTTGAAGTTGGAAGCCCCGAAGAGTCAAATTCCATTTTGGTATACATTTGGGTCAAATGGTCTTTTCCTTATCCTGGTTATATATATGTTCTTAGTGATGTCTAAATGTTTCTTAACCACTAGTGTCAAACCCTTGTAGTTATGGGTCAAATTATTGGTAAAATGATGTTTGGCGCAATGCCATTTGATTCGTTTTGAATGATATGTATCAAGGGTTATATGGTAATAGTATTGGTATTTTATGTTGGGTCAATTTGGACTCCTTTGTGTTATTTCAAAAAGTCGAGTTATAAACTTTGGGTTAAAGCGCAGAAAATCTGCATTGATTGTGCAGGTCTGGGCACAAGACGGCGTCACCAATCAGCACCCCTTGACCCGTTGGTAAAATAGTTTTGAGCCGTCATGTTAATTCCTGTTTCAGACGGCGTCCCAATTAAAGGGTGACGGCGTCGCATTTAGAGCTGACGCCGTCGGGTTAAAAGTGTTCTGAGTCGTCAGGCCTAAATGTTGTTTTTTTGATCTGACATTCCATTAAGGGCGGATTGCGTCACATAATGTCGGTGACGGCGTCTGCCCGTCAGGATGAAATATTGAGTACCTTTTTAAAAGTCAACTTATATTACGTCATTTCAAAAAAATTTAAATTTTTGGTTTTAGAAAATGGTCACCAGATGCGAATATTATGAAGGAGGATGTGTGTAATGTTCCGGTCTGGGTTAAGCGTTATGATATTCCTATTATCGCATTCTCGGAAGATGGATTGAGTGTTATTGCAACCAAACTTGGCACCAGTTGATGCTAGATTCTTACACGTCCACTATGTGCATAAAGTCTTGGGGTAGGTCGAGTTATACACGTGCTATGATTGAGTTGAGAGCTAATGCAGAGTTGAAACACTCACTCGTGGTGGCAGTGCCAAAATTCGAGGGTGAGGGGTATACTATGCACATTATCTATATTGAGTATGAGTGGACACCTCCAAGATGCTCAAGTTGTAAAGTATTTGGTCATGTTCTCAATGAATGTCCTAAGAAACTTGTCTCGGATGTTATGAAGAACACGAAAATGCCAAAACAAACTATTTGTGGGGTTCAGATTGGTTCGAAGACTAAGTTTGCTTATCTACCTAAGGCCCCAAGGAAACCGAAGGAAGGTGATAACGCTCAAAATGAGTATGTTTTTAGTAGCGTTATTGTTGGTTTTGTGTATGATAATCGACTATATTTACTCATAAACTATTGCAAAAGTGCGAAATAAGCGTTTGTATGTGAATGTAGCCAGGTATCACAAAAGGTGAAGAAATGAAGATTTCATGCACATTTGGACAATTCCCGAGTAAGGAAGTCAAGTAAGGAAGCTCTTGGACTCAATGATTAGGAAGCGCAATGATTTCTAAGTGTCTAAAACAAGTAAAGATCAAGTTTCGTCTTGGAAATCAGCATCGAAAGAAAAGAAAAAGGCGCGAATCAAGAAAAGCAAACCAAAGTCAAAGATTGGGTGTGTGAGAGACTCCCAGCCGATCGGTTGGAGCCCGCAACCGATTCGGCTGGGCTGATGGTCAACCGATCTGGCTGCGAACCCTAGAGTTACACTTTTTATCATTTAATGTTGCCTTAACTTCCATTAATCATTAGAGGCCGATCATTTCCTGTTAATAACTTGTTAGGGACGTTTTTAGCCTGATAGTTAAGGGTTTTTAGCTATAAAATGAACCTAGACTTAGTAGTATAGTGTGACACAACCATAAGAGTAATAGTTTACACCAAAGCTATTACCAACCCTTATTATTCACCCCAAAAGTCTTGTTACTGCTATAAAACGTCCAGGAGGGTGGAGAGACGAATTCTCATCCTTTGTTTGATCATTTGGAGTTGTACGGTTAGGCTAGACGATTAGAGGCGTGTGGTTTCTATATTCCACGATTTCTAATTCTTGTAATCCAAAGCTTAGGTATTCTATTGAACTTGTCATGAATTTCTATTCTCTTGAATTATTTGAATTACCTTGTTACTACTTGTGTTTTGTTATGATTGTCATTGAGTAATTCTTGAATATACTTGTGTGTAAGGATGTAGAAAATCATAGTAGTGTTCTTATATGTGATGCATGTAAATGATCTTGTTTAAATGAGTTTGTTGGAAAACTACTAGTCTTGTTTGATTTGTCGGTAAAACATGTTTATGAAAAAGGAACGAAAGGATTTCTCTTATGTTTTATTCCAAAAAGTTAAGTGACAAACTAGTATGCGGATATGGTGATTGACACTCACCATGTTTACTTATTGAAATAAGACTAGAAACATTTTCATCACGAAAGGTCAAAAGATTCGTAGGCACAAGTTTGATAAGAACCTTTTACAAACAAATGGATTTTCTAAAGGATAATCATTAGGATAAGGACCGAAAGGATTACCTACATGTTATTGTTCTTAAAATGATTTTACAAAACATAAACCATGGGTTGGAAATCATTTGCTTATGATTTGTGCATCACATCAAGATTTTACACCAAGCCTTCATGAACACTCTCTATGATTGCCTATAGACTTCACACAAGTATTTGTTTCTTAATATTGATTTTCACTAAACCATAATTTTGAGGAAGCCTTAACAAGCTTTCTTGTTTTGAATATTTTAAAACAAATTAAAACGCAAATCTCTTGGGACGATCTTGACTTACCCACCTTTGCTATCGCGAACGAGTATACTTGCTCGTATGTGTTTCTAGTTAACCGGTAATTCTTGCATATAAATTTAAAACCCCGATGGAACCCATCAGAAGGTAATGATAAAATTGATACTACAGTTCCTTCCACTTCGAACTCTTTTGATGTATTAAGCTCTATGGTGGATGTGGAGGATGGAGAGGATCGTAAAGATTTGGCATCTGGTAGTCTAGGTACTACATCTTTGGCTACAAGGATTAACGAACTAGAAAGTCAAATACTTGATGGGAAGCTTGTGCTATTAGAAGATGATAAGAAGCGCTACCTATGCAAAAGGAGGCTATTGTGACATCATCGAGATGTGAACCTAGTACTACTATAGAAAAGCAAGAGGAAGATTCGAATTGTGATGGAGTCAAGGATATTAATGTTGACATGGCTTGATATATGGCTAACCCGGATTGTGCTAGTAGAGGAGCTAATGATGCAAGTCTCCTTGAGTATGAAGGTTATGATGGTTACGAGTATGATGTTAATGATTTAACTAAGGAACAACTTGCTTTCTGTGATGTGTATGATATCCTTATTTGTGGTAGAGTTAGGAACTAGTTCTAGTTTTGTTGTTGGCATTTTATTTTGGTAGGTTCATAAGATTGACATGTCTCTCTTATGATAGTTTTTGTTTGAAGCACAATATGTGTGTTTGTTTGCTTGTAACAGGCTGAGATGTGGGATTCACCCTCATCCTATGTTTTTAATTGTTTTTTTGGAGTAACATATTTTACCGAAGAAACCCTTTATCCAAAAAAACAGTCTTTCAAAAATTTGAATATCATTCGCAACAAAAAGAAGAAAAAAATTCACTAAAACTCGTTAAAAAGAAGTTTTAATTTCTCTTTTGTGGTAAAAAAAATATGTTTGAGTTTTTATTCGCAAGTCAAAGTTCATTTGCTTACTCTTATTTTGGTGCTTACTGAAGGACAAATCCCGTCATCCATTTAGTTGATCTAATGGTGGGGAATAAACCTAAAATTTAATATGCTTAACCTTAAATCCTCCAACTATATAAAGCCTTCTTTTCTTTTATTTTTTCCATTTTCTTTATTTTGTTTTCGCACAATTACTCTCATCTTCTCTCATCTCGATCATTTTGCTTCCCTCCAACTGCTCTCATCTTCCCTCCATCTTCCCTCTATTTTATCTTCTCTTATCTTCACACAATCACCACGTCACAATCATCCATATCATTCTGATCATCTCGATCATTTCGATCTTCACCTTGTCACAATCATCAGTAATCGGTAATGGCTTCTTTTATTCAAATATGTTGGTGATCATTAGTTTCTAGTTACTTTGAGATCTCTATTTGTTAATTTGGTACAAGCTCTGAGTAGAAAGATTTATATACATGAATGCACAAGTGTTTGATGAAATGTGTGAGTGAAAAAAATTGGTAATCTTGTTATCTTGTCTTGTAATTTTGCTTATTAATTAAGTTTGTTAGTTGAATTTTTGTTTTTAACTGTATTGGAATGTTGTTTTTTTATGTTTGATTGTTGTTTTGAATATGCTCTGTATCATATGTGTAGTATCACCAGTGATATTTGAAGTTAATGATATTATAATTTTGTTGTTTATATGCTTTTTGTTGTTGATAATGTTTAAGTTACCGATAAGCTATTCGTTATAGTGTAATATTGTTTATTATTTAAGTTGTTGGCTTGCTGACGACCAGTTCAATCTAAGGCCAAGTATTGTTATAACTGTGGAAGACAACGAATTGCGCCTTGTACCTGGTGATGAGTTACGACTCCAATACTTAAGGGATCCAACACATCCAGCTTCTTAGTTAAGCTTTATAATATGACATGTCTAATATCACTTGTGATATTGTCCAATATCACTTTTGATATTTTATAAACATAGTTAATGTCTAATATCACTTGTGATATTTAAAAAACAAACAAGTATGCTTTTTAACCTTTAATATCATCTATGATATTTCATTGTTTTGTATATTTTAATTTATATTATCACCTATGTGTTTTCTAATATTTTTATACTTTTCAGGTACAAGATGGTTTTTGTGCCTTTCACCGCAATAAAAAAAGCACAATAAATGTTTTGCTGACGATTCAGGGTTGCTTAAGAATAAAAACTTTGCTCAAAACTTTTGTGTTCTTTCTGGATATTGTAATATGTAATCAGTGTTTATGAAATATCACAATTGATGTTAGACATGTCATATAAATTAATGTAACACTTGTTTGATTTTGAGAATATGTCGAGTTTTTTATTTTCACGGTTTGCTTACTATTTATTCATTTTGGTATTTGTAAGACACACTTGTTTATCACTTGTGATATAACATTGTATCAAAGTTGAGAAGTATTTAAATGATCTATCTTAGTCATTTTAGAGTAATATCTCAGGTGATAAAGTAATAGAATGTGAAATTAGTCACTTTAGAGTAAT
Organism: Chrysanthemum makinoi; assembly: GCA_910596185.1. Taxonomy (NCBI): domain Eukaryota; kingdom Viridiplantae; phylum Streptophyta; class Magnoliopsida; order Asterales; family Asteraceae; genus Chrysanthemum; species Chrysanthemum makinoi. The sequence continues at coordinate 125,234,247 of OU343224.1, read as the reverse complement.
ATCTCATGTGATATATCCAGACATGAATGATGTATACTTTTGCTCATTTTATTGTTTTATCACTTGTGATATTACTTATATGTAAAATACAAGAATTAATGTTATATTTTATTTCTTTATGACATGTGATATGACACTGTAAAGGCAAAGAAAATGCCAAAGCCGCAGGCTAAGCCAGCGATAAAATATGACCAGCGATGTTTATCATTTTTTTCATATACACTTGTAAAATACTAAATTCTTTATCATATTGGTAAGAATGTAATATTTCACATTTTTAGTTGAGTATCACAATTGATAACACATATTTGTAGAGAACCAAAACCATAATCATTAACATTTTATATGAAGTTGATTATCTCTTGTGATAATTCACATTCTTAGTTATTTGCTACGTGTGTACAAGTTTTAAATTTATAAAAGGTGAATTACCAATATTACCAATAACACATACGAGCAAGTATACTCGTCCGTTATAGCAAGATTATGAAGGTAAGTCGGGATCGTTCGCAAGGATTCGAGTGAATCTAAACACAAGTTTGAATCAACAAAGTCTATCCAAAACATATAATAAAGCAAATAGATATAATGAAATTCAGATGATTAAAAACTACACTTGCTTAAACTAGTTTCATATCATAGATTAATGTGATTGTGTTAACCTCTTAACATGTTGGTTATGATAATTAATTGGTGGACTAATCTATTGTTCTTACAAGTTAAACCTTCGTCAAGATTTTAGTTCATAAAAACAAGCATTACGTTTAACCAATCAATTCAAGATCAATTCAAGTTTCATAAGTCTACATACATAAACATAAACACAAAAACATCCACTTGTTTCATCAAATTGCTTAAGAAATGGTCAATACAAAAGGTAACCGATTATAGACAAAAGGCTACAATTGATTCTCAACAACTAATCTTACGACATTTTAGATGTTTCCAACCAATCCAATTTGATAATCAAAAAGCGTTTCTATTAAAACCACACCTTAGTTCCTTTGTATAATCAAGAATAATGGGTAAAAACAATCATCCATAGACAAAATGATTATGACTAGTTGAATAACAATAAGTTCTTTCGACTTCAACGATTACTATCAATTAGCCAAACTTGATTAACAAATGTCACTATGTAACTTTAGCACAATTGATCTTGAATCAACTTGAAATTGAATTAAAACATGTTAACACAATCACTAACTAATCATATGATAATCAACATCATTTAAGCAAGTGTATAAAGAAACTAGCCACTCATAGCAAACATGAACATAAACTCAGAACTTTGGACATTAGAAAACATGATTAAAAGTCTTACAATGCTTTGAACAAGATTACGAATGGTGAAGTAATGATTCCCAAAGTATTGGGGTATACTTCTTGGTGATTTGGCCTCCAAATGTGGAACTTCTGGAACTCCAAACTTCCCTGGACTTCTAAGGACGAATTTGAGAGCTTAAAGCTTTGTTTGATGAGTAGAGAGATTTGTATTTGAAGTGTGTGTCTCATATGCTCACAAATGGCCTCTATTTATACTAATGCCAAAGCCTAGGGTATTAATTGCTGAACTTGGCCTCCAATGAGTGGAAGGGACTAGAATACACCAAGAGAAGGACCTAGAATCGTTTGGATGCAAAGGGAAACTTAGTGATGAAGATTTGGCGATGCGCTTTCTAACCGGATCGGTTATATGACCAACCGATCCGTTGGTCTTCATAAAGGGCCAACCGTTCCGTTTGCGGGTGGCGACCGAACGGTTGGTGATGGTCATTTGGCGTTTCTGGTCATATTCCAACCGATCCGGTTACACTTGTAACCGATCCGGTTGGATTTCTTGAGTTACGGAAACTTGATCTTTCTTTTCTTTATCTTGTAGAACTTGGTTCTTCAATCACTATGGCCTTCAAAGGTCCTTGAGATACTGATTTAGGCTTCACTGAAATGTGAATCTTCCATTTGCTGAACATTTCTCTACTTTCCTTCCGTTTCCCTGCACTTGGTTATAAACACTAGACAAACATCTCTTGATGCTTAACTATAATTACGCAAATTTAACCAAATAACATATATAAAAGCACACATAACGCTACTAAAAACATGCACAATTTGAGCGTTATCAAATTCCCCCACACTTAAACTTTGCTTGCCCTCAAGCAAATCTAGGATAAACATCCACTGGTACAAGATCGTGATTATGAAAAATGTGATGCAAATCAACCAAGTATAAATAGTAGAGATGATTCATCAATTATGCTTTATAAAGGTGAAACATCAAGATGTTTGACAATATCCAATGATTTTCTTGCATGATTAACATTTCAAAACACTTCACGAAAAAGGAACGAAATATAATTCATTCAATCACTCATTTTTTGTGGAGTAACAAGATAAATCACACTCATTGCTCAACCATGATTAGATTATTACCATAAGCTTGTACAAGAAACAAAACTCCACCGACGTGGCGTGAGCACCAAGTAAAAACATCTAAAGAGGACTTTTATTCGGGTTATAATGATATGGCTAAGGGTTAAGGGTATGGATAAGGCATGGAGATGTTTATGAAATTGGTGTTAAAATAAAAACGAAATCAAGTCTAATACCCGTGTTGCTAGCTACCAAACATTCCACGAACCAAATAAATGATTATAGCTTCAATTCTTCTTTTCCGCTTTCCACAGCTTTTTGCTTTGCCATGACAATTGTTCTTCGATCATAGCACATTGGCTATTATTTCCATACTTTCAACACTTTTTTTTTTTTTTTTTTTTTAACATAATGCATGGCTCAATCAATCTCACAGGATGTGGTACTCATAATCATTTGAACAATATTCACTTTCCCGGCGACTAGCAACCAACCGTTTAGACATTGATACGGGTAGGCTAAGGTTTAAAGTGTAAAATCTTTTGTATTTTTCGGTGAAGCAAAATGAAAAGGATGGCTCAGAGGGTGTAACTAGGGTATCTAGCTAAAATAAGCACTACAAATGGGTCCATGTGGGTGGTTAACTAACCAATGCGGTTAGCTAATATATCATTAGATGTAAAATGGAAGGCCATTTGGGTTAAATCCTAAGGTGCCTATTTATCACACGAATTCACTTATATCGCACGAATGCCATCTCACTGCGGTCTGGTGATGATTTACAAGCACAAGTTCTAGAATAAATAAAATCACCGGCACACTCATAGCAAAAAGATCCAAGCTTAAAAGATGTATGCTGTTTATGAAATAGGCTCAAATCCTCACAATTTAGTGAAAAAGGGGTATAATATGTGCTAGCAAATGTTTATCGATCCCAGAATGGATTGCAATAGTAATCAGAACACATCTCGAAGTTTTAAATATTACCAGTTTTACCAGTGGTTTGATCCAGTTATTCTAATAGATAATCCTAACAGTGTGAAAACAACTAGATCACAAGGGCAAACAAAATTTAAAATTTAAGCATGAAAACTCTAATTTTTCCTATTCACCCCCACACTTAAGTTAGACATTGTTCTCAATGAAAAACGAACTTCAAAGTATAGAAATAGGGAAAATAGAGATGATACCAGATATGTCAACGAGTTTATCAGCTTAAAATTCTTTTCTTCATTCCTAGCGTCCACTAGAGAAATCATTACCTGCACAAAATCTTATAAACAAACAAAAGGTTTTATTAAAAGGTGGCACCCCCACACTTAAGTTCAACCAAAGGTTTAAACTTTGGGGAGTAACCACAGAAAATCAAATCTGAAACACACGGGTCAGCCTCCGAGAAGCTTGTTTTATTACGAGTCATCACCTGACTGAATCTTCCCGAATTCACTTGGCCACAAGAGCGACCTTGAACATTTTGAAAAGTTCGGGATGTACATGAATTCTTCACCAAGTAGCTTCAATATCGCCCCACGATTAACTCACAGATGGTTTCATGGAACAATTTGTGGGATTCTTCCGGAAATGGTGCTACAAAGGTGATAGTTTCAATTCATTTTCAGGGAAATGTTGCAAATGAAACTTCATTCGTTTGCTCCTTGTCGTAATATAACTTGATTCGGTGCCCATTAACAATGAAACTTCCACCCTGTTTGTCATAGAGTTCGACATACCCGGATGGATATCCATGTTTAACGAAATATGGTCCAAACCATTTTGGTTGTAATTTAGGAGCTTTGAATTTGAATTTCATGTTAAAAAGCATAACTTTATCTCCGGCTTTGAATTCTTTTCGAACTCGTAGCTTTTTATCGTGATAAGCTTTTGTTCTAGCTTTATACAGTTTGGAATTCTCATAAGCATGGAGTCTTAATTCATCGAGTTCGTGCAATTGCAGGAATCTCTTTTCTCCAGCTATTTTGAGATTGGTGTTACAGTTTCCGAGAGCCCAATAAGCACGATGTTCAACTTCGAACGGCAAATGACAAGTCTTTCTATACAAGAGTCTGTAAGAGTTGTGCAATTGGAGTTTTATAAGCCGTACGAAATGCCCACAGAGCATCGTCAAGTTTCTTTGCCCACACCGAAGGATTGTCCTTCACTGTTTTCTCTAGTATTCTTTTGAGAGCTCTGTTGATATTTTCAACTTGACATCTTGGTTTGTGGATGATAGGCCATCGCTAATCGGTGATGAACTCCATATCTCTTCATGGTTTTCTCCATTTCTTGGTTACAGAAATGAGTTCCTCGACGCTATTAAGGCCTTGGGAATTCCATAACGAAAATTTAAAAGCTTTTGAGGAAATTAACGACGACACGAGCATCGTTCGTTGGTAAAGCTTCAGCTTCTGCCCATTTGGACACATAATCTATAACAACGAGAATGTATTCGAATTTGTGGGATTTAGGGAAAGGTCCCATGAAATCTATTCCCCAAATATCGAATATTTCACACACTTGGATACTTTTTAATGGCATTTCATCTCTTCGAGAAAGATTTGTGGTCCTTTGGCCGGTCACAATTTTGAACAAGTGTGTGTGCTTCTTTGAATATTGTTGGCCCATAGAATCCAGCATCAAAAACTTTTTTAGCTTTGGTGGAAGGACCATAATGTCCCCCAGTTGGGCCATGATGACATTCGTCAAGAAATTTTCAGGTTTCGGAACCAAACACATCTTGGATCATTTCGCCGGACATATTTTGAAAAGATATGGCTCTTCCAAAAAGTATTTAAGTTCTCAAAAGAATTTGCTTCTTTGAGCATGAGTTAGACCTTTTCTCGAGAATTCCTCCGCGAGGTAGTTCGCAAAGTCAGAAACCAAGGGTCATCGTTCCATCGATGGTCATGAGAGTTTCATCGGGAAATAGTCATTTTCTTTTAACTCCTCAAGATCGGGTTTTCAAGACGAGATAGGTGATCGCAGCAAGATTTTCGCTCCTTTCTTATCTTTGATTCGATCGGCGTCAAATTCTTGGGAATAGCAAAATCCATCGAATAAGACGGTTTAGCATCTTTTGGTGATTAGATACTTGAGTCTGAATGATCGAAAATTGTTTTTAGCACGAGGTATGATCGAATTTGTCGAATGCAAAACGACGCCTTTTTCGGTGCGTATAATTTTGTTGAGCACTATTCGCTGTCTTGCTAGCAAAATATATAGGCCAAAAAGTGTTTTCCTTCACGCTTGGCCTAAGACGGCTCCAACAAAGAAAATCGCTTGCCGACGTAAGTTCGAAGGGTAGTGACCAATTAGGTGAAACCATGATCCGAGCACTAGTAAGTTGAGATTTCAGTGTTTCGAAAGCTTTTATGCAATCAGCATTGAAGTCAAAGATTGATTCTTTCTCAAGAAGTTTTGTCATCGGACGAGATATTTTGGAAAAATCTTTAATGAATCGGCGGTAAAACCAGATGTCCTAAAAACTTCTAACGGCTTTGGACGTTAGTTGGTGGTGAAGTTTGAGATGACATCGACCTTTGCTTTGTCTACTTCCATTCCTGCATTGGAGATTTTGTGGCCAAGCACAATTCCTTCGGTTACCATAAAGTGACATTTTTCCCCGTTAAGGACAAGAGTTCAAACTTCGCATCTTTCGAGCATTTTATCAAGATTAGAAAGACAAGCTTCAAATGAGTCTCCAAAGACTAAAAAGTCATCCATGAAAACTTCCATGGAGGTTTCTAGCATGTCTTGGAATATGGCTATCATACACCTTTGAAAAGTCGCGTTGTGCATTGCAAAGACCAAAAGGCATACGCTCATATGCATAGGTTCCAAAAGGACAAGTGAAAGTGGTCTTTTCTTGATCGTTAGGATCGATAGGAATTTGGAAATATCCTGAAAATCCGTCGAGGAAACAAAAGAATTTATTTCCCGCCAGTCTTTCAAGCATTTGATCCATGAACGGGAGTGGAAAGTGATCTTTTTTGGTGGCTTTGTTTAACTTACGATAGTCAATACAAATGCGCCAACCATGTTTCTAGTTGGAACTAGTTCCTTTCGCCATTAGTCACAACTGGGGTGTGCATGGTCCAAAACTGGACCGGACCGCCAAGACGGACTGAATCGAAAACCGATTTCATAAACCCAAGACGAGACCGGACCAATGTGGTCGCCTGGGTCTCCGTCGGACCGACCGGTCGGTCCTTGGTCGGTCTGGGTCCAACAAGGCCAAATTACGGTTTTGGTCGGACGACCCAATCGGACCGGACCGACCAAGCCCAAAGACTTAGCTGGGACCGCTGACCGACCGGACGAATGTGGTTGGTCCGGTCTCGGTCCGTGTCGGTCCGGTCTGTTCGGGTCATATGCTCACCCTTAGTCACAACCGTCATTCCTCCTTTCTTGGAACACATAGATGAACAAGGCTTATCAAGGGCTATCCTCAATTGGGTAAATGATTCCAGCATCGAGAAGTTTTATGATTTCCTTTTCAACAAATTCTTTCATGTTGGGATTGAGTCGGCGTTGACGTTCTACCACAGGTTTAATCCCTTCTTCAAAATTGATTTTGTGTTTGCGAAATTGGACTAATTCTGGATGTCGGATGTTTTCCAAGCGAAAGCTTCGTTTGTGATTTTGAGGACGAAACTAAACTTTCTTTCTCACTATCCTCGAGTAATGAAGATATGACTACTGGAAGAAGTGAGTTTTCCTCCAAGTAAGCATATTCAAGATGATCTGGGAGAGGTTTGAGTTAGAGATCTGTGGGTGGTTCTTCGATAGAGGATTTAATTCGCATCTCGTCATTGAAAGTGATTTCTTCAAAATTTTCTTCCTCTTCCTCCATTTCTTCTTCTTCTGAGTTATCTCCTTTGAATTCTACTTTCATGAAATCATCAAACTCTTTGTCAAAGTCTGTTTCATTGATTTTTAGTAGTCATGAATGGATCGGATTCGCTAAGTAATGCGTCCAATTCTTCATCGTGACTTCATCAATAATATCGATGTTAAAACAAGTGTCATCACTGGAATGTCGGTAGCGCATCGCTTTATCGATTAGAAAAGTGATTCGATCTTCCCCAACTCCAAGGTTGAATTCTTTTCCTTTCACTTTGATGATTGCATCAACGGTATTTAGGAAATGTCTTCCTAAGATGAGTGGAACTTTACTGTCTTCTTCCATTTCCAAGATTACAAAGTCCACGGGAAAAATGAATTTACCAACTTGAACAAGCATATTCTCGCGATTCCCACGGATATTGATAGGAATGATTTGCTAATCGGATGCTCATTTTTGTTGGTTTCAGGTTGTTGTTGCATAACTTGGAATACAGCGAATAAGGCATCAAATTGATACTTGCCAAGATCGCCAAAGCATCACATTTAACATTATTCCCGAAAGTACATGGAATAAGAAAGCTCCGTGATCTCCGAGCTTTGGTGGGATCTTGTTTTGGACAATAGCTGAGCATTCTTCGTTAAGGAAAGTAGCTGATATTTGCTCTAGCTTGCTTTTGTTATTAAGAAGTTCTTTCAAAAATTTCCCGTAATTGGGCATTCCTGCTAAGACATCAACGAGAGGAACATTGAGTCTAACCTCTTTAATTATTTCAATGAACTTCTTATACCGCTCTTCCGTCTTTTCTTTCTTTAGGCGTTGAGGATAAGGAATTTTTGGTGTATACGCTTTGACGGATGGAATGTTTTTCTTTTTGGTGGTTTGAGTTATGTTTGGTTCCTCGGTTTCATCCTCACTATCAATGCTGACAGGAGTGTTAGGATTTGGTGGTGGATCGTACGAGAGACCACTTCTTGTGAAGACAGCATTGATATGCTCATTTCTTGTTTGTGGTGGACGGTACGTCTTATCATTTGATGGTTTTGGGTTGGATTGGGTATTACTTGGCAATGAACCAGATGGTCTAGAGGAATGTTGGTCAGAAAGTCTGCCAAACTTGTTTTCAAGATCTTGGATAGATGCTTGATGATTTTTCTGTCCTTGCTCAACCTTGGCTTTGAGATTGAAAAATTAATTTTTTATAAAATCATTTGAAGATTTTTGAGCAGCTACGAATTCTCTCATGGTTTTCTCGAATTCGGTTTCTTCCATCTTTTTGTCAGGGTTTTGTGTTGGTGGATCGTCAGTTCATGGTTGAGAATCACGGTTGTCATCCCTTGGTCGGCGATCTTGCCAATTTCCAGAATTTCGACCGTAATAATTACTACGATATCCTCCTCCACGGTATCCTCCTTGAGCGTAACTCGCTTCTCCTTCCTTCGGTCCACCCATAGGTTTATCGTCGCATTCGGACGCTGGATGATTTCCTCCACAATTGTTGCATCCGTCTCGCATTTCCTTCATTTCATCTTTGATATCTTTGTACTGCGAGTCGATTTTTGAGGTTAAATCTTCCATTTTCTCCATGAGTTTTGAGGTATCGGTGTTTTCAACAAAAGCAACAGTTTTTCGGAGAGGTTTAGTTTTGGAATCTTTGGACCAATCAAGTTTGAGAAGTACTCGATCTTCGAGCAATTGATGTGCATCGTTGGGAGTCTTACAGAGAAAAATTCCTCCAGCATCAAGGATGCCTTGAGAGATTTCATCTAATCCATGGTAAAAGATTTGGATAATGGTTCCTTTGGATAGTCCATGTCCATGACAACTACGAAGCAAATCTTTCATTCGAAGCCAAGCTGCAACAAGTGATTCGTTTGGGTTTTGGGTGAAAGCACGAATTTCTCCCATTAATCGATCAAACATGGCAGGTGGAAAGAATCGGCTTACAAAAGCTTTCCTCATCTCCTCCCAAGTATTGATGATTCCCTGGTTAATTCATTGTACCATACTTTAGCATCTCCGGCCAGTGATGATGGGAAAAGTTTGAGTTTGATGGCATTGACATCGGTGTCGCCATAACGGATCATGCCGCAAATTTCGATGAATTCGGCAATGTGCTGTGCGGATCGGCCAAGCACGCCATCGAATTGACCGTCTTTGATCATAGAAAGGTGATGTCCCTTCACGGTGAAGTTGCCACCAAGATTGATAGCAACAATAGCACTTCCGGGGGTTGGTGCTACGGCTCGGTTGGTTCCCACATGGGTTGATCGTCCGCCATGGGAAAAGGTAAATTGGTGAAAGGGTTGTAAACAACTTTGGCTTCTACGAGGTTATCAAATGGTGGGTTTGGTACTCTTTGTACACGATTTTCCAATGGTATGAAAAGTGTTCTTCTTCTTCTTCTTCGAATCAAACGTTCGGGGTTGGTAAGAGGTGTAATTGGTTCTATTTCCGCTGGTCGAGTGTTCATACAATGTCCTAGAGAATCCAGGCAATATCTAAACACACGGACAAACAACGAAAACAATTTTTATGGTCAGAGTGGGTAACCGGATCGGTTGTGGGTTGCGACCGATCGGTTAGACCAGTTGAGTTATGGGCAAAAACGTAACCGACTCGGTTGAAGGACAACCGGATCCGGTTAAGGTTTCTGAGAGAAAATTTTGGTTGAATCGACTGAGGGAAATTCAAAAACTTGTTGAAACACAATCAAATCCCCGGCAACGGCGCTAAAAACTTGATGTGCTACGTGTGTACAAGTTTTAAATTTATAAAAGGTGAATTACCAATATTACCAATAACACATACGAGCAAGTATACTCGTCCGTTATAGCAAGATTATGAAGGTAAGTCGGGATCGTTCGCAGGATTTGAGTGAATCTAAACACAAGTTTGAATCAACAGAGTCTATCCAAAACATATAACAAAGCAAATAGATATAATGAAATTCAGATCATTAAAAACTACACTTGCTTAAACTAGTTTCATATCATAGATTAATGTGATTGTGTTAACCTCTTAACATGTTGGTTATGATAATTAGTTGGTGGACTAATCTATTGTTCTTACAAGTTAAACCTTCGTCAAGATTTTAGTTCATTAAAACAAGCATTACGTTTAACCAATCAATTCAAGATCAATTCAAGTTTCATAAGTCTACATACATAAACTTAAACACAAAAACATCCACTTGTTTCATCAAATTGCTTAAGAAATGTTCAATACAAAAGGTAACCGATTATAGACAAAAGGCTACAATTGATTCTCAACAACTAATCTTACGACCTTTTAGATGTTTCCAACCAATCCAATTTGATAATCAAAAAGCGTTTCTATTACAACCACACCTTATTTCCTTTGTATAATCAAGAATAATGGGTAAAAACAATCATCCATAGACAAAATGATTATGACTAGTTGAATAACAATAAGTTCTTTCGACCTCAACTATTACTATTAATTAGCCAAACTTGATTAACAAATGTCACTACGAAACTTTAGCACAATTGGATCTTGGAATCAACTTGAAATTGAATTAAAGCATGTTAACACAATCACTAACTAATCATATGAAAATCAACATCATTTAAGCAAGTGTATATAGAAACTAGCCACTCATAGCAAACATGAACATAAAATCAGAACTTTGGACATTAGAAAACATGATTAAAAGTCTTACAATGCTTGGAACAAGATTACAAATGGTGAAGTAATGATTCCCAAAGTATTGGGGTAGACTTCTTGGTGATTTGGCCTCCAAATGTGGAACTTCTGGAACTCCAAACTTCCCTGGACTTCTAAGGACGAATTTGAGAGCTTAAATCTTTGTTTGATGAGTAGAGAGATTTGTATTTGAAGTGTGTGTCTCATATGCTCAAAAATGGCCTCTATTTATACTAATTCCAAAGCCTAGGGTATTAATTGCTGAACTTGGCCTCCAAGGAGTAAGGAAGGGACTAGAATACACCAAGAGAGGGACTTAGAATCGTTTGGATGCAAAGGGGTAACTTAGTGATGAAGATTTGACAGATGCAGCTTCTCCAACCGGATCGGTTATATGACCAACCGATCCGGTTGGTCTTCTAAAGGGGCCAACCGTTCCGGTTCGGGTGGCGACCGAACGGTTGGTGATGGTCATTTGGCGTTCGGTCATATTCCAACCGATCCGGTTACACTTGTAACCGATCGGTTGGATTTCCTGAGTTACTGAAACTTGATTTTTCTTCTCTTTATCTTGTTGAACTTGGTTCTTCAATCACTATGGTCTTCAAAGGTCCTTGAGATACTGATTTAGGCTTCAATTAAACGGGAATCTTCCATTTGCTGAACATTTCTCTACTTTCCTTCCGTTTCCCTGCACTTGGTTATAAACACTAAACAAACATCTCTTGATGCGTTTAAGCACTATAATTACGCAAATATAACCAAATAACATATATAAAAGCACACATAACGCTACTAAAAACATGCACAATCTGAGCGTTATCAGTTAGGTATTCCAATTGATAACGATTTATGTTGAGAACATAAATTATTATCATTAATATTTAATATTACCAACCAAAGATTTCAGTACCAATTGTTAAAATATAAATTTAAACATAACAACAAACACATATTAGGCCACAACATTGGATTTCATACTATTAGAAACTGTAAAATAAGGTGATAAAACATACATTAAATAGGATATCACAACAACTAAACAAACATTAACTATGTTTTTGAAATAGCATAAGTGATAATAGTGTTCTCATATAGTTTTCTTGCTGCAAACCTATTTGCATACTCTATTATCAACTTATTTTGGTCATTCATTTCATGAAGAAGGATCTTTGTAGTGTATCTCATTCTCATGTTATTCATCTTTTTAGAGGAATCTTTGATATCACAAGTCATATTATAGATGTGTCAGCTTCTTCTTTTTGTTGAATCAGTAGCAGTGATGGAGGAACATGTTATATCACAGGTGATATCACGTGTGATATCACATGTGTTTGAGCTTCTTTATTTTGTTTATTAAGATGTTGTGCTTTCTTCAACCATATCTTCTTTAGAAATAAGAACAAAATAATCACAAATCAACACAGTATAATCTATCAATAAGCACTAGAATAAATAGAATCACAAAAATATTCAGAATTATCAACAAAAAAATAAATAAAATTCAAAAATTAGAAGAATATAACAAAAAAAATAATACTTGATGTGCATCAAGTTTCTAATCATATGTGATACAAAAGTTTCTAATCAGCAATGCATTTTATCAAACACTTGATGTACATCCAACTGATTTTTTCTAAATCAGCAATAACACATGAATTAAACCATCTAAGTTTAAAGAGGCTAAAACTGATTGAAATAACAAAAATAAATTAGCAAAAAATATTTGAATTAGTTAAATAACAATTAAATAAGGAATTAGAAGCACTCTACCAGCATCTTGAGTTTGAAAAAGTTCCTTTTCAACGGTTTTTTTCTCCGGGTCGGCTTCTGCATGCTTCGATTGTTCCATTTTTGTATATGTAATTTTTTTAATGGTTAAAAACCGTTTGATTTTGATATTTTTGGTGGTTGGTAGAAAGAGAAATTGTTTCTGGATAATGAAATGAGAGAAGGACGGTTTGAAAAGGACATTTGTCAATTTTATAATTTCAGTCATTCCGTGTTTTTTATTTCTTAAATTTTGTCTCTTTGATCAATGGCTCAGATTAGTCCCTCAGTAAGTAGGGGATTAATGGTAAGCAAAATAACTCAACTCTTGTTCATTATATTTTCCATTTGTTCATGCAAAAAACCAAGTTGAAGAAAATATTACAATTTTTCATTCTCAAATTAAAACTTCATATTTGTTGCCAAATTTTTAAATAATGTTTTGGAAACTTTTGCTGAAAAAAACAAATTGATGAACAATACAATGATAGTGATGAACTTACTTGATTGAAAAACATAGAAGTTTACGCATTTTTCAAAGTTAGAACTTTTTCAATCATGTCACATTCTTCTTCATTTTTAGACAATGCCAAGAATGAAGTACCTTTTATTTGATTATCTTCTTTAAGAGAAATGATATTTATTCCTACTAAACATTCTTACTTATTCTCCTACTTTCAGGATCATGACATGTGAAAAAACTAACAAATCAGATAAAGTGAGATAATGAGTAGAATACATGTGTTATATTTTCATGTGAGTAGTAAGATAAGTAGACACAAAGAGTAGGAGGATATAGCAATACTCCTTCCTTTATCTATGACACTAAGTAGTAATAATATGAATAAGCAAAGAAAAAAATTAACCTTGTCAAAAAAAATGACAAAAGATAGAAAGATGTACATTTTCTTTTTTACATTTTATCGTGCTTGCATTACTAGCGCACGCGTAAACTGCACATGCATAGGAAGATTGTAAAAATATCAACCGCAACACTAGAAATAAATACAACCAACCACCCTTTTACTAATATTACAATCTCAATAAAGATTGTCCTCAAACGAGTTCAACTCAGAACATACAAGGAAAATAGATCGTCCCCAACACGGATGAGATCAAGAAATACAACACTCACACTACAAGCACTTTTCGTAACCAAACGATTAGGCTAGTCACAGTGGCAACCTAGTTCGTCTGTACCACATCCGCTTTCTCTCTCCGACGACCTAGTTGCCACAGTGGTGACAATTTTGACTTTTTTTTTTTTTTTAATTCAAATATTTTTAAAAACAAAATTAAACTTCATTAATAAAAATACTTAACATTACAAAAATAATTAAAAACTTAATTAATAAAACGTGAGATCGCTATTACAATACTTATTAAAACCTAACTTAATAATCTAAGTTGTAACGTTTTTGATCACGCCTTAAGTTGCTCAAGTTCGGTAGTTGTCGTGCGGCATATTTGTGTCGAGGGTGTGTTGTAGAAAATTAAATCTTGCGTCGGTTTAATTGTCTGCCATTGCAAGTGCTGGCGGCGTTGGACTCAAGTTTCTCCTTTTTCAACTCCTCGGCTCGCCTTGCCCTTGCCTCTGCAAGCTCCATCTCTTTCTCGCTTCAACTTTTATGTATTCCTCTTCCATATTCTTGTTTTTTTCCTTACTTGAACTTTTGATCTTGAAAAAGTTCTTGGCCATATTAGTAACAAATGAAGCGGGTGGCTCATGTGCTTTCTTCTTGGTGCGTCCACGACCTTTTGGTCGTGATTCTCGAGTCTCTTCTTCCTCAGAATCATCCACGTCTTGGGGATGAAAATGACCTTTGTTGACCCGAGGTGGTTTCAAGTCCTGGATTTCTTCCGATAGTCTTGGTGAAAGCAGGCATCTCAACAGTTTCCAAGCGAATGCCCTCTCAAAACTTTCCAACACTCCTTCAATGTAAACTCATGCTTGTGAAGCACACGGTATTCGTTACAAGTCTTTTCATAGTCGTCTTCATTCTCACAGCTTGCGTGATTATCCTTGATATTATCCATAATTGCACAAAAGAAACCAACCCTAGAACGAATCCTACCCTTCCATTTGGTCGTTATGGAGTCGTAGGTTCTTGTTGAACCAGTTTCACTTTCAAAGTACGCTATCACCTCATCCCAAAACCCACTCTGGTTGATAGAGTTCCCTCTTCGAATTTTGACACATGTACCCAAGCTCTACAAAGCGCGACCTCTTCCGCTTTTGTCCATGGTTTGACGGGTGCGGTTTGCAAACATTCTTGCCCTTCCCCTTTGTAGCCCGTTTTGTAACCTTCTTTGATTTGATGGGTGACGTCTCTTCGACATCGTATTCAACACGAATAGAACCGTGGTATGAACCGTGCCCCGAACCTTGTCCCATCGAAGCATCTTGGGTCGGGTATTGTTGAGACGGGTAGCATTAGCAGGAGGAATTCCATAAAATGCTCATAATCCATATCAAGATTAACAGCATGAAGCGGTGAAAACGATTGATTAGGTTGGGAAGATTGTGAGAAATCCATGTTAGGATGATATGACAACCCGCTTGGTGCTTGGTTTTGATTGATACTTAGACGACCCGGTGGGAAATATGGACGATTGACGTAAAATGGGTTTTGATTGTGGTTGGGTTGTGGTAGTCGTGTTTCATAATCAAAACCGGGTGCTTGAAAATGAACATCCGATTTTGTGGTGGTGTTAAACCGGTTAATTGAAACGGTGGATCCGGTGAGAAATTCAAGTTCGGGGAATTTTGGGGAAGTCGGGATCGTCGGGTTTTGAGTTGGGAGTTTTTCTTTGTGACATGATGAATATTGAAGAGAAGTTGTTTGAATTGTGTTTGAAATTGTGTGTTTAAAAATGTGTTTGAGGTTGGTATTTTTAATGTTGTAAAAGTGGTAAAGTTATGGAAAAAAAGGGTAAAGATTTAGCTTGTACACTCGGTTGTGTGCTCAACTGAGTTGTGTTTCCCTCTCTCCCAAACCGGCGCCAACCGAGTCCTCCACACCGGCTCAACCTTGCTCGACCGAAGCCTCCAACCGACGGCAACCGGGTCCATTGTGAGCAGCCTTACAAGATGTAAACTTAACTAAAATCGGAGAATATGAGAGATGAGAGAGGCATAAAACTGAGTTGTGAAACCCTAATATGAGATGCTTTTATAGTCACCTGTTCCACTTTAGCCCTTGCAATATCCCACTTAACAAAAACAAAACCAAAGTATTATATCTTTCAGACAATAACAACAATAGTCCCTGAATTACTTGAACCAGTCAATATAAGTTTGTAAACTTAGGCTGCCCGCAATAAGCACCTCGACCGATTCGATTGAGGAGGTCGTCATCGGTCGTCCTTGTTGTGTCGACCTCGGTCGGCGAAGGTCGAGAGCCATTAGGGTCGTGTACTCGACCGATTAACACACTCGGTCACTTTGTCACAAACAAACAAAAAAAATAATTAGAAAGAAAAATAGTTGATGCTTTTGGATGTTTCACCATCATCTCATGATGTTGTCATTACGATTTTCTCATTTTCCATATAATGAATATGTGAATATGTGTGGTGGTTTTGTGATTTTGGATGGGAGAGAATGAGAGAGCAAAGAGATGAAGAAAGTAATAATTTTTTAGGTGGATTTTGGTTATTATTAAGGTGTTCAGTGTGTCATTTATTATTATTATTATTATTATTTTTTGAATTTAGAAATATTTAATTCCATGTGTAAAGGACAAATATATATTCTGAAACTTAAACGTACAAACATACACGTGTGTACGGGAATACGGATCCAAAGGCTGCTTCTAATTCGGCGTCTGCCATGGCTACTAATGATGGTAGTGTTAAATCTAATGCGCATGTGGGGTCGGAATCACTTCTAAAGGTAAATTCTCCTACTTATTTTGCCAATCTCATTAATGCTACTCGTATGATTCCGAAAGTGAATTTTAGAGCATTGGTCAACGTGGATCGTGTGAATAATCACGACACAATGTTACCTATGGTACGCTATGAAGAAGGTTTTAAGTTGGTATGATAACACACTTCTTGGTTACTTTCTAGGTAAGACCATTGTTTTTCCTTTAGTTCAAAAGCTGATGAAGAATAGCGATAGTGTATTTCTTTTTAAGTTTGCTACTAAGG
Organism: Chrysanthemum makinoi; assembly: GCA_910596185.1. Classification (NCBI taxonomy): domain Eukaryota; kingdom Viridiplantae; phylum Streptophyta; class Magnoliopsida; order Asterales; family Asteraceae; genus Chrysanthemum; species Chrysanthemum makinoi. The sequence continues at coordinate 125,217,443 of OU343224.1, read as the reverse complement.
AGGGTATGAATCGTGTTCTGGAACGAGGTCCTTGGATTATACGTAACTCGTCCATTATTCTAAACAAATGGACTTCTACTTTATCCCTTAATAGGAACGAGGTAAAAAAGGTACCGGTTTGGATCAAAATGCATAAGGTTCCTTTGGTTGCTTATTCTGAGGATGGTTTGAGCTTGATTGCTACGCAAGTAGGGAAACCTATTATGTTAGATGCTTTTACAAGCTCTATGTGTGTTGAGTCTTGGGGCCGTATTAGTTTTGCTCGTGCTTTAGTTGAATTAAGCGCGGATTCAGAACTAAAAGGTCATGTTACAATGGCAATTCCAAATGAAGAAGGTAATGGTTTTATTAACAAATTATTAATATCGAATATGAATGGAAACCTCCTCATTGTGGAGAATGTAAAACTTTTGGACATGCTTTGATTGATGCCCAAATTGTGTTAAGGAGGCTGTTCATAGTAATACTAATGTGGCAGTAAAGGCTTTTGAAGCTTTTAATACTTTGGAAAAGACAGCTGATGGTTTCATTGAGGTAAAGAATCGTAAGAGTAAGGGGAAGAATGTAGTTGCTCCTTCTCAGCCTATTGGGGGTATTCAACTTAATAAGCCAAAACCAAAATTTTGGAGACCTGTCTCGAAAAAGCCGGTTACTGCTAAGGAGAAAATCACTAATGAGATAAGTACGAGTAGGACGATTATTGCTACATCGAACCCATTTGATGCTCTTGATAATGCCGATACTGATGATAATGGTATTGTGCAACAAGTGTTTCTCCTAAGGATGGGGCTGATTCGGAGGTTGGTAGTAAGAAGGAAACTAAAGTGGCTGAAGAAGATGGTGATAATGAGGTTCTTGATTGCCAAAATGATATGGCTAGTTTTTAGCATCGGTATATCGTTGCTAGTTCTTCTAAGGGTGGAACTACTCCTATTGTTGAGAAAATTGGGAAGATTGAAAAGCTAATTATTGAAGGGAAAGTTACTCTTGTGGATGATGATGGTAAACCACTAAAAAAGGTTGATTTGAAAGAGAATGAGCAGGATGCGGCTACTAAGCCTAGTACCTCCTCCTCTACGTGTACTTCTTCAACTAAGGTGGGTAACCCATTCTCTAAGGTGGGTAATGTGGATGTTTCTGATAGCGACGGCGATGAAGTTCTGGAATATCCTAACGAGAATAATTATTTCGGTAGTGGAGGGAACGAGAGGAGTCTTTTGGAACAATGGAAGGATGGTACATGTGACTACAATGATTATGACGATGATTACTTTGATGATTGTGGTCTATCTTCAACCCAATTAAAGGTTGCTGCCATGCATGACATTAGACTTGGATAGGTTATTTTCCTTTGGTTAGCATAAAGGCTAATGTGTCTTAGTTTATGCTTGGTTTTGTTCTGGTTTTCTAGTTTTGTGTAACTATTTGGATCATTTATAGCCTGTCATGAATGATATAGTGGTTGTTCAAGCGGTTGCTTAAGGTTAATGTGGTATTTCAGCCACATTCCTTTTGTACTTAGCTGTTTTTTGGAGTGATATATTTTACCGGGTGGAGACCCTTTACAACAAAAAAAATTTAGTTTATAAATAAAAATAATAATAATAAATAAAATAAATAGATGTTGGTCGCGTTATTGTGGCTAAAAGATCGTTTGTAGGTCGTTTGAGAGAGGAAGCTGATGTGGCAGAAAAAAATGAGAGTTGATGAGGGTTGTTATTGGGGGTAGCCTTATACATTTCAGCAAAGATAAGTGTAAGTAAAATGTAGAAGAAAACAACAATGCTCCAAAAGTCCAAAAGACAATTTCGCCTTGTTCCATCTGTAAGATCACAATATAGTTTTATTGATTGAATGCATTACATATAAAATAGCATATGTGTTTATATTAAATACATAGCTTTGATAATAAGCTACCAAACCCTAAATCTAATGGAACTAAACCACTATTGGGTTTGGGCCAACTAACATATCTCACACTCCTCCGCAGTTTGAACGGGAGACTTTCGAACTGACAAACTGGAACATATGTTGAAAGCCACTTCTTCTTTTCTTCTATCATCTTCTTTGTTGATTGGTTGAATGAAAGCATAACTGTATTTGGCGGCATAGTTGTTTATTGCTTGCGACTTCTTCATTTGCGTGACGTTTTTTTTACTTCATGGTTTGCTTTGCCTTTAGGTAGGAGCGGCAATTTTGCGACCAACTATTTGCGAAAAATGACAATGATCTTCAACAACGAAAAAAATTTGATGAGGAAGAAAAAAAAATATGGTTGGTTGAAGGCAACTCAACATATTCTTTTATGTTTTGAAGGCTAAGGTTTAGGGTTTATGCATTGAATATAAAAAACAAAAATCTTAATAAAAATAAAAACAAAGCGAAAATAACCACTTAAGGGTGGCCTAGTGGTAAAAGGGTTTGTGGCTATCACTTTAAAATGTGTGAGGTTTCAAGTTCAATTCCTGCTAGTTGCAAACAACCTTAAGTGGCCACGCCAACCTCTTGAAAAGGGAGGGCTTTACCTAGTTTGAGTCTGTGTGGCGGTGGGTTCAAACCCCGTGAATTAGTCGGCCAAAAGGTCGTAAATCATGGTTACCAAAAAAAAAGGCGAAAATAACTAGGATCCCTCCTGTTAGGAATTGGAAATTCCATGTTAAAGTGTCGGTCACCCCAATAATGGTCGAGCATATGTTAGCTCGTAGATTTGTCGTTGTTTACGTTATTTAATAGTTAATTAGTTAGTTAGTAGCGTAGAATAGTTTAGAGTAACACCGTGGAGGAAGGACGGGTCTTTACCCACTGTATGCCTGATCCATAGGCCGAAAGGAGGTCGTGTATTCTGTAACTATAAATACCACTTCCATCCATGGAAGGGGTGGTGCTTCACATTTAATCTAACCTTTCCTTTGTTTAAACCTCTAGCAAGAACACCCTCTCTCTCTATCTTTCTCTCTCTAATGGCAAACATGTATTTTGATCATCCAAGACCACCCGAATCATCAACACAATAAATATATCGATCCTACAAATGGCATCAGAGCCCAGGTTATTGTGTTTGTTGATTTATTGTGGTCATTTGAATCGTGTTAAAAAAACTGTTTTGTTCACTTTTATGGTTGAAACCATGTTGTCCTACATCTTCTGAAAACAGTTTTATACATGTTTGTGCATCCATTTGGTCATTTGGTCATTAAGTCCTTTGGTCATTTTGTCCTTGTATATCTGGTGGTGTTATTTTCGTGTCCATTTCCAAACTGTGGTCAAAACAGTTATATCTGGTGATTTGTTGTTGCAATATATGTTTTGTACAAGTTTATTCAAGGTCAAAACATGTCTAAATGAATTGGTTTTAAGTTGTTTCTGGGTCAATAATGGGTTAGTAATGGTTTTGCAAACTGCTGTTTATGATTGCTCTTGATAGCGACTTGGTTAAAGTCTTCGTAGAGACTTGACAATATGTCAAAATTCATTAAATCATGCTTCCTAGGACTTGTCAAAAACGTCCTGTTTCCTTAGCGAGTTGCAGTTTGCTCTTTGTTCTTTTTTACTTTTGAGTCAAAAATGATATCGCGACTTGAGGTGATAATATGTAGCGACTTGTGTTATTTGACTATTTAGTCAAGTAAAAGTTTTAGCGACTTGTGCATTCTAAACTAGCGACTTGCTTTGGAAAAAGAAGCTAGCGACTTGCGTTTGAAATTAAAAGGGAGTAGCGACTTGGTTATACTGGTAGCGACTTGACTTGGCTATTGACTATTTAGTCAATAGCGACTTGTTTGGTTTAAAAGACCTAGCGACTTGTGTTGTTCAGACCGAGCGACTTGTTATGAAAATACAACTTAGCGACTTGACTTCAAGTAGCTACTTGACTTACAGAAAGGATGAAGGAGAACTAAGACCTCGACCACATATACCTCAAGACCACTCGACCAACTAGACCACAAATACCAAATACCATTAATACTCATCGACCTCATGTTTATCTAGCCATCATCGGTCCAAACAAAGCTTAAACTGAATGAGTATAATTCGAAGATACAATAACCAATCTTGACTCAACCAATCCGAACCTAACTTAACCTTGACCTAGACTCGCTTCAAAAAACCCTCACACCACTCCCCAACTCTCTTTCAAGACTCAAACGATATTAAAATCTAATAAATCTCTGATTTTGTTTCGTGGTAATAACAAGTATTTGCAAACCACTCAAGGTCTATTACACGAATACTATCATCATTGATTTTTTACTTACTTTATCTTGAATATCCGAAACTTGTAAGATGAAGAAGTTAACAAATCTGTTAGTTCTTTTCTTGTTTCGTTCTAAAACAATTGACCAACAAACAAATCAAAACAACATAACCTACCCGAGACCCCCTTTTAAGGATCTTGAAGCCTTTAAAACACCTTCTTGATTCGTACTTGAGCTGTAATAGATAATCAAGGCTCGGTATAGTAGTTTGTGTTTGTGAGATTCGACTTTGAGGTTAATTATGTGGTGGGGTGAGAAATTTGTGGTGACTGCGTGATACTAGAGAAATATTAGGTTAAGGTTGTATGAAGTTAGTATTTTTTTTATAGTCCTCATTTTTAGGGTTATAACCTAATTAGCAAATGGATCGGGTCAGACAATGCTTAATGGGCTGCAACACATTGATAGTGGGCTTCATAAACCGGTTATTGTATTTTTATTGGATCGGTTTGATTCGCTTATGGGTCGTGTGCTTTCATTCTGTTTGGGACAAAATGGTTATAAGGATGAAGCATTGTTATCCAAATTTTTTCTTAATTTTGGATACAATTTTTATACATTTGTGTGGTAATTTTTGGTATGGTATTATTTCACGGAGGGATACAAAATTCACGGCTTGAATTTATAATTGGACAATGTTGACTATAAGGTTGATTGGATGGTATTTCTTATTTGGATTTGAAGTTGAGGTTTTCAATATGTTAAGTTATAACTAGATTTAAATCTAGGAAATTCAGGGTTATCTGTATTTTCCTACATAATCGTGAATGATGTGTTTACCAAAGTGTTTAATGGTTGATGTTAATGTTGATGTTGGATAATGAACCGTTGATGAACATTTGCATGTTCCCCTAAGACAATTCACGAAACCAAATTGTCACTACATTCAAGCGGCGTTGTTTACGGTTTTGTCTTGATTTTGTAAAATCCCGCGAAAAAATCTATTTCTCGGTTTAAATCATATACTTGTAAAATCCATGACAATGAAAACATCCGGTAATTGTAAAGGCATTTCCGGATCTATCTTACGGTTTATTTTTGGTTTTGTAAAATCCCGCGAAAGAATCTATTTTTCGGTTTAAACCATAGAGTTGTAAAATCTCGTAATGATGGAACCATCACGGAGAAATGGAAAGTGTATTTCGGGATCGTTTCTGATGCTGGTGCTACGGTTTCTGCTTCAAAGAAGGGATAAAAGGGTGTACTTCATGAATTGGGTGTGCGTTTGAATTTTCGTCATGGCAGTTTGGTTATTACATGGTTTTACGGGGTGATGTGCTGTTAACCATGGTCGGGATGAAACCACTATCAAAGTTCGTTTAAATGTCAAAGAAGGCTAGATTTGAGCTTTTAACAAAAAGATGTGACAATGGCGTTAATTCAGTATTATTTATTTGAGGTTGAAGTAAAATATCACGGGCGTGTGTACTTAGTATCTGAAGTTATCGGGGAGGGATGGATGAAGATTCCTCAAGATCCTTGCTCAAGCTTATTTATTAAAAATGAAGACTTGGAAATCTAGTTATTGTTGGGTGTCTTTTACCTTTTCTTTTACCACTTGGGGGAATTGGGCTCTTACCACCACAAAATAACTATCACTTTAAGGAGTTGCGTTGTAGTGCTCAGTGTCACATTCAATTGTGGATTTTCAAGATGGTTGGTTGGTTGAAGAGTATAGAGTACTTAGAGATTCAAATGGGCATGAATTCTCGACACCGCTCTTTGTTACACATGTGCAAGATTAAGTCACAAGTTCGGGTTAGTTTACTTCAAGGTCAAATTCATCATATTGGGTTATCTCCATCAGCTGTCACTGCAAAGAGCCTACTGAATGATAATGGTGATGATTACATGTTTTGCTAAGAGAGTTGTAAAAAGAGAGATAACGACGTCTGTTCACATCAGTTCAGGCCTCGTACTCTAAAGAAAAGAAAAGTGTACGTTTCAGTGCACTTTATCTTCTGAAGAAGAGAAATCTTCTTATTATGACCATTCTTCATCAACATGCTTCATGCTTTTTCCATGCGCTTCAGTCATCAAGTGAACTGGACTACTGATAATTACTCTTATTCCACTTGCTCAATATAATGAAGATGGCGACATCATGTGCTAATTTTACGGGGGAGAAGAGTGAATAGAATACATTTGGATGATAATCACTTGTTTAATCAAGAATGGCATCTCCGTATGCAATTCTTGAAGGGGAGAAGAAGTGTGAATTTTTTGCATGGTTGATTGATATTTGAGAATATATGGTCAAACGGCTCCTAACTCATGTAAGAACCGAGCTTCTTCTTATAGGATCATCTTCACATGTAGTTTCTTCTAAGAGTCATTGGTTGACATCTTCACACGGGCTGATATGATTAAATGACAAAGTATTTCTAGTTGTTGGGCTGATTTCTTTGATGAACATCTTTCTGTTCTTGTTTGATTGGGAGGGATTTTAATTAAGGGGATTTGCTATTTACAAGTTAACGGGAATGCCTTTGGTGTGAAGAAGATGTTAACTGTCTATTTCCCCATTCGGACATTCTTGAAGAAGGTCGAGTCTATAGTCTAATCTACATTTTCTGCTACATGTTAGAAGACTAAAGACGAATTGCATTTGATGATCTAAAGGCTTCTTCTTAATCTGGGCACTTATCAAACAGATTGTCGGTTTAGGGGAGAGCACTAATTGGGGGAGGGTGAAACGTCTGATTTAATCCCCAATTATACTTGCTCAAATTATTCAGCAAGTTGATTCTCACAGATACATCTGAGCTAATGATGTTCTTCTCAAATGATTTCTAGTACATGGGCTTAAAATATGTTCTTTGATTTCGAGGTATCAAAACCGGCAAGGGAAGGAAGACAGCGATATCTAAACGCGAGTAAACTTGATGAACTTAATACTTCTAAGTAATTGAAGATATCCGGGAAGACAAATGTTATTACCGCAGAGAAACTCAAGGTTTGACTCATGGCGAGTAAACTTGATGAACTTAATTCTTCTAAGTCATTGAAGATATCCCGGGAAAACAAATGTCATGACCGCAGAGAAACTCAAGGTTTTACTCATCAAGGTGTTTAGTGTTCTTATTCCAACTACGTGGGGGAAGTGATGGAAGAGTTAGTTTCTGAAGATGAAAGAGGTACACAAGTGTGTGATGATTTTGATGTTATCACAATCATCAGGGGGGAGAGATTGTGTACATTGGGGACGTTAGGTGGTTTCATTTGAGTGCTTAATCAGTGATTCAGAGATATAATCACTTATTCCGGAGTTGAAATCCGCAGAGATAGTCCTCGGCAGAGATAATCAGTGATTCGGCATGTTTCTTCAATGTTATCGGTTATTCTCTCTTTGGGCATTCGGGTACTTCGGGTTCTTGAGCTTCATACACTTTCTTCAGGGAGAGAAAAGTATACATCGGGGTTATTCTTTGGCTATTAGACTTAATCTGCTACTTCGATGGTATAAGTTTCTTTGTCTTCGGGTATGTGTATTCTGGGTTCGTGAGCTCTAGTCTAAGCCTGCTGCATCAATTCAACTACTCGGGGGAAGTGGTCTCTTGACACCTTTTGGAATGGATTGCTTCAGACGTCAGTAGAAAAGAAATTTGAGAAGATTGTTTTATGTGTGGGATGATACGGTGTTGTTCTTCTATTGGATGATATAACCTCGAACGAAGAATCACGGTGATTATTCTTAAAAAGAGCAGCAAGATCGATGATAATGGGGTGCGTCTTTGTGCACCTGGCTAATGGAAACTTGAAAGAAAGCTTTGAATCTGCTCAGCTAAAGGATTTTCGGTTTGGGGGGAAGCTGCCAAAGTCTCTCTTTCTTAAAGGCTCATGTTCTATCTTCTATTCTGGAGCCTCGGAAGCTTTGGTGGTGAAAGTTTTAGGGATGATGACTTCTATCTTCTACAACGGGGCTGTTCGATATCCTTATATCGGTACTCGTATCATCATCCTTCTTAAACTATATCATCTACTTATCTTTGTATATATTTATTAAAAACCAAATACAAAAATATAAAACCAGCAAAAGAAAATAGAAAATTATAAAACCTTCAAAAACCCATAAAAATCAGAAAATTTCAAAAATACCAAAAATATTGTTTTTCAAGACATGTCTTCTGGTATCGGTAACATCTACGGTCTTAGAAATGTCATTCAATAATGGCACGGGACTTTAGATGAAGTTCGAGCAGCAGGTGTAACCCGTGCTTAAACCATGGCTTGCTATTATTTCAGATAGCAACCCGCTCTTTAAAGGAAGGAAAGTGTTGCGCTAAACAATTTTTCAAATATTTCGTGCACTTATCCTAAAACTATTTGAGGAAAGTACGTCGAAGGACTGCTGTTCCTACACAAATGTTTTTCCGTCTAAAATTCTTCATAAAAATATTTGCTGTATTCAAAAATTGGTGGAAAATGAGTTTGTTGAAAATTAATCAGATTCAGAGTTTTTCATAAAAATTGAAAACTCAATCAATGACTTCATCGCTTTTAAACCTTTTAGAAAATGTGTCATTGATTGAGGGGGAGAATGTTTTCAAATCTATATCATCTAACGAGCTTTCTTAATTATCTTACGTGCTTAATTAAAAAATGATATTTGCTTGTGTCGAAGGACTAGGAATTTAGGATATGATTGTTAGGTTTAGATGATTAGAGTTTGATGAACACATAATTCCCATACCTTATATGATCTGATTGATATGTTGGATTGACTTTATTAGTCGATTGCTGTTTGGGTGATGTCGACCACCATATATCTGTATGTGTGTTCACTAACGTATGCAGGTATATTGGATTATAAGAATGTTCCCGATCCGGATCCCACAATGAAGATGATTGGATGCCGAAATGTCACACCCCCAAATTACCTGTTTTGCAGCGGAATGGAATTCCTGGGGGATGACGATCATAGCATCAAAGTTACAGTTATATCGAACGACCTAAAGTGTCGTTTTGAATATATCGTTTGATTCTCAGTAAAATAATGAGTTTACAAAACATAGGTCCCAAAAATATTTCCAATATACCAAAATGAGTTTGTTACAATCAAACGATAGTTAAGTGTATAAAATATAGGTGAGAGCGTCGACACCGCGACTCTATGATAAGTCCACATGCATGCCATGAAGTGAATGCCTTAGATACCCGAGATAAAACATGCTAAAAGTGTCAACACAATGGTTGAGTGAGTTCATAGAGTTTGTTTAACAAGTAAAGCTTTTAAAGAGAGCGTTCATGCAACAAAGGCAAAGTTTTGGTCAATTAGAATAGTGCGACAAAAAGCAAAGGCATTGTAAATCCACTCAGTTCCAAGTTCCGCCCATACAAAACTTGCAACCTGTGTGTTCACAACCCATTGCAAAAAATATAGCGTATCAAGTAGTCAAGTATAAATGGTCATAATAGTTCACAATTAGTACCAGTATATAATGTATGCCGGCAAAGCCCCTAGAATAAATAATATGCGTCCGTAACATAGTGGGGCCGAGAGGTTTGGCCGACCTCCCAACCAAGCGCTATCCATACTACCTAGTAATAGGAGACTAACAATGCGAATGTACGAACAGTACATCATACAACTATTATATGCAATTAAGAACACTCCGAACATGGGAGAATTTTCACACTCCACCAATAAGGCGAGAATTTTTTAGAACGCTCCGTAACATAGTGAGAAGCTCTGCTCCGGACCGGGGAGGCTTTAGGTTGCTCCGAACAAGGGAGACTTTATAGTGATGCTCCGAACATGGGAGACTTTATAGTGATGCTCCGAACATGGGAGAATTTAGGTCAAGGTCATAACACGTACGGTTCAATAAGTTCAAACAAGTCATAAGTTTGTATTGAAGTTCAAGAGTTCCGTTCAAAAGTTCGTAGTTAAGTTCAAAGATTTAAGTCGAGTTCAAAAGTTCAGAACAGTCTAAGAGCTCGAATAATATCAAAAGGGTTCAAGATAGTCGAAGCGTTCAAAATCACGTCAAACAAGTTTAAAATATATCCAAAGGGTCCTTTACAGGTTAAAAGAGTTCAACTATATGTCAAAAAGTTCAAATCAAGTCCAAAGTGTTCACTTATATGTTAAAGGAATCAATTTAAAAGAGTTCAAAAATACATGTCGAAGGGTTCAAAATCAAGGAAAGTGTTTCAACTAATAGCGTTCATAACATAGTGATCAATTTAGTTCGAGCATAATCTACTTACGCGCACATAGAGTGGAACAAAAGATATTTAAGTTCATATAAATGTAAAGTAAAAGCAAGTAGTTGAGCATGTATCTCCCCCGAAGAGTTTATAAAACAATTAAACAAGTAAAAGTGGGGCTCGAACTCACAGTGCAATGTTTATGATGACAAAAGTAGATACACTGAAATGAGGTGCGATCTCTATCCGCAACCTAATATGAATGATATGCTCTAATATAAGTCATGAAACAATGTCGTGCATGCAAAATCATATGATATCCATACCACTTGTACATTTTTGAAAATAAGGTTTATCGTCGAAATATAAGTTTATGACATCTCGTCATATTATAAAATACTTTACAAGTATTTACGTTGAAACAACCTCCTACGATAGTCGTTTAGTGATTTATTGGTAAATATAATGTTTTCGTCGTAAAATGACACTTTTCATACTTTGAAAATATGCCCAAAATGGCCTCGTAAAACTAGTCGTGAAATATTATACGTTAAGGGTTAGTGATGAAACTCGGCGTTTTTGAAAACCTTGCAACAATGTCTAGAAGTCGTATCCTTTTGACCATACGGGTCTCGATCAATGAGAAAAATGGCTCTCAACATGACGTATTACAAAAACTGTTTTTAGACTTAGGTTTATTTTGCTATTAGAAGCTGTCAAAATACATAGAGTTTCGTCGGGTTTCAAACGTGTATATCTTGGTCGTTATAAGCTTGTTTTCTACGTTCTTTATATCCACGTTTTCGTATTAACATATACTAATATATTTTCAGTAGGTCGGCTCCTACAGATCACGTCTAGCATCCGTTTTGTCCGTCGAAATTCGTGCAACAGCACATATATTTTCAGAAAATAGTTTTTCGTCGTTAAATTTGGAAAAATCATAACTTCTTCGTTATAACTCCGTTTTAACCCGTTCAAGCGACCACGTTTTCGTTTTAAAGTATATTTTCTAAATATCTAGTCCCAAAATTTTTATCTACTGTCGAGAATTCCAGAATTCGAAAATAAGATCAGACCTCTAAATAAAGTTGTCGAAATGGGTTTTTCTCGCGCAAAACCTATTCTAACCAATTCAAACCAACGCCGAAGTTATTCTAATCCTACCATACACCTTCTTAGGGTGTCATGGGTTCCTAGACATCACCAAAAGTGATATGTTTCAAGGGATTATATATAGGATGATTATAATTCATAATAAGTAATAAAATCACTAAAAGTGGTATAGATTCACATGTAACTTGCATGTTTTTGTACTAGGATCATAAAAATAGATCAAGTAATGGTATGAAAGATTAGGAAAAATTATATGTAAGCTTACTTGGATGATTGAAGAGGTTTAGGTGATAGAAAACTTAGTTAATCTATAGGTTTTTATTTCAAAACCTTGAAATAGATTACTAGTTGAGCTTGATAATACTTGATCTTGAAAAAATTTTGGATTCCTCCATGTTCTTCTCTATGGCCGGTTATGGTTGTATCAAGTAGAGAGTTTTGTAGCTTTTACACCTAAAGATATGAGTTTTGTATGTTTATGTTTAAAATATGTTATTAAATATAATAAAAGATAAGTCTAGGAAGTATAGGTGTCTAGGCTAGGTAGATTTTTGTGTCCATTTTGTTGAGTCATGTTGTTTTGGTCGACAAGAAGAAAAGCAAGAGATAGGGTGGTGAAATTTTGTATTACAAAGACATTTAAAAGTAAGTATATTAAGTAATTTGTGTGATTTAGGGTAGCGTTAGCTAAAAATAGATTTTAACGGATCAAAATAAAATATATTGAAGTCATAAAAATTATAAAAATACATTTCTTACAAGAATTGAGTGAAATAATAATTATCGTGTTGTAGTTACGAAACCATTAGTAATTATATAAATATAACAATTTATATACAAAATAAATTTAAAACACCGGGTAAACTTATAATATTATTTTTATAATCTTAATATGAGTATAAAAATATATCGGGATAATTTTGGAAGTATCGGATCAAATGTTCAAAATAATTAATTACGCGATAGCATTTATTTAATAAGAAATTATGCGTTTAACGTGAAATGCAAAACCATGCATGAACTAATATGATGATAATGATGCTAATGATATGTAAACTAGACCTAGTCTATATGGAATGTCCTTGATGATTGCTTATGAATTCGCAGCTAAACCCCTAAGGTTCACCGAATTTGATACTTGTAAACCTAGTTTACGATAAGCGTGAAATAGTGAATGTGAGAAATGACCGGAAATTGAGAATTGTGGCATTCTTCCCATGTCAGAGGAATCACGTCCTCGTGATTCAATTAATGATAACTATAGTCCGATCCTTGACAAGGGTTCTAAATATTCATGCTCGTGTATAGTCTAAATGATCATGTCAATGCTCATGCATATATCGTGACTATATCCCATTCTAAAGACATGTTCTCCTATGGTTTGGTTTGATGAGCCAAGCTTTCCCATTCTCGAGCAAAACCCTCAAAAGACTTTTAGGTAACCGATTTTTACTTAATCCCACAACTCATTAAACAAGAACCGTCATACGATTAGGCTAAATCGGTTTAGGTAACAACTTGTTTCTAGCTTGATCTTTGCAACTCATCAAACAGGAATTGTCACTCGGATCAAAGCTGAAACAAGTGGTTTGAAGAAAATCTTTTGAAAATTTGGCTCGATTACGGAATTGCTTACACATATGAGACTACTACTCCCTTCATTGCATGATTCTTCGTGAATTAGACATAGGTGATCAGGCTATGTATAATTTAGGAGTAACTATGCAATGCTTGGACTAATCGACTCATATGATGTTGGGTGTTGAGTCATAAGTCCGCATGTATAATGAGTATGCACTTATAATGATATAATGAGATGCTATGATGATGTAGTTATAGTCTAGGGTCAATGATGCAACCTAGTTCTCTATAACCGATGCTCTGATAGCAATCTGTCACACCCCCAAATTACCTGTTTTGCAGCGGAATGGAATTCCTGGGGGATGACTGATTCTTGATAAAAACCAATAATAAGAGAAGTGTAGTATGTGGGTAACTCAAACGTGTTAGGTTTGAGCACCGAGATCGTTCCGAACGAGGGTTGAATGGAATTTCCAACTCACGTCCTGATTTTTGTGATTTGAATGGTGAAAAAGGATAATATGATATTTACTAAACTACGGGGCAAGGGAAGCATAAAAGGGAAATAAATCTACGGGAAATCCTAAATACGCAACTAGAACGAAACGTAAATAAAATGCAACTACGTCTAATCTAAATCCTAAATATGATCTAAAATTACTTTCTAACTAAGAATGAAATTAGAAAATTATCTAAGAATTAAAACTATTTTTATGATTTTTCTCGAATTTATTTGAATTAAAAACTAATTTTAAACTAATAAAACAAATTTAAAATACTAAAAATTATAAAATCAAAAGTGAAAATTATGAAACTATTTTTCACAAATCTAAAATTACTTAAAAGACTTTTCAAAACTAATTTTTGTATTTTTCTGAACTTTTCTCTATTTTCTATGAATTAAAAACTATTTAAAACTAATTTTAATGCTAAAAATTACAAATTAAATAGGAAAAATCTGGAAAAATTATTTTTTTTGCTTTTTATATTTATCTTAATCTAAGAAAAATGAAAATTTATTTTTTGGAACCTTTTCGATTTATTAGATATAAAAGCTATTTAAAATGCCTTAAAAGCGATTTAAATCAAGAAAATAGTAAACAATAACTAAAAATTATGAAAAATTCAGGAAAAGTCTAAAATATTACTCTAAATCTATGAAAAATATAAAAACTATGGCTTATGTGAGAGATTATGAAGCTGTAGTGAAAGGTACTATGAATAAGCTAAGCAAAATGAGCTATAAGCTACTATGGTGAACCATAACCTACCACTACTTGCAATAAGCTAAATCTAAATGGAAACAACTTAATTCAACTAGCTTACACCTCAGTATAACATGCTACAAGTGAAATGACCAATTTCAAGCAAATAACCAAACAAGACTTATGAGCTATTTTGAAGCTTAAACATAAACTGATCTAATAATCCAAATGGAAAAACAGACCTAGGATCCTAATGACCACCAACCAAAAAGCTAATATACCAATTTATAGCCTAAGACAAATTCAAATGAAACCACAAAAGATTCTACAACAAACCTGTGCACATTCAGTGAAAATTGAAAGTGTGCACAGGGCAATAAGGATCCTATTCAAACATTTATTTGAGCCTTATAAAATTCCATAAAATTTAACAAAAATACACTTGAATAGATGACCAACTAAATTTGTTAAATCCAAATTTTCATTAACATTGGACCAGAAATGATTGAGTCATAAATTCAGAAAGAATTGCTCCGAACATGGATACGCAGTTTTGACTTTTCTGATTTTGAAATTTTGACTAAAATGAAATTCAATCTATAAAAGCAGAATGATTATGGTAAATTATGATGCTAAATGACCTAATTAACCTAACTTGAGTGATACTAATCCTAATGTGCAAGTTTTATTACTACTAAATCTAACTAATATGAATTTAAAACAGATAAAGTGAGATTCTGACTTTTAATGTTCTAACATGCAAACTAGAGTTCTAACTAAGTATAATGAACCTAAATGAAGCTATAATGTCAGAGCTTAACCTCTAACCAACCTTTATCACAGATCTGATGCCTAATCCAAACACTATGAAGCGAAGGAAATAGCAAGTTAATACCTCTAAATCACAGACTTATCCTAAATTCACTATCCAATCAAACTCAGATTAACATTATAGAGCTAAAAGGTGCAATAATACCAACTATAACTATCAAAGTAACAAGATGCTAATTAAAAGCAGTTATAAATTCAGGATGAACAACACTTACAAGAGTCTGGTTGTAATTACATGCTCATGAGATCACAATTAACCAATCTAAACCTAATCCCAAACTGATTCTGATTCAACCAAAATCTATCTCCATATCAGCACTTAACCCAATTTATCAATAAGACTGCTATTGACTTTAGTTGACCATTATGAGAATAGAGTATTACTTCTGAGTAACAAACTAAAGTAGATTTGAAATAAGCTAAAGTACCAATTGAAATGTTTATAAGCTGAAATGAACAATGTAATAATGATTTAAACTTTTATGAGAATATAAGCTAAAATAAAAACTTGTATTAATAGAGTTTGAGTACAAAGGAAATTGAAATAAGCGGAATTTAAACTAAAATATTGAAAAGCGGTAAAAATTGCTCGAAATACACTCTACTCTAATCCTACTCTACATCCGATCCAACTGTGAAGAATGAAGGGTATATATAGCCACGCTTGAGCTCTTGAGGTCTTGAAGGTTCCGGAAAGGTTGATTTGTGCTTTCTCAAGTGTATTAGTAGCCCTTGATCATCCCTTACACGTATCACAATCATTGATAGCCCTTGGATCATTTTGGCCACATCTCATGCACCAATCAGAGGTCAGGAAAGAATGGAATGACACACGGATTGCCAAGCTGGCATCCGTGTGTCAGAGGGTGTCAGGTGAAGTACGAGAATGCCCTTAATTAGATTAATTTGATCAATTGTACTCGGGGTTGTTTTAGGGTTCTTACACCAGGGTTGGTTTGGGGAAAAAATGAGCGGGTAAGTATTTTTTTACTATTTTTCGTTTGTTTTGACCGGGTAAAATAGTTGGAACCGGGTTTGGGTTAAGGGAGCTGGACCGGGTAAAGGATAGTGTTAGTTGGGCTTGGGATTAAACTTGGGCCAAGGTTATGTGTATTGGATTTAAGGATATGAAATGGATCCAAGTAGCTACTTAGGGACCAAAAGTGTAAAATCTGAAAATCCAGGGATCAAAAGTGTAAATCTGAAATAGTAATCCAAGGGCCACTCTTGTCATTCTCCAATAAATCAAGGACCACTTTTGCCAAATCTGAATCTCCAAGGGCCAAACATGACAATTTTGAATCTTCAGGGACTAAAACTGCCATTTTGAGAATTGATTGTCCAATCTTGCAAATTCCTTTCCGGCCTCTGGCTTTTAGCATTCTTCTTTCTCTCGTGCTCGGTTTTCTTCGGTTTTGGCTTTCTTTTATCTGTTTTGTCATATCCAGTACTCACATACAAAAACTCAAGAAACACGCAAATATTAAGCATTAACGGCTCTTTCTTGGTTATTTTGGGTCAGTTTTGATAAACAAAAGATATGTGTTTAAGCACATATCAAAATACCCCAGACGAAACCATTGTCGTGTCCCCACACAATGCAATCAACTCACGCTTCTAAAACCAAGGATTTCAAACTCTTTCTACTAAACCTATGAAGAAGTAGCAAAGATTCCTCAAAAGAGATTTAGGAAAGCCTTAATTCTAAAAACGCCCCGTTTACCTTTTAATTCACAAGTAGATATTACGATTAAGCACATTCAAATTATGAGTGACGGTTTGTTGAACTTTCATGTCGATCAATAACTCCAACATTTTTCAAACGACACGTTAGGATCACGGAGTAGAAAACACAACATAGCGTGAAGTGACCATCTGGGATAGAATACATCGTCCCTGATTTTTCACAAGTCCCCAAACTAAGCGTAAAATCGAAATCATTGTTACAAATGACTCTAGATGCTAACACTACCCATGGAAGTTACTTGTGTAAATACCTTTTGCTCCCATTTTCCTATTTTCCTCTAGATTTTTTTATTTTTGTGAGAAATGAATTTCTTCAAGTTTCTCGTTTTGATAACTTTTATTCCGATAAAGATATAAAGCTAAGTCGCTAATTAGTTATCTACCTTCCCTCTAAAACCATTGCACACAAGAATGAGGTCCACATCAAGGTCCTAATTTCACGCGATTTAGGGAGAATATCCTTTTTATGGCGACCGAGACAACTCATCTCTGAGTCGAGAGAAGCTTTATTTAGACATCTCCCGGATCCTAAGTTTGGCTTAACACTATTTCAACACATTTGCATTTTTGCAATTTAGGCCCTTGGTCTTTTAAACTACTAACTCAACGGGATTACCGCTTTATCAGAAGTCTTATTATGACTTTGGATTTTCCTATGCTTTTATAGAAGTCTAAGACAACTTTTATAGCTTTGGATTTTGTAATTTTAAAACATTTGGGCTTTATTTCATGTTAATTTTTGTGCCAAACTCCAAACCCTACGGCTTTTATAAAAATAGAAACAATAGCGACAAACTATCGAGAATCAGCTTGTCTATTACACAACAACTGACAGTACCTCGATGTGTACCCAACTCTCATGGGCAAAAATTCTCTAAAGAAGACAAAGAACTAACTATCGCCAAAAACTCAATATCTCTAATTATTATTTGCAGATATGGGGTGAAACAATTTTGTGGGAACAAAAAGCCATAAGTACCTTCGATGGGCTCTAAAGAGAACCAACTACTCCACGTTTAGCATCTAAACTCATAAGTAACTCTATCATATTTCGATCTCCGCAAATTTAAAATCCCAAATAATGAGATCCGCGGATGCTTAGCCGATAATTATTAGATTATCTATGGTTAAGGGAACAAGCTAGAGCTCAACACGCCCGGTCAAGTCAGAATTCTATTCCTACTCTCACCAGCGGAAAGTCAACAAGGTGTCAAAACATATATTAACTTAGCAAATGCTTTGTCTAAATAATCTCAAGTCATGCATATTTAAAATCACTCAGGGAAACTTGCAAATTCTTGGCTTTGTGAGCTAGAATTCGCATTTTATAGCTTCTTGTCTAAGAGACTAGCAAACTTTTCAATCAAAAAGACTTAACAAAAGCTTCAAAATTTTTAAAATTTTCTCATTTTTGCACAATTTTTTCATTTTCTAAGGAAAAACGGGGTTGTGAGAGTACACGACAAAAATAAGCAAGTGCGGTCAAATCAAATCGAAGATTACCCTACCCCAGACTAGAACAAAACATTGTCCTCAATGTTTAAAAGCAAGGGTATCAACGAAAATCTAAAAGCCGTTTATTAAGTATGCTAGAAGATAAACGTTAGTTGATAAAATTTCGGATATCGGATTTCCATTAGCATCGAACATGAAACTCGAGTGGAGAAAAGACAAACTTCGAGCACGAGAGTCTTCATATCGGGAAAATCCTGGACAAAACATCACAAACAACCAAACACGAGAAATAGAAGAGGCTAACCCCTTCACGTCACTTATTAGAAAATAGAAAGAAGATAGAGATAAGCATGGGGTGCCTCCCACGAAGCGCTTCTGTTTTGGTCACCGAGTCGCTAGCCTTTGACTCGTCCCAGAATTCATTTGTCTTTGGGAAGAAAATGGTAGAGATACAGGTCAAAAACGGTGTCCTCATTCCAAAAGAATGAGGCTGGGTGGGTTGGGGGAGAATAAAATGGGTGGATAAGGCATATGATGTAAGAAGGATCCATCATCCTGTGGTTTTGCGGGTGGACGAAAGGATGAGGATAGAAATGAAAACTCCAAAGAAAATGGGAGCTCATGGTAAAGGATAAGAGGTTTAGGCTCACAAATGAAGGCATCCATTCGAGGATCCTTATCTCCAGAAATGATTTTAACAAAAGGCTCATCAATGCTTATCCCGGGTTTAAAATTTTGTCTTACATGTCGGCTCAACGGGATAAAGGATGGTGGACTCGTCAGAGAAAGGGGAGTCAATAAAACCATCAAGAACAACCATATCCTCATTAGGATCATTCACAATATCCTCAATACCCGGTGGTACTGGGTCATCAAAAGTGAGAGATAAATCAGCATTCTCAATGATCGGGTCATTCGTCGAATTATCAGAAATATCGTTCAAAACCTTGCTCATATCAACCTCGAAGTAGAATCGCTCAAGAATCGGAGGATAAACATCTGCCATAGTGGGACTACGACTAATCTCTTCATCAAATCGGAAAATCTCAAGCTCGGGAGAGAAATCACTATCTTTAACGGAGATAGGATGCGAATTTGAATTATCTTTTAGGGCTTCAATCTTAGAAATGAGAAGATGGACATTTGACAATGTTTCACGTAATGCTTCATCCTCGATCTCTATATCATTAGGCTCAATCTCTTCCTCTTCTGGCTCAAAATCATTTTCTTCTTCTATGTGAACGGGCTCATACGGTAAATCGTCGACAAAATCGATATCTCCATAAGAATCATCATCGGAATCGGAATCGGAGAACATCTCATCGTGATCATTTGAAATATCAAGAGAAGGCTCATCATCAACAACAACCCCAGACTCTCTTGGGATTGGGATAAGGATCTCAACATTAGACACTTCCGTTTCCGGAATAGTACTAAGATACTCATCCCCCATTATGAGAGAATCAACGGGTTCAACGATGTCCGTAGAAATATGATCATCGACCTCTTCCAAAACGACGTCACTTCTCTCAACCGGCGTGAGAGAAGGGGAAGGGTCGGAAATTAAAGGCTCAGAAACAAGAGAAGGAAAAGAATCCGGAGGTGGGACAAGTAGTGTGCTCTGAGAGCTAGCAATTTCCACCACTTCCGTTGTGGTCTCCGTTTCTTTCTGTTTAGAAATCATTTTAAGCTCATAATTTTGTTCTGTTCTGTTGTAATTTGACGAACTCGTAGCGACACGAATCGTGAAAGATAAGGATCGATTCTAGAATTCTTCGGATGAGAGTCGAGAGTACAAACAGAGAAGTCACCTCGGGTTCAGAAATATGTTCCATCTCTCTCACCGAAGAGGGAGTAGGAATTGAGGGTTCATCAATCGTATGTTTCAAAATTTTCGACAAGGCTTCAAAATTTTCAACGTTGTTAAGAAAAACACGACGTTCAAAGAAATCGTCTCCGTAATCCTCGATGGATTCTTCGGGTAGATCTGGAATAGTGTGATTGACTTCCGTAACTTGGACGGTTTCTTCATTAACACATTGTCGAGCTTGAATCAGATTTAAGAGAGTTCTACACATACTTTCAATGTTGTTTTGATGTTGCTCAAATCTTTCTTCAAAATCGATGGAAACGTCCTCGATACCCCCGGTGGGTTCTTCCAAAGGGCAACACATACAAGATTCGCGATAAAATCCACACCTTTTGCAAAAACAACGTTCACAAATTGAATCATCTTTTAATAAGTCTCTACAATTAAAGCAATAAGGTTGAAAGAAATTTTGAGACTCCATGAGAATTAATCATAAAAGAGGGATAAAAGGAAAGAATTATCAAATCAGAGGGTAAAGAAGAATATTTTTGGGTTTTTAAAACAAATTTTTGAAAAAAATCTTTTTGGGTTTTTATAAAAGGGATATTCACACAAAAAAAACAACGATAACTTCTCGGGGAAGGATCTTCAAATGCACGCGAATCGAGACGGAATCGGAAACTCACTACATGCCCTCCCCGGCAGCGGCGCCAAAAATTGATTCTTGATAAAAACCAATAATAAGAGAAGTGTGTAGTATGTGGCTAACTCAAACGTGTTAGGTTTGAGCACCGAGATCGTTCCGAACGAGGGTTGAATGGAATTTCCAACTCACGTCCCGATTTTTGTGATTTGAATGGTGAAAAAGGATAATATGATATTTACTAAACTACGGGGCAAGGGAAGCATAAAAGGGAAATAAATCTACGGGAAATCCTAAATACGCAACTAGAACGAAACGTAAATAAAATGCAACTACGTCTAATCTAAATCCTAAATATGATCTAAAATTACTTTCTAACTAAGAATGAAATTAGAAAATTATCTAAGAATTAAAACTATTTTTTATGATTTTTCTGGAATTTATTTGAATTAAAAACTAATTTTAAACTAATAAAACAAATTTAAAATACTAAAAATTATAAAATAAAAAGTGAAAATTATGAAACTATTTTTCACAAATCTAAAATTACTTAAAAGACTTTTCAAAACTAATTTTTGTATTTTTCTGAACTTTTCTCTATTTTCTATGAATTAAAAAATATTTAAAACTAATTTTAATGCTAAAAATTACAAATTAAATAGGAAAAATCTGGAAAAATTATTTTTTTGCATTTTATATTTATCTTAATCTAATAAAAATGAAAATTTATTTTTTGGAACCTTTTCTGATTTATTAGATATAAAAGCTATTTAAAATGCCTTAAAAACTTATTTAAATCAAGAAAAATAGTAAACAGTAACTAAAAATTATGAAAAATTCAGGAAAATTCTAAAATATTACTCTAAATCTATGAAAAATATAAAAACTATGGCTTATGTGAGAGATTATGAAGCTGTAGTGAAAGGTACTATGAATAAGCTAAGCAAAATGAGCTATAAGCTACTATGGTGAACCAGAACCTACCACTACTTGCAATAAGCTAAATCTAAATGGAAACAACTTAATTCAACTAGCTTACACCTTGATGCGTGCCAAACAGTCAAGCTAAATCACACAAGCCCGCCACTTGTGAATGGCGGACCGTAACCAGCTTAAAACTGCTTAAGCACGAATGCAATGAAGATCTGGGGAGTATAGTGTTTCCCCGGGTCGTTATGTCCCAGCGAGCTATGCAATGGATCACCCTACGAATAGTGATCGAGAAATTTGAACGAAGAAGGGATTTGAATTATGATTATAACTAAGGAAAAGCCAACAAATTACAACGGCTTAAATGCAAATTAAAGAAAATTAAAAGATAAAAAATATTAAATAAACGCTATCACTATATTTAAAATGATGTTTTGTTTTTATGTTTTTATAAAACTGAAATTAAAATCTACGACGCACAAAAATAAAAAGTGAAACTAAAGCAATATTAAGCCTAAAAATATGAAAATGATGTTTTTACAAACCTAATGATAAAAGAAAACTATTAGAAAAAGAAAATTATTTTTATGACTAATTATCTAATTATTATTAATTAAAAACTAATTTTAACTATTAAATAATTCCCTAAAATACAAGAAATTAGGAAATAAAGCTAGAAAAATAAAATTATGAAATGGAAAAGTCTAAAATATCAAAAGAGAATTTTCAAAACTATTTTTGTATTTTTCTGATTAATTTTCTATTTTTTATGAATTTTAAACTATTAAAAACTAATTAAATTATTTAAAAATACAAATTTAACTAAGAAAAATCTAGAAAAATACTTTTTTGGCTTTTTATATTTATCTTAACTTAATAAAAATGAAAAATTATTTTTTTGAACCTTTTCTTAATTTTTTGTATTTAAAGCTAATTAAAAATGCTTGAAAACTAAATAAAATGAAGAAAAATAGCAAACCAACTTGGAAAAATCTGAAAATTTCAGGAAAAGTCTAAAATTATATTAGGAAGCTAAGAAAATTGGAAAAACAAGTGCTTATGTGGAGGAATTTGAAACTGCTATGGAAGTGCTTATTGAAATAAGCACTTGATTAAGCAAATGGAGTCCAAAGGCTACCAAACTGATAATGAAGCTCTAATAAGCTAAATTAACCAAAATGCAATGAGTTTTAACAACCCTAGACCTCTGATTTGCAGGTAAGCACAGATTTGATGATTTGAGTGTTTTGCTTAAAAACAGTTAGATGGTACCCACTTTGGACACAAGCACAATCAACACAATAAGCTAGAAAGGAAAAACAAAAGTTGAAACTAACACTAGACCTGGCTAAGACCAAATGTACCAAAAATCAGACCATGGAAAGCTCTTTTGAGCCACTGTGCCAAGTGCACAACGAGAAAAAGCTCAGTGTACTGAGCTCAGTGAGCAGGGCAACTAGGCCCAAGTTCACAAGCTTGTTTGAAGCTTGTAGAAAAATGACTAAAATCCAAAAAAATGCAGATAAGTAAGGGTACCAGTTGAACTTTCTAAAACAACAAATCTCACTAAATTTGGCTTAAAGATGAAGCCAAGAAAATTCCTTGTAGTTGGCTCAAAAACAGGTTTTTGGATTTTTTTGACTTTTGAAGAAATGATGAACTTTGACTTTATCCAACTTTGGATCCAATTTTATCACTGATCTAGGTGTTATATGATGTTATAAACCTAATGCAAGCAATATTGATGATTTCTAAACACAAATTAATGAGTTGCAATTTTAAAACTCCAACAGTGAGCAAGTGAGACAGATTCAAAGGAACTTTTGACTTTTTGAGCTAGCAGGCACAAGATTTGGACTCAAATGAGCTCAAATACACTTAATAAACATAAACCAATAGAACTTAACTACTGAGTACACCATTATGACAGATGGATCAGCAAATCCAAACACCTATTTATCAACTGATTTTGCAAATAAATAGAACTAATCACTGAGCAACCTTGAATTAATGATCAAATTACATTTACTTAACCTAATTACAACTTCTAAAACAGAATGGAACCAATTTTAACTACAAATTCAGACAATGCAAAGAGACTTGGAATTTACTTACAAAGGGTCCAAAGCCACTATGGCTTGCCAATACTGTGAACCAAGAGCCACTAACCTATATAAAACCAACCCAAGTACACAAAATCAACCCATTTCAAGCTCTGAACCAACCAAATCCTCGCATCAATTTTGCACTGTTTGACTTTCGTTGACCAAGTACCAAAATGAATGCAATCTTAAACTTAAGCTTATACAAAGCTATCATAAGCTCATTTAAGCTTATTTAAACTGAGAGATGAGCATTAAGAAGCTTTTGACTGAGATTTTGAGAAGGAAAATTTCAACAGTTATGCTAAAATGTGAAAATAGTTAGAAACTTGGAATTAATGATTAAAACCTGATTATATTGCAAATATAACTTGAGTTTACACTTGGAAACAAAAACTTACAGATTTAAGATTAAACTAATTCATTAATAATAAAAACGACATAAGGAAATTTTAAACTAATAATCTACTTCTTGGTTTGCTTCCTTTCTCTGTCTTTTATAATCCAAAGCCATTCTCTCTCTCTTCTGAATCTTTCCCACCATAAATCCTGACCTTTGGATCAATTGGGTGAATCTAAGCCCTCCATTGTATTTTGGCGGGAAAAGAGTTTTAAGCAGGTGAGAGGGTTGAGTGTGTAGAGAGGTGGAGAATTATTGATTTTTGGATGTAGTGTTTGGAGGGGGGGACATGGTTAGTGATAAGGTGAGGGAAGGTTGTGTGTAGCAGGGAAGTTGCAGGGCTAGTTGGGAGGGACAGTGGTTTGGCGCGTAGGGTATAGTCAAACCGAATTTGACTTGGGTTATTAATACCAGGAGGTTCAAAAAGGTAAATGACAAGGGTCCAAATGAGGTTCAAGGGTCAAAATGGGTTTAAATAACAAGGGCCTATGATGTAAATTCTGAAAACACAAGGACCTAAGCTGCCATTTCATCAAAGTTACTTCAAGGGACCATTAATGACAAGTTTCAAAAGTACAGGGACCAAATCTGTCATTTTCCAATTTTCCAGGGGCCATTTCTGCCAAATTTCAAACTTGAAGGACCATTCTTGTAATTTTCTCAAACTTTTGACATTTTTCACCAAAGGACTAAATTTGACAAGTTATGATTTTAAAAGGACCTTTGGTGACTTTTCTTTTGAAAATTATGTGCTCAGGGACTGTTTTTGACAACTTTTGAAACTTGGGGGACTAAAACTGCAATTTTTGCAAATTTGATATGTTTTTCATCTGATTTTGATATTTTTGCATTTAAAACACATAAAACACTGATTTGTGATATTTTGATGTGTTTCTGAGTGTTTTCACATGATTTTGCAGTTTATTTTGTACAAAAATGATGAGTATTTAGACACTCATCACACCTCAGTATAACATGCTACAAGTGAAATGACCAATTTCAAGCAAATAACCAAACAAGACTTATGAGCTATTTTGAAGCTTAAACATAAACTGATCTAATAATCCAAATGGAAAAACAGACCTAGGATCCTAATGACCACCAACCAAAAAGCTAATATACCAATTTATAGCCTAAGACAAATTCAAATGAAACCACAAAAGATTCTACAACAAACCTGTGCACATTCAGTGAAAATTGAAAGTGTGCACAGGGCAATAAGGATCTTATTCAAACATTTATTTGAGCCTTATAAAAATTCCATAAAAATTTAACAAAAATACACTTGAATAGATGACCAACTAAATTTGTTAAATCCAAATTTTCATTAACATTGGACCAGAAATGATTGAGTTATAAATTCAGAAAGAACTGCTCTCAGAACATGGATACACAGTTTTGACTTTTTTACAGATTTTGAAATTTTGACTAAAATGAAATTCAATCTATAAAAGCAGAATGCTTATGATAAATTATGATGCTAAATGACCTAATTAACCTAACTTGAGTGATACTAATCCTAATGTGCAAGTTTTATTACTACTAAATCTAACTAATATGAATTTAAAACAGATAAAGTGAGATTCTGACTTTTAATGTTCTAACATGCAAACTAGAGTTCTAACTAAGTATAATGAACCTAAATGAAGCTATAATGTCAGAGCTTAACCTCTAACCAACCTTTATCACAGATCTGATGCCTAATCGAAACACTATGAACAGAACTGAAATAGCAAGTTAATACCTCTAAATCACAAACTTATCCTAAATTCACTATCCAATCAAACTCAGATTAACATTATAGAGCTAAAAGGTGCAATAATACCAACTATAACTATCAAAGTAACAAGATGCTAATTAAACAGTTATAAATTCAGATGAACAACACTTACAAGAGTCCTGTTGTAATGACATGCTCATGAGATCACAATTAACCAATCTAAACCTAATATCAACCCAAACTGATTCTGATTCAACCAAAATCTATCTCCATATCAGCACTTAACCCAATTTATCAATAAGACTGCTATTGACTTTAGTTGACCATTATGAGAATAGAGTATTACTTCTGAGTAACAAACTAAAGTAGATTTGAAATAAGCTAAAGTACCAATTGAAATGTTTATAAGCTGAAATGAACAATGTAATAATGATTTAAACTTTTATGAGAATATAAGCTAAAATAAAAACTTGTATTAATAGAGTTTGAGTACAAAGGAAATTGAAATAACTGGAATTTAAACTAAAATATTGAAAACAGGTAAAAATTGCTCAGAAATACACTCTACTCTAATCCTACTCTACATCCGATCCAACTGTGAAGAATGAAGGGTATATATAGCCACGCTTGAGCTCTTCAGGTCTTCAGAAGGTTCTGGAAAGGTTGATTTGTGCTTTCTCAAGTGTATTAGTAGCCCTTGATCATCCCTTACACGTATCACAATCATTGATAGCCCTTGGATCATTTTGGCCACATCTCATGCACCAATCAGAGGTCAGGAAAGAAGGGAATGACACACGGATTGCCAGGCTGGCATCCGTGTGTCAGAGGGTGTCAGGTGAAGTACGAGAATGCCCTTAATTAGATTAATTTGATCAATTGTACTCGGGGTTGTTTTAGGGTTCTTACACCTGGGTTGGTTTGGGGAAAAAATGAGCGGGTAAGTATTTTTTACTATTTTTCGTTTGTTTTGACCGGGTAAAATAGTTGGAACCGGGTTTGGGTTAAGGGAGCTGGACCGGGTAAAGGATAGTGTTAGTTGGGCTTGGGATTAAACTTGGGCCAAGGTTATGTGTATTGGATTTAAGGATATGAAATGGATCCAAGTAGCTACTTAGGGACCAAAAGTGTAAAATCTGAAAATCCAGGGATCAAAAGTGTAAATCTGAAATAGTAATCCAAGGGCCACTCTTGTCATTCTCCAATAAATCAAGGACCACTTTTGCCAAATCTGAATCTCCAAGGGCCAAACATGACAATTTTGAATCTTCAGGGACTAAAACTGCCATTTTGAGAATTGATTGTCCAAACTTGCAAATTCCTTTCCCAGCCTCGGCTTTTAGCATTCTTCTTTCTCTCGTGCTCGGTTTTCTTCGGTTTTGGCTTTCTTTTGACTGTTTTGTCATATCCGTACCTGCACATACAAAAACTTAAGAAACACGCAAATATTAAGCATTAACGGCTCTTTCTTGGTTATTTTGGGTCAGTTTTGATAAACAAAAGATATGTGTTTAAGCACATATCAATGACGATCATAGCATCAAAGTTACAGTTATATCGAACGACCTAAAGTGTCGTTTTGAAAATATCGTTTGATTCTGTAAAATAATCAGAGTTTACAAAACATAGGTCCCAAAATATTTCCAATATACCAAAATGAGTTTGTTACAATCAAACGATAGTTAAGTGCATAAAATATAGGTGAGACGCGTCGACACCGCGACTCTATGATAAATCCACATGCATGCCATGAAGTGAATGCCTTAGATACCTGAGATAAAACATGCTAAAAGTGTCAACACAATGGTTGAGTGAGTTCATAGAGTTTGTTTAACAAGTAAAGCTTTTAAAGAGCGTTCATGCAACAAAGGCAAAGTTTTGGTCAATTAGAATAGTCCACAAAAGCAAAGGCATTGTAAATCCACTCAATTCCAAGTTCCGCCCATACAAAACTTGCAACCTGTGTGTTTACAACCCATTGCACAAAATATAGCGTATCAAGTAGTCAAGTATAAATGGTCATAATAGTTCACAATATAGTACCACGTATATAATAATGTATGCCAGGCAAAGCCCTAGAATAAATAATATGCGTCCCGTAACATAGTGGACGAGAGGTTGGCCGAACTCTAATAGCGCTATCTATACTACCTACTAATAGGAGACTAACAATGCGAATGTACGAACAGTACATCATACAACTATTATATACAATTAAGAACACTCCGAACATGGGAGAATTTTCACACTCCACCAATAAGGCGAGAATTTTTGAGAACGCTCCGTAACATAGTGAGACACTCTGCTCCGGACCGGGGAGGCTTTAGGTTGCTCCGAACAAGGGAGACTTTATAGTGATGCTCCGAACATGGGAGACTTTATAGTGATGCTCCGAACATGGGAGAATTTAGGTCAAGGTCATAACACGTACGGTTCAATAAGTTCAAACAAGTCATAAGTTTGTATTGAAGTTCAAGAGTTCCGTTCAAAAGTTCGTAGTTAAGTTCAAAGATTTAAGTCGAGTTCAAAAGTTCAGAACAGTCTAAGAGCTCGAATAATATCAAAAGGGTTCAAGATAGTCAAAGCGTTCAAAATCACGTCAAACAAGTTTAACATATATCAAAAGGGTCCTTTACAGGTTAAAAGAGTTCAACTATATGTCAAAAAGTTCAAATCAAGTCCAAAGTGTTCACTTATATGTTAAAGGGTCCGAATCAATTTAAAAGAGTTCAAAAATACATGTCGAAGGGTTCAAAATCAAGGAAAGTGTTTCAACTAATAGCGTTCATAACATAGTGATCAATTTAGTTCGAGCATAATCTACTTACGCGCACATAGAGTGGAACAAAAGATATTTAAGTTCATATAAATGTAAAGTAAAAGCAAGTAGTTGAGCATGTATCTCCCCCGAAGAGTTTATAAAACAATTAAACGAGTAAAAGTGGGGCTACGAACTCACCTGGTGCAATGTTTATGATGACAAAAGTAGATACACTGAAATGAGGTGCGATCTCTATCCGCAACCTAATATGAATGATATGCTCTAATATAAGTCATGAAACAATGTCGTGCATGCAAAATCATATGATATCCATACCACTTGTACATTTTTGAAAATAAGGTTTATCGTCGAAATATAAGTTTATGACATCTCGTCATATTATAAAATACTTTACAAGTATTTACGTTGAAACAACCTCCTACGATAGTCGTTTAGTGATTTATTGGTAAATATAATGTTTTCGGCGTAAGTAAAATGACACTTTTCATACTTTGAAAATATGCCCAAAATGGCCTCGTAAAACTAGTCGAGAAATATTGTACGTTAAGGGTTAGTGATGAAACTCGGCGGTTTTGAAAACCTTGCAACAATGTCTAGAAGTCGTATCATTTAACTTTTGACCATACGGGTCTCGATCAATGAGAAAAATGGCTCTCAACATGACGTATTACAAAAACTGTTTTAGACTTAGGTTTATTTTGCTATTAGAAGCTGTCAAAATAAATAGAGTTTCGTCGGGTTTCAAACGTGTATATCTTGGTCGTTATAAGCTTGTTTTCTACGTTCTTTATATCCACGTTTTCGTATTAACATATACTAATATATTTTCAGTAGGTCGGCTCCTACAGATCACGTCTAACTACTCGTTTTGTCCGTCGAAATTCGTGCAACAGCACATATATTTTCAGAAAATAGTTTTTCGTCGTTAAATTTGGAAAAATCATAACTTCTTCGTTATAACTCCGTTTTAACCCGTTCAAGCGACCACGTTTCCGCTTTAAAGTATATTTTCTAAATATCTAGTCCAAAAATTTTTATCTACTGTCGAGAATTCCAGAATTTGAAAATAAGATCAGACCTCTAAATAAAGTTGTCGAAATGGGTTTTTCTCGCGCAAAACCTATTCTAACCAATTCAAACCAACGCCGAAGCTATTCTAATCCTACCATACACCTTCTTAGGGTGTCATGGGTTCCTAGACATCACCAAAAGTGATATGTTTCAAGGGATTATATATAGGATGATTATAATTCATAATAAGTAATAAAATCACTAAAAGTGGTATAGATTCACATGTAACTTGCATGTTTTTGTACTAGGATCATAAAAATAGATCAAGTAATGGTATGAAAGATTAGGAAAAATTATATGTAAGCTTACTTGGATGATTGAAGAGGTTTAGGTGATAGAAAACTTAGTTAATCTATAGGTTTTTATTTCAAAACCTTGAAATAGATTACTAGTTGAGCTTGATAATACTTGATCTTGAAAATTTTTTGGATTCCTCCATGTTCTTCTCTATGGCCGGTTATGATTGTATCAAGTAGAGAGTTTTGTAGCTTTTACACCTAAAGATATGAGTTTTGTACGTTTATGTTTAAAATATGTTATTAAATATAATAAAAGATAAGTCTAGGAAGTATAGGTGTCTAGGCTAGGTAGATTTTTGTGTCCATTTTGTTGAGTCATGTTGTTTTGGTCGACAAGAAGAAAAGCAAGAGATAGGGTGGTGAAATTTTGTATGACAAAGACATTTAAAAGTAAGTATATTAAGTAATTTGTGTGATTTAGGGTAGCGTTAGCTAAAAATAGATTTTAACAGATCAAAATAAAATATATTGAAGTCATAAAAATTATAAAAATACATTTCTTACAAAAATTGAGTGAAATAATAATTATCGTGTTGTAGTTACGGAACCCGTCGTAATTATATAAATATAACAATTTATATACAAAATAAATTTAAAACACCGGGTAAACTTATAATATTATTTTTATAATCTTAATATGAGTATAAAAATATATCGGGATAATTTTTGGAAGTATCGGATCAAATGTTCAAAATAATTAATTACGCGATAGCGTTTATTTAATAAGAAATTATGCGTTTAACGTGAAATGCAAAACCATGCATGAACTAATATGATGATAATGATGCTAATGATATGTAAACTAGACCTAGTCTATATGGAATGTCCTTGATGATTGCTTATGAATTCGCAGCTAAACCCCTAAGGTTACGCGAATTTGATACTTGTAAACCTAGTTTACGATAAACGATGAAATAGTAAATGTGAGAAATGACCGGAAATTGAGAATTGTGACACGAAAGGAAAGGGTAACTATATCTTGGGTTGACAAATGAAGAAACGGAGCTTAATTGGACTTCAATGGAGAGTTGGCATAAATGCAACGTAAGAGATCTCACTGCATCAGCAGATGGTTTTCTTCTAAGTGATTGAAGAAACGGAGCTTAATTTGACCTCAGTTGGCATTCAAAATGCAAAGTAAGACGAAGTCTCACTGCATCACCAGATGGTTTTTCTTCCAAACCCTACAGCAACAACAACGGAAGCTTCTCAACCACTAATGTATCTTTGTGCAGGATACCATTTTTTAAAACATTTTCTAAAACTTTGAATAAAATTGTTTTTGAAAATGGAAAAATATTGTTTTGAAAATAAATTGGACTAAATTTTGAAAATCACCGGACTTCTTTTTAACAAAACCTAACTCACTCAATTATTGACTTCTGTCATGGATTGAGGGGGAGAGTGATTTAAAATATAATATTTTCTTACAATATTTCTTCATAAAAGTTCCGGTTTGTACATTAAAATGTGGTGCTCTAAAGATTTAATGTTATGTCATGGTATGATTTTCTTTAAAACTCAAAGATCTGTCAAAATTAAATTCTTTCTGTTCTTGTTTGATTGTGAAATTATTTTATTTTACTAAAAGATCTCTTAAAACAATCATACCTGACACTAACAATCTTTAATGTCTTAAAATGGTCCTTATCTGTCATTTTTCAAAGTCAAAATCTTGCCACGTCTTTCCCCAAAATTTTCTAAATGATTTAAATCTTTTGGGAGCACAAATCTCAAATGGTTTGAAATTTGTTGATCGGGGGAGAGATCGTGATTTAAATCTCAAATCTGTTTTAATGGAATTGGTTTTAGTCCTTCAAAGGCACTCCAGCCTCCATGTGACAAACGATTTCAAATATACAATGCACATGTTGAGGAGGAGGATTTATCCAAAAACATGATGAGTATTTAAACCTGGCCACATATTCTCCAAAGTTTTATAAACCTTATTAAATCACTTGGGATCCAAAATCTCAAAGGGTTTGATATTTTTGATCGGGGGAGAATTTGTGATTTAATAATAAAATTTGATAAAAGGTGATCGTTTTGATTCAATTGTGCAGGCTACTCTCTCATATGTGCTAAACGCTTTCGAATCTTGAAGCACATATTGAGGGGGAGCATTTTAAAAGAAAATAAACTATCGAGGTACAAAAGCTTTTATGTTTTAACATAAAGTACATTGATTGAGTTTTCAAATGGTTTTCTTAATGGTTTTTGTGATCGTGGATGTGTTTCAAAAGAACTCTTTCCTCTATGTGATAAAATGATTTCAAATATCCTATGCACATATTGAGGGGGAGAAGTTACCAAAGAAAATCAAAAGGCTTTTTCTAAGGAAATTGTGATCAAGAAATTATTTCAAAGAACTCTTGCCTCCATGTGCTAAACAATTTTAAATCATATGCACATGTTGAGGGAGAGCATTTCTAAATGATCAAAACAATTAAGATCCAAAATGCTTTGATTTTATATCACAAGTACCTTGATTGTTTTTCCAAATGATTTTTCAATTGATTTCAAGGAAGAAAAGAACAATACCAAAGGACCGACCAATTTACTTTATGCATGGTGTTATAAGGATGGTTAGGTTAGGTATTCGTTCCCACGATCCCGCCAGAGCCGGAGGGATCTACCCAGGGACAATCCACTAGATAGTGTAGAAGTCCTTAGGTATGATGAAAAAAAGGAGAAAAATGAGAATATGGGAAGAGTGCGGACTGAGTCTGAGCTAGTACTGGAATACACCCAACAAGGTTCTAGTTATGAAGTCTCGGTAAGCACTGAAGGGGTTGAAGAATGAAAAAGAAATGAAATGAGAAAAGGGTGAAAAGAAATAGTCCTCCAATAATTCAACCTTAGGGCAGACATCGGGTTCAATACATATGCTACTAGTGGTTACTAAGGTAACACTGGTATTGAAGACAAGACGTCATGGACCCAGTGACGCACTGCACTAACCTTCCCAAGCTACTCAAGTCCTTCTTAAAAGGGCTTGTTTCATTCTCACGGGGAACCTACATAATCTATCGACTTTCTCTTAGAGATTGTTGATATTGAAGAAGGAGACCCTCTCCCTAGTCTCCGGCATAGGAACCAAATGTGCACAATTGAGTCTAGAGCCAAGAGATCATCCACAATATCTCATTAGGACACTATATTCTTAAAGACTCACTGTTTCACACAATGTGGTAAGTGAGAATATATCTTAAGAGTCCTACGCATTATCCTTGTGGTATTGCCAGAACATCCGAGTGATATGAAAATATTCACAATGAAGATGGAAAGCCTTCTAGAGCCAACATCAAACAAGCTCTTGGTAGGTGACATGTGAGATCTTCTCGTAAGATCAAGCTTGTGACAACTGGATAGAAACGATGGGGAGATTCAATCTTGAATCAACCTTGGTCCAGGAAATGAATTGACGAATACTTTTGGAAAAACCGTTCGATGTGCAAATCTTCTTTTCTCTAGCGCATCGAATGTGTATTCATTTTCGAATTCAAAAAGTATCTCTGATTGAAAAATACTTTTAGAAAAACCATTCGATGTGCGAATCTCTTCTTTTCACTAGCACGTCGAATGTGTACTCATTCTTTAATACAAAAAGTATTTTGATTGAAAATTGATCTTTCTCATAAAACCTTCGTTGCATTGCAAAACTCTTTCTTCAAGCAATACGCGATTGTTTTTCAAATCATTTTCATCAATCATGAATCTCATTATTCGCTGGTTCTCTCACTCCGTGTTGTCTTCTTTGAGACGTTCGGTTTGAGAACGGCTAGAGCAGCTGCGAAACCCTGTCAAGGAGATTCCTCGAATCCTACGATCACAGGCAGTACTTGTACGATCAACGGGAACCGTGGGCCGTGTACCTCAATTCAACGAAGTGATCAAAGACACTTTCGTGTGTTTTATTGCTAACTGTTGTTTGCATGTACATTTGGGCGGTTGCGGTGATTAGAATTGAGGAGTCAATCCAAAGCCGCATGCTCACAGCATCCACACTTAATTGAAGAATTCATGGCGGTGCATATCTACATAACTGGCTCGATATTTCATACTATGCTTCTGCTTCGCTGCTGCAAATATCATGAACCAGTAAGGCTTCCGCTACTCTGATAGAAAGATGTCATGATTCAAAAGTGTGAGCATGTCGATCCGAAAGTCACAACTTCACATGATGGCAACACAACTATGGATGATCCAGAGAGATTTGTTGTGGCTGATGATCTCAATTAAAGCTCGAAGATCACCAAAGATGTGGATCAGTTAAAGGCCTCCACTAAAAGTACAAATTATGCGGACTTTAAAGAATCGCTACTAATGCACAAAGATTGCGGAAATGAAGAATTCAAGTCTACGAGCTCAAGAACGAAGTCAAAGATAGAATGCTAGGAAGCAAAATGTATTTCATGGGGTGACCTCCCTTAGGGGGAGATTGTTAGGAATTGGAAATTCCATGTTAAAGTGTCGGTCACTGGTATGTGCTAAAACACATACCTTTTCTATATCAAAACTGACCCAAATTAACCAAGAAAGAGCCGTTTATTGCTAATATTTATGGTTTTCTTGAGTTTGTGCTTGTGCAGGTGCGGATATGTAAAAACACGCAAAAAGGAACCAAATCAGACATAAATCCGAGCACGAGAGAGAGAAGAGTGCAAGAGCCGATGTCGGGGATGCCATTTATTGGATTTTGATGCTCAAAAGTGCAAAATACGGAGTTTGGGACATGATTTGAGAGTTTCTCACAATTTACCTTTCACTTTACCAATTTACACAATCAGCTCCTCATTTTCCCATAAATACACAAATTACCCCTCACCTTTCCCTTATTTACCATTTCTACCCTTGTGCCCTCATTGTACAAAAATACCAAAGTCATCCTTACCCTTTCATAAATTACAGTTTTGGCCCTTGGAAAATCAGATTTTACACTTTGGGTCCTTGAAATGCATCTTTGGTTCACTACTAGTCCAAATCCTATATTATTACACCTATATCCATTAAACAAAAGCCCAAACCAAAACCTCACACCCGGTCCAACAGCTAATATCCCAACCCGATTATTACTTGGATCCCGAGTCAAATACCTCACACCCGGTCAAACAAACCCACTCAAGTCAAAATACAATAAAATAAACAAACGCGCCCAAACAGAGGATTAATCCCAGTTTCACTGTTTACCACCATAGCCATTTACCTTGATTTCCCACCTCATTTACCCGTACTTAAGCCCTTCTAGAAGGCCTCTGACACACGTGTCAGAGGTGTGCACGTAGGGATTGCCACAGTGGCATAATGGAGGCCTCTCATTGGTTTAAACACATCACCAATATGATCTAAGGGTTGAGGATTGATGAGATAACGAGATGGTGAATCAATGGACATGATCAGACTTCTAGATGCTTCTCAGAATCACCCAAGGCTTCTCCTCTGCAGCTATATAAAGCCCTCTTCATCACAAGATTGAATTGTCCAACTTTTCATGTTTTAGAATAAGTTTTGACCATTTAAATTTCTTGTCATTTAATTGTTTTTAGTAGTAATACAGTAGTTAATTTGTATTGTAATCTTAGTTTTTCTATTAATGCAAATTTACTTTTTCATTTACATCTTGTTAATGATCATCTGCAAAAACTCATTTGATTATCAAACTTGTTTTTAAGCTTGTTATTTCCAGTCATTTAAACTCACAGAAGCCTATCTAAGCTTCTGTGAGTTATTGTTGCTTCAGTTTTATCTGAAATTTAGTTTGTGCAAAAAGGTCAACAATAGTCAAACTGTAAAAGTCAACATGAATTTGAGTTATTTCTGGTTTTCAGTTGTTAGTGGTTGATATTTAAGATTGATTTGGTGTTTTCAAATCAGTTTAGGTTGGTCTTCATCAAGGTTGATTGTCAAACTGCTTTTGATTATCATTAAGGAGTGTTTGGTATTATTGGATTTTTGAGGATTTAAAGGTTTTGGTTGGCTAAATTTGCTTTGTTTAGAGTTGTTTTCTGATTTTAAAACTCAGTCTATCAAGTTTTCATCACTGCCTTAGTGTTCCTAGTTCTGTCCTGTTTTCAATATGTAGCTTCAGGTCTCAGTACTGTGCTTGGTTTGAAGTTGGTGGGTTAGAGTTAGCGCCTGCTACATCAGTCCTTAGTGCTTTCCTGTAACAGTTGGATATAGCAGCAGCCTTGTGTGAGTTTATTTAACTTGTTTGTTAATCTAGATAACTCATCATGGTCACTTTAGCTTGTTTAGTTTACACTACATTTTTAGAAACTCCTATAGGACTGATTGGTTTATAGTTTGCAGCAGATTCACAGGTTTCTAGCTTATTAATTATTTGATTTGCAAACTTAGGACCACTTTGAGATTGCTACTTTGCATTTTAACTTTTTAGAACCCTTAGAAACTCTTAAATTAGCTTAAACTTAGCCTGCATTTTTCCCACTTCGTCCCACAATAATGCTTCGCATCATCAGTTTCTACTCTTTAATATGCTTCCTGTTAGCTTAATATAGTTGTAGAGATTGCTTAGTTTTGTATCCCATAAATAGACTCTAGCTTAGATTTAATAAGTTCAGCTTTCAGATTCATCTTAGGAGCTTATTCTAGTGCTTATTTTGGCCTGCAACTAACTGTTTTGCTCCACTGTTTTGCTGCATTCAGCAGCCATCTGTCCCTAATGGCCATTTAGATTTTGATCTCCAACTTCTTCATATTAAGTCCTCATTAGCTGTAATTTTAGATAAGTAAA
Source organism: Chrysanthemum makinoi (assembly GCA_910596185.1). NCBI lineage: Eukaryota > Viridiplantae > Streptophyta > Magnoliopsida > Asterales > Asteraceae > Chrysanthemum > Chrysanthemum makinoi. The sequence continues at coordinate 125,180,589 of OU343224.1, read as the reverse complement.
CTCTGGTTGGTGGTCTTTAGAACCACAGTTTTGGTTTTCACTGTAGCTTATTATATAAGCTGGTGCATAAGCTCAAACAGTGGGGTCAAGTTGCTGTTTTACTTAAATGGCAGTTAGCTTAATCAGTTGTAGTGCTTTTTAGCTGTTAGGAGTAGTTTTAATAAGTTGCTTTAGAATAGATTTAGTGTTATCTAGCTTCAGTAACAGTGTGGTACATTATTTTGCTTGTTTGCTTATTTTAAAGTAGCTTATTTAGGTTCATTTACATTGCAGCTTCAATATCTCTCACATAAGCCCATGTTTTTATATTTTTCATAGCTTTAGAATAATATTTTAGAATTTTCCTGAGTTTTTCATAATTTTTGGTCACTGTTCACTATTTTTCTTTATTAAAATCAGTTTTTATTCACTTTTAATTAGCTTTTATTGCAAATAATTAATAAAAAGTTCAAAAAAATAATTTTTCAATTTTCCCAGTTTAAGAAAAATATAAAAAGAATAAAAAATATTTTTTCCTATTTTTCCCCTTTTATTTGGTATTTTTCACAATTTAAATTAGATTTAAATAGTTTTAAATTTGTAGAAAATAGAAAAATAATCAGAAAAATAAAAAAATAGTTTTGAAAATTCTCTTAGGATATTTTAGATTTTATAAAATTAGTTTCATAATTTTCCCCTTTGTTTTTATAAATTTTAGTTATTTAGTCTTATTTTTAAAGTTAATAATTAGTTTTTAATTCTAATAAAATCAAGAAAATTCCTAAAAATTAGTTTTAATTCATTTATAGTTTTCAAATATCATTTTTAGAGTAAAAGTAATTTTAGGTTATTTTTAGGATTTAGAATAGATGTAGTTGCATTTCATTCACGTTTCGTTTTAATCCCGAATTTGCGTTTTAGTGTAGAATTGCGTAGTTTGCTTTAATTCTTAGGTTTTCCCCATAGATTTTAGTTCCTTATGCTTTCCTTATCCCGTAGTTTAGAAAACTTCATTTTATACCCTTCTCTTATTCAAATCCCGATAATCGAGACGTGAGTTGGAAATTCCATTCAACCCTCGTTCGGAACGATCTCGGTGCTCAAACCTAACACGTTTGAGTTACCCGCATACTACACACTTCTCATCTATTATTGATCAGTGTCCGAACCATTTTAAGTTTCTTACGGTTAGTCATTCACAAGTGGCTAGCTTGTGTGAGTAAGCTTGACGGTTTGGCCATATCAATTTTTGGCGCCGCTGCCGGGGAGGGCTTGTAGCGAGTTTTCGTATTCCGTCTCGAATCGTGTGCATTTGAAGATCCTTCCTCGTGAAGTTATCGTTGATATTTGTACATATCCCTTTTATAAAAGCCCAAAAAGATTTTCCTTTTCAAAATATGTTTTCTAAAACCCAAAAAATATTCTTCTTTGCCCTCTGATTCGATGATTCTTTCCTCTTATCCCTCTTATATTTGATTCTTATGGACTCCTTCGACTATTTCTGTCAGTGTTGTAATTCACGTTTGGGATATGATTATCAGTGTTATAATCATATGTGCCCCAATTTTTTCACTAACCCTCAAAATTTTTCCGACTACCCTCCACAGCCCGAGATATCTTCGTTTGATCCATATTATTGTTATGGCTGTGGAGATATGGTAGACTCGTCGAATGATTTTCATTGTTTACGGTGTATGTCCGAGATACATTCTAATTATGAAGAACCCAATCCGATTGAGAATTATGATTCCAAAATTGAAGAACCCACCGAGGGTGTCGGGGACGATTTTTCTTGGATTCACGACATTTTTGAGAAACAAACAATCGAATTTAAGAATATGTTTCAAACTTTCTTCGATCAATGGCAAGCTCAACAAAGTATTAATGAAGAACCCGTTCAAGTTACGGAAGTCAATCACACTATTCCAGAACTACCCGAAGAATCCACCGAGGGTCACGAAGACGATTTCTTTGAACGTCGTGCTTTTCTGAACAACATTGAAAAACTTGAAGCCTTGTCAAAAATTTTGAAATATAATCTTGATGAACCCTCGATTCCTACTCCCTCTCCGGTGAGGGAGATGGAACATATTTCTGAACCCGAGGTGATTCCCGTTTGTACTCTCGACTCTAATCCGAAGAATTCTAGAATCGATCCTTATCTTTCACGATTCACCGTTACAAGTCCGTCGAGTTACAACAAAACGGAACGAACTTATGAGCTTAAAACGATCTCTCAACAGAAAGAACCGGAGACCACAACGGAAGTGGTGGAACTTGCTAGCTCTAAGAGCACACCACTTGTCCCACCTCCGGATTCTTATCCCTCTCTCGTTTCTGAGTCTTTCATTTCCGACTCTTCCCCTTTTCTCACACCGGTTGAGAGAAGTGACGTTCTTTTGGAAGAGGTCGATGATTCTATTTCTTCAAAAATCGTTGAACCCGTTGATTCTCTCATAATGGGGGATGAGCATCTTAGTATTATTCCGGAAACGGAAGTGTCTAATGTTGAGATTCTTATCCCAAGCCCAAGAGAGTCTGGGGTTGTTGATATTTGTGATGAGCCTTCTCTTGATATTTCAAATGATCATGATGAGATGTTCTCCGATTCCGATGATGATTCTTATGGAGACATCGATTTCGTCGACGATTTACCTTCTGAGCCCGTCCATATAGAAGAAGTAAACGATTTTGAGCCAGAAGAAGAAGAGATTGAGCCCGATAATATTGAGATCGAGGATGAAGCATTACGAGAAACATTGTCGAATGTTTATCTTCTCATTTCTAAGATTGAAGCCCTTAACGATAATTCAAGTTCGCATCCTATCTCCGTTAAAGATAGTGATTTCTCTCTCGAGCTTGAGACCTTCCGATTTGATGAAGAGATTAGTGGCAATCCTACTATTGCTGATGTTTATCCTCCGATTCTTGAGCGATTCTACTTCAAGGTTGATATGAGCAAGGTTTTGAACGATATTTCCGATAATTCGACGAATGAACCGATCATTGAGGAAGCCGACTCATTTCTTGCTCTTGATGACTTGATACCACCGGGTATTGAGGATGTTGTTATGAATGATCCAGAGGGGGATATGATGTTTCTTGATGGACTTCTTGAATCTCGTCTCTCTATTGAGTCGACCATCCTTTATCCCGTTGAGCCGACATGTGAAGACAAAATCTTTAAACCCGGGATATGCATTGATGAGCCTTTTGTTAAAATCATTTCTGGATATAAGGATCCTTTCTTGGATGCCTTCATCTGTGAGCCTAAACCTCTTATCTTTTACCATGAGCTCCCGTCTTTCTTGGAGTTTTCTCATGTTGATCCGTCATTCCTTTGTCCACCCGCAAAACCACCGGATGATGGATCCTTCTTACATGACATGCCTTATCCACCCATTTTCTTCTCCACCCAACCCACCAGTCCTCATTCTTTCGGAATGAGGACACCTTTTGACCCTGGTATCTCTACCACTTTCTTCCCCAAGGACAAATGAATTCGGGGACGAGTCGGGCTAGCGACTCGGTGATCAAAAACAGTAGCGCTTCGTGGGAGGCACCCCATGCTTATCCATCTATCTTCTTTCTATTTTCTAATAAGTGACGTGAAGGGGTTAGCCTCTTCGATTTCTCGTGTTTGGTTGTTTGTGATGTTGTGTGTAGGATTTTCCCGATATGAAGACTCTCGTGCTCGAAGTTTGTCATTTTCTCTACTCGAGTTTCATGATCGATGCTGATGGAAATCCGATATCCTAATCATATCGACTAACGTTTATCTTCTAGCATACTTAATAAACGGCTTTTAGATTTTCGTTGATACTCTTGCTTTTAAACATTGAGGACAATGTTTCGTTCTAGTCTGGGGTAGGGTAATCTTCGATTTGATTTGACCGCACTTGCTTATTTTTTGTCGTGTACTCTCGTAACCCCGTTTTTCCTTAGAAAATGAAAAATTGTGCAAAAATGAGAAAAATTTAAAATTTTTGTAAGCTTTTGTTAAGTCTTTTTGATTGAAAAGTTTGCTAGTCTCTTAGATAAGAAGCTATAAAATGTGAATTCTAGCTCACAAGGCCAAGATTTTGCAAGTTTCCCTGAGTGACTTTAAATATGCATGACTTAATTTCATTAGACGAAACATTTGCTAAGTTAATATATGTTTTGACATCTTGTTGACTTTCCGCTGGTGAGAGTAGGAATAGAAATCTGACTTGACCGGGCGTGTTGAGCCCTAGCTTGTTCCCTTAACCATAGATAATCTAAAAATTATCGGCTAAGCATCTGCGGATCTCATTATTTGGGATTTTAAATTTGCAGAGATCGAGAAATGATAGAGTTACTTATGAGTTTAGATGCTAAACGTGGAGTAGTTGGTTCTCTTTAGAGCCCATCGAAGGTACTTATGGCTTTTTGTTCCCACAAAATTGTTTCACCCCATATCTGTCTAAATAATTAGAGATGTTGAGTTTTTGGCGATAGTTAGTTCTTTATCTTCTTAAAAGAATCTTTGTTTTAAAAATTGGGTACACATCAAGGATCCGTAATAAATAAGCAATAAGTGATAAGTGATAAAGAAATAAGTAAAGTTGTGAGCTGCGGTGTCGAGATCGGACCCTTGGATCTTTAGCCGGGATTGAGTGAGGTCTTAGCCTAGCCAGCCGGGATCCTCATTTCATGAAGCCTATAGTCTTGGAATTACCCCGTGAAGCTCCGTAGTTCATAGCTCATACAAGTAAAAGTTCATGCAAAAAAAAAATAAAAAAAAAATAAAAAAATAAAAAATTGAATGATGTTGAAAAATGATGAAAAAATCAAAATTATAAGTGAATAAAAATTCCTTGATGTGGACCTCATTTTTGAAACAATGGTTCTTGAGAGAAGATGGATAACTAATTATCGACTTAGCTTTATATCTTTATCGGAATAAAAGTTATCAAAACGAGAATTTGAAGAAATTCATTTCTCACAAAAATAAAAAAATCTAGAGGAAAATAGGAAAATGGGAACAAAAGGTAATTACACAAGTAACTTCCATGGGTAGTGTTAGCATCTAGAGTCATATTTAACAATGATTTCGATTTTACGCTTAGTTTGGGACTTGTGAAAAATCAGGGACGATGTATTCTATCCGTATGGTCACTTCACGCTGTGTTGTGTTTTCTACTCCGTGATCCTAACGTGTCGTTTGAAAAATGTTAGAGTTATTGATCGACATGAAAGTTCAACAAACCGTCATTCATAACCAGAATGTGCTTCATCGTAATATCTACATGTGAATCGAAAAGGTAAACGGGGCGTTTTTAGAATTAAGGGTTCTTAATCTCTTTTGAGGAATCTTTGCTACTTCTTCATAGGTTTAGTAGAAAGAGATTGAAAACCTTGGTTTTAGAAGCGTGAGTTGATTGCATTGCGTGAGGACACGACAATGGTCTCGTCTGGGGTATTTTGGTATGTGCTAAAACACATACCTTTTCTATATCAAATCTGACCCAAAATAACCAAGAAAGAGCCGTTTATTGCTAATATTTATGGTTTTCTTGAGTTTGTGCTTGTGCAGGTGCGGATATGTAAAAACACGCAAAAAGGAACCAAATCAGACATAAATCCGAGCACGAGAGAGAGAAGAGTGCAAGAGCCGATGCCGGGGATGCCATTTATTAGATTTTGATGCTCAAAAGTGCAAAATACGGAGTTTGGGACATGATTTGAGAGTTTCTCACAATTTACCTTTCACTTTACCAATTTACACAATCAGCTCCTCATTTTCCCATAAATACACAAATTACCCCTCACCTTTCCCTTATTTACCATTTCTACCCTTGTGCCCTCATTGTACAAAAATACCAAAGTCATCCTTACCCTTTCATAAATTACAGTTTTGGCCCTTGGAAAATCAGATTTTACACTTTGGGTCCTTGAAATGCATCTTTGGTTCACTACTAGTCCAAATCCTATATTATTACACCTATATCCATTAAACAAAAGCCCAAACCAAAACCTCACACCCGGTCCAACAGCTAATATCCCAACCCGATTATTACTTGGATCCCGAGTCAAATACCTCACACCCGGTCAAACAAACCCACTCAAGTCAAAATACAATAAAATAAACAAACGCGCCCAAACAGAGGATTAATCCCAGTTTCACTGTTTACCACCATAGCCATTTAACTTGATTTCCCACCTCATTTACCCATACTTAAGCCCTTCTAGAAGGCCTCTGACACACGTGTCAGAGGTGTGCACGTAGGGATTGCCACAGTGGCATAATGGAGGCCTCTCATTGGTTTAAACACATCACCAATATGATCTAAGGGTTGAGGATTGATGAGATAACGAGATGGTGAATCAATGGACATGATCAGACTTTTAGATGCTTCTCAGAATCACCCAAGGCTTCTCCTCTGCAGCTATATAAAGCCCTCTTCATCACAAGATTGAATTGTCCAACTTTTCATGTTTTAGAATAAGTTTTGACCATTTAAATTTCTTGTCATTTAATTGTTTTTAGTAGTAATACAGTAGTTAATTTGTATTGTAATCTTAGTTTTTCTATTAATGCAAATTTACTTTTTCATTTACATCTTGTTAATGATCATCTGCAAAAACTCATTTGATTATCAAATCTGTTTTTAAGCTTGTTATTTCCAGTCATTTAAACTCACAGAAGCCTATCTAAGCTTCTGTGAGTTATTGTTGCTTTTTTATCCGAAATTTAGTTTGTGCAAAAAGGTCAACAATAGTCAAACTGTAAAAGTCAACATGAATTTGAGTTATTTCGGTTTTCGGTTGTTAGTGGTTGATATTTAAGATTGATTTGGTGTTTTCAAATCAGTTTAGGTTAGTCTTCATCAAGGTTGATTGTTAAACTGCTTTTGATTATCATTAAGGAGTGTTTGGTATTATTGGATTTTTGAGGATTTAAAGGTTTTGGTTGGCTAAATTTGCTTTGTTTAGAGTTGTTTTTCGATTTTAAAACTCGGTCTATCAAGTTTTCATCACTGCCTTAGTGTTCCTAGTTCTGTCCTGTTTTCAATATGCAGCTTCAGGTCTCATCTGTGCTTGGTTTGAAGTTGGTGGGTTAGAGTTAGCCTTGCCACCTGCTACATCAGTCCTTAGTGCTTTCCTGTAACAGTTGGATATAGCAGCAGCCTTGTGTGAGTTTATTTAACTTGTTTGTTAATCTAGATAACTCATCATGGTCACTTTAGCTTGTTTAGTTTACACTACATTTTTAGAAACTCCTATAGGACTGATTGGTTTATAGTTTGCAGCAGATTCACAGGTTTCTAGCTTATTAATTATTTGATTTGCAAACTTAGGACCACTTTGAGATTGCTACTTTGCATTTTAACTTTTTAGAACCCTTAGAAACTCTTAAATTAGCTTAAACTTAGCCTGCATTTTTTCCCACTTCTGTCCACAATAATCTGTTCTGCATCATCAGTTTCTACTCTTTAATATGCTTCCTGTTAGCTTAATATAGTTGTAGAGATTGCTTAGTTTTGTATCCCATAAATAGACTCTAGCTTAGATTTAATAAGTTCAGCTTTCAGATTCACCTTAGGAGCTTATTCTAGTGCTTATTTTGGCCTGCAACTAACTATTTTGCTCCACTGTTTTGCTGCATTCAGCAGCCATCTGTCCCTAATGGCCATTTAGATTTTGATCTCCAACTTCTTCATATTAAGTCCTCATTAGCTGTAATTTTAGATAAGTAAACTCTGGTTGGTGGTCTTTAGAACCACAGTTTTGGTTTTCACTGTAGCTTATTATATAAGCTGGTGCATAAGCTCAAACAGTGGGGTCAAGTTGCTGTTTTACTTAAATGGCAGTTAGCTTAATCAGTTGTAGTCTGCTTATTAGGTGTTAGGAGTAGTTTTAATAAGTTGCTTTAGAATAGATTTAGTGTTATCTAGCTTCAGTAACAGTGTGGTACATTATTTTGCTTGTTTGCTTATTTTAAAGTAGCTTATTTAGGTTCATTTACATTGCAGCTTCAATATCTCTCACATAAGCCCATGTTTTTATATTTTTCATAGCTTTAGAATAATATTTTAGAATTTTCCTGAGTTTTTCATAATTTTTGGTCACTGTTCACTATTTTTCTTTATTAAAATCAGTTTTTATTCACTTTTAATTAGCTTTTATTGCAAATAATTAAGAAAAAGTTCAAAAAAATAATTTTTCAATTTTCCCAGTTTAAGAAAAATATAAAAAGCATAAAAAATATTTTTTCCTATTTTTCCCCTTTTATTTGGTATTTTTCACAATTTAAATTAGATTTAAATAGTTTTAAATTTGTAGAAAATAGAAAAATAATCAGAAAAATAAAAAAATAGTTTTGAAAATTCTCTTAGGATATTTTAGATTTTATAAAATTAGTTTCATAATTTTCCCCTTTGTTTTTATAATTTTTAGTTATTTAGTCTTATTTTTAAAGTTAATAATTAGTTTTTAATTCTAATAAAATCAAGAAAATTCCTAAAAATTAGTTTTAATTCATTTATAGTTTTCAAATATCATTTTTAGAGTAAAAGTAATTTTAGGTTATTTTTAGGATTTAGAATAGATGTAGTTGCATTTCATTCACGTTTCGTTTTAATCCCGAATTTGCGTTTTAGTGTAGAATTGCGTAGTTTGCTTTAATTCTTAGGTTTTCCCCATAGATTTTAGTTCCTTATGCTTTCCTTATCCCGTAGTTTAGAAAACTTCATTTTATACCCTTCTCTTATTCAAATCCCGATAATCGAGACGTGAGTTGGAAATTCCATTCAAACCTCGTTCGGAACGATCTCGGTGCTCAAACCTAACACGTTTGAGTTACCCGCATACTACACACTTCTCATCTATTATTGATCAGTGTCCGAACCGTTTTAAGTTTCTTACGGTTAGTCATTCACAAGTGGCTAGCTTGTGTGAGTAAGCTTGACGGTTTGGCCAGATCAGTCACCCCAATAATGGTCTAGCATATGTTAGCTCGTAGATTTGTCGTTGTTTACGTTATTTAATAGTTAATTAGTTAGTCAGTAGCGTAGAATAGTTTAGAGTAACACCGTGGAGGAAGGACGAGTCTTTACCCACTGTATGCCTGATCCACAGGCCGATAGGAGGTCGTGTATTCTGTAACTATAAATACCCCTTCCATCCATGGAAGGGGTGGTGCTTCACATTCAATCTAACCTTTCCTTTGTTTAAACCTCTAGCAAGAACACCCTCTCTCTCTATCTTTCTCTCTCTAATGGCAAACATGTATTTTGATCATCCAAGACCACCCGAATCATCAACACAATAAATATATCGATCCTACACCTCCGAATCATCGGCGAGTAGCCGATGACCGGAGGATGGCAAATTCATTTAGTTGGATCTTACCTAAAGCTCGGATACCATTTAAGATCACAATACAGTTTTATTGATTGAAATTACATAAGAGATAACATTTGTATATATACTAAATACATAGCTTTGATAATGAACTATCAAACTCTAAATCTAATGGACTTAAACCACTATTGGGTTTGACCCAACTAACATATGTAACACCTTCATTAGGAAATCTTTTGCTGCATGTATGCTTGCTTACTCTACTTGCTTTTTAAATAAAACTAAGTCATTGTGTTCATCTATTCGACTATTTTAACGTTAGTTATGGTCTACCACTTTGTGTTTTGAATGGCTAAATTCTTAAACTTGTTTCACATACACTACCAAACGGACGGTACATGACATTATTTTTGCTGACATGGAAATTTGGTTTAGGACTTGTGTTTTGGCTAAAGTAGCAAAACACAATAGTTAAAGTCTATTTTCCTTTTTTTTTCTTTTTAAAGTCGTTTCAAATTGTTTTTGCATATTCTTAGTTTCATCATTGATCACGCTAAACATCTCGTGATCAGAATGAGTGTTAGAGTTGATACAATTATTGTAATGTTGATTTGAGTTTTTATAATATAACATGCTCTCCGATTTCATCTATTTTTACTTAACCATTTGTCCCTTTTTATTTGTAAGCTTCTAATTTGAATAGCGAAATTATTTTATAAAAAAAAGAAAAAAAAAGAAAAAAAGAAAGCAAGGAGCTAAGCCATATAAACAACTATTAATAACATTCGTTAGCTAAAAGATGTATATTGTGGGTTGTCAGATCGTGCCGAATACAACTATTAATAACATTGTTAAAGAAGCGGTTGCATTAATGTCAGCATAAGCTTTCCTGATACTGTAACGAAACAGTTTTTCATTTCCGGACTTCAAGTTCACCATCTCTAGATGGGCAGGCCTCCCATTCATATCCCGTGCTTGTGTTTGTTTTCCTTTTCTGCAAGTTTTGCTCGTTCTTTATCAGTGGTATTTTTTTTTTTAAAATTTGTTTTTTGTTGAACTTTCGATTTAGGACCAGTCTTGCTTCTACATTTTGAGTACAGTAATCAACAAAAAATATGCATTAATTATTCCATATAAAACTGACTTACTAACATCCTACAGTAACAAAGTTGCAACTCTTGGCATGGTCAAAGTCGTGTGTAATGCTTCCTTTACCGTCCTTCTTTGAGAGTGAGAGTTAATGCATTGTTTGTTTGTGTCTGATCTGGTTTATATGAAGAAGAAGAAGAGCTCGACATGGTTTTTCTTGTAACAAAAGCTGGTTGTTTCGGAGTTGGAAGGCTTGCGATATCCCCCGAAAGCATTAAAACTACATTCGTCATTGTGGGACGGTCTCCTGGATCTTCTTGCACACACAAAAGCCCAATGATTATGCATTTTAATACCTCACTTGAATTACTAGATTCTAAAAATCTTTGATCCATCAACTCAAATGGCATATCTTGTTTCCACAAATTCCAGGTCTGTCATATTTATTGCAGATTAGACGATGATGAAAAAATAGGAGTAGTTCACAAGGATATTGGCTTTGAGAGAGCTAAAATTGACTTACATAACCTAGAAGGCTTTGATGGAATTGAGGGGATCCTGTATTCTTTTTACCACTTATAATTTCCAGAACAACTACTCCAAAGCTGAAAACATCTGATTTAATGGAGAAGAAGCCATCTAGTGCATACTCTGGCGCCATATAGCCACTGCATAAGGATACGTTAAATAGGATACAGATCAAGATTAGTCAACACACGTTTCTTTCTCTCTCTGTTGGATTATCATTAGCTAATTGTATATGGACTATATATGGTGTCGTTTTTGTAATGCTTCTCGGTTTAGCCCACTGTAGTTCTAAGTAATATTATTCTTGATTCAAATATACCATTGAAAAAATATTTTGTATTCAATATATCAAGCAGATAAAACAAAAATAAATCTTGCTCTAGTTACCAAAATTTTAAAAGTCTTGCTAAAGTACTAACCAGAAGTTTCTCGCTTGGGACATACTTTTTCCGAAATTCTATTAAGAATTTGAAGCATGGGAGCATGAGATGTAGATTGCGAGTTAATGTATGTGAACTTTATGTACTTGGTGTTTTCCTTCATAATGAAAAAGCTTTTGAATGTGTACTTACTAGGTTCCAATGACTCTATTGGTGCTAGCCTCCATATCTCTGCCTTGAACTATCTTTGCCAAACCAAAGTCGGAAATTTTTGGATTCAGTTCTTCATCCAATAAAATATTGCTTGTTTTTAGATCTCTATGAATAATCCTCAGTCGAGAATCTTGGTGGAGATAAAGAAGTCCTCGAGCAATTCCAATAATGATTTTATACCTTTTCTCCCAATCCAAATATATACTTGGTGATTGACCTTGTATAGAGGCCATAGAATAATTGTTAATAAGTTGATTGATGCCAAAACATATACGTTAAAGTCAATAATATTGATATATGAAATTGTTATAAATACTACCAAATATGAAGGCATCCAAGCTTTTGTTATGCATGTACTCATATACAAGTATCTTTTCATTCCCCTTCATGCAGTATCCTAGCAATCTTACAAGGTTCCGGTGTTGAAGTTTAGCAATCAGTATCACCTCATTTCTGAACTCCTCTAAGCCTTGGCCAGAAAGGCTAGACAATCTCTTTACAGCCACTTCTAGTCCCCCAGGAAGCATACCCTAAACATAACATAAACGCTTATATATGTTTTGGGAAAGTAGCTTTTAAATTAGTACTAGTACTTACACGCCAGGGATCATCAATACCTTATAAACCGGCCCAAAACCTCCTTGTCCAAGCTTATTCGCATCCGAAAAGTTATCTGTAGCGAATTGTATGGCTTCGAACTGATAGAATGGTATTCCAATGCTTTCTGTATCGTTGTCTATTGACTGACCTATATCTAATAACTCCATGGCCCATCTTTCACTATTACCCGTTTGAAGCACATGACTCCTTTCTATGTACGATTAATATCCAAAGTTATTGATGTTATACTCTTTAGGTGAAATTTTTTTAATCTCTCACATAAGTTTATTGACATTTTTGTATTACTTGGAAACAATATGGTAGCCAATACATTTAGGTGTACATGTAGGTATCTATTCTGACACAACATGAAGCACAACCCAAAATCAACACAGCATAAAGAATTAGGATTGGGTCAAACAGGTTTTGATTTGTGTTCGGGTGGACCCATCTAACTTGTTTATTACACATGTCTTGTTCAGTTTGGGGAGGGGTTAAACGGGGCGACCCACCAACCCTCGTGTAACAAGTCAAGTTTTTTAACTAAACGGGTTGGAGTACTCTGACCTGCCAACCTGAACCTGACCCGAATTGCCACCCCTTTATTAGCATGTAACTAATGGTTGCTAGTAGTTACCTTTTTCACGAGTGACTAGTCTCTTGTAATATATATAGCCAAGGCTGCATAACAATAAGATCACAAGGATTGTCATTGTTATGATCAAAACGTGCGTTCGTCCGAGGATTGATGATGAATTCTCAAGAGAAGATTCTTTTGTTGCATTGAGATGGCCTATAAGCAAATGCGCAGTAGATATTTTAAATCTGTATATTTTTATACAAAAAATGAACTAGCTTCCACACAACCAAAATGACATCTACTTTTAGATTTGAAAATAGTATCTCTATAGTAAAAGCAATTTATGTAACTCCATGTTTTTGAACTTCAATTTACGTAACTCCATTTTTACAAGCGAACAGCATTCAACTTTTTTAGTAACCAAGTATGCTATCTAGGTACTATCAACTTCTGATAGGTTCAAGCTCCTTGAATTGAAAATCTAATTATATTTGGTTATACAAAATTTATGCTTTATATCATTATGTGAGCACACTATACCAGTTAGGGAAATTGCACCAGAGATCAATATATCATGGATACAGAAAAAAGGTGCAGAGAATAAGGGAAGACAGTTCAAAAGTTTAATTAATTAAGTACTATACCTTCTGCAGCTGAAACACGTACAGAAATATTATGTGTCCCATTCATTTGAAGATTAATCAGTTCTGTATCCCACATCCAACAACGGTTTTTGCCTTCTGGACGTCCACTCTTTGCTAATTCTTTGTTTGCAGGAGAAAACAAATAAGCCGTGCACTCAAAATTTTGAAGACACCTACTCTCACAATCTGTCCTATTTTCTACTTCGAAAGATGGCCGACTTGGATTCTCAACTTTTATCATAGAGACATTAATGAACACGTCGTCATTGCGGCCTATATCATATGTCAGCTTGCAGCCAGATGAAGCATCTCCAGGATCAATACGCTGAAATCTATCCAGACATTTACATGTAGTCTGATTGCCTACGTAACACAGAGCAAATTTACCACACACTCCATCAACGCTACACTCGTTCTCTGGCTCTTCCCAATCAGGGTATTGGCTTTGTGCCCAGCTAAAATATTTTACACTTCCAGCATAATCTATTATCAACCTTGAGTGATCATTGAAGACCGCATAATTAGTGGTATTCAACGCATACGTGCATTGAATTTTGTGAGCTGTGTTGTTTTTCAATATGCAGTTATTCTTAGCTTTTATTTGTGTGGAGTTTGTTAGCAAGTTGTACACATCAATGTACACCTGGTTTGGTTCAAAATTTAACATTGATCCAAAACCACTTTTCCAACGAATTCTTGTACTTTCTGTATACAAAATAACATATTGGCTGTTCTCCAATTTCTGAAACACGTAACTTCCGGGGCTTGGGTCATCCACACTTTTCCAGGAAGTGAGGATGAGGTCGGAATCCATATACATACCAGGAAGGAAAGTATCGGTTGGATTAAGAAAGCTTTGCCATAATATATGATCTTCTGAACTAGTGTCTTGTAAAATCGCATTCCCAGAATCAAGCAACTTTAACACCGTCTGAGGACCACCCCCTGAGAACACCATAATAATTTAAATTTGTCATACGAGACTAACTTGCAAGTGAGTATTAGGTAGTCATAGCCTTACCTGCATAAGACTTGTTATAGAGGTATTTCTTTGAAAAAAAGCTATAAATTCATAACGTACTTTACAAAAAAACTCATTATGCTCTATCTAGTTCACTTATTGTCATAATACATAACCTTTTTCATTTTATTCGGTTATTTTCTGTCCGTTTTAATCCGTTTTCGTAAATCGTCCATTTTTATCTATTTTCATTTTAATCTGTCTGGATAAAAACGGATAAAAACCGTTTTTATTATCCACGTCAAAACGGTTTTTATCCGTTTTTATCTGTTTTTATCCGGACATATTAAAATGAAAACGGATAAAAATGGACGATTTACGAAAACGGATAAAACCGGACAGAAAATAATCAAATAAAATGAAAACGGTTATGTATTATGACAATAAGTGAAGTAGATAGAGCATAATAAGTTTTTTTTAAAGTACCTTATGAATTTATAGCTTTTCTTATTTCTTTTTCTTTAGAATTATTATTTTATACATTTTTACAATCTTTTTCTTCTTTTTATTTTTTCACTTGTAGTTGATTTCATTGCTTTTTAACGTTTAAAACTAGTGTTTCATTGCAATCTATTGTAGCCGAAGATAATGTGATAATGTAATTCTTTCCGTGTTACTAAATAGTAAAATATGACCTTTTAATCTTACTCTTGCATAAAAAGTTTATATGAAGTTTTAAAAAAAATAGCAGTACATTCTTTTATATAAGTTCTATTAAAGGTTAATAACACAAAAAATAGATTTAATTTCATTTGAGGACAAAACATTCTTTACATATCAAGGGATCAATCTCCACCCTTCATTTTCCTTCATTTTTATTTAATCTAATTGATGAGATTAATTTCAACAATTTAAAAAACCTACTTTCATCCTATTTTTCAAATATTAATATCTTGCAAACCGTTAATCGTTAAGCGAAAAAAATATACCATTACGACATACATTTAATTATCTTTCTATAGATAGTCACTTTGATATACTTTCAACAAAAAAAACTTTTCGTGTTTTTCACGTTTTTTTTTTTTTTTTCATTTTTTTCATTTTTTTCATTACTGAAGTTTGCCTGAAAAAAATCTCATGTGATTAAACACTAATTTGAATATCACATGTGATATTAGTGTTAAATCATATATGATATTACACTAATTCACATGTGATATTACATATCATATGTGATTTAACACTAATATCATATGTGATTTAACACTAATATCATATGTGATATTCAAATTTGTGTTTATCACATGTGATTTTTTATGCAAATCTCAGATTCGAAAAAAATGAAAAAATAAGACGAAAAAAGGTGGAAAAGACAAATTTTTTTTCTTTTTTCAAAAATGTAGCAACCGGTAATTTCCAAAACCTATTTTAATAATAAAAATTATATTTATTGTTATTTGTTTTTCAGTTCGGACTTTCCCGAGCCAGTTTGAACTTGAAAATGAGAGTTTTATCGTAAAACGTGCAAACCGAACATTTCGCGAGTTGGCACAACCTAAAACTCTTAAAACAATTCGATTCATTTATTTAGTTAGATACGAGGCATTATTCGTGTGAATACTCTATTTTATCAGAAAAATTATTTTTAAAACAATGGAGTAGTTTTCATGAGTTGAATTGATCGTCTGCAAGTACCAATGAACCCCGAACCTCTATTTTACAAAAATTTACAAAAAGTATAGCTTTGGTCCCTATGGTACATTTTTTACCCGCCCACCTCCACCTTTGGATAAATTACAAAATATGTCCTTGCGGTTGGTATATATAGAAAAGTGTATTAGGGTTTCATTTTATAACCCTAAAACACCACCCTCCTCTTCTCTCTCAACAACCGTCACTCATCCTTCCGGCGACATCTCCGGCCGAAGCCGCCACCTGCGCCAGCCACTACCTCATTGCAGTCGTCACCATTGCAGCAGTAGCCGCCACCACTACCACGTTGTCTCTTGTTCTCTCTTTCTCTTGTTTAATCGGTTGTGCTGATCCCGTACCATTGTGCCTTTACTCTTGTATCGTTGTGTGTTGCTACCTTGTAATGTGGTTGTGTCACCTTTCTCGATGCCAGTCGTGTTAGTTATGATTCTTGCATTGCTTCGGACTGAGGTGAGTTCATTGCCCCTACTTTATTTGTTTTGAAAACACTTTTGGGGGAGAATACATGCTTGTTTTACTAAATTCTAATATTTGCAAATGACTTGATTCTTGAAAACTTTATGTATTACGCTAGATAACTTGTTCTTCAAATATCATTACAATAACATTATTTCTTTCGATGTGCTAAATTCATATTATATTATTTTGGACAAGCTTGTGTGCGGATATATTTACGTTAGGTGCACTAGTAGTTTGCTGTGTGGAATATTTTGTGTGGAACATTTTGTGTTGTACAAGCTTTGTATGGTACTTACTTCGTGGTTCTTACGGCGTGGTAGATTCCCACATAGCCGTGAAAGTACGCACGCTTTAGCTTGGTACACATTTTGTGGTAGAATCCCACATTTGCGTGGTACTTACTTTGTGGTTCTTACGGCGTGGTAGAATCCCACATAGCCGTGAAAGTACGCACGCTTTAGCTCCAGCTGGTAGGCTACGTGTTGATTACATATTGGTTATATGATCCTGTTGTGGTTGGATATCAATTATTACTGCTTGCCCTACGCTTTATTATTATTTGCACGCGTGTCCTATATTGTTTTCCAATGCACAGCAAAACTGATTTACTATTTTAATTCAAACCTATAAACTCACCAACCTCGTGTTGACCTTTATAGCATGTATTTTCAGGTTTATCGTGACAACATACTTTCGAGGCTTTTGGCATGCATGGTCATAGGATACTTTGACATATTTGGGACCGCTTTATTATTATTATGGGTCTGTATTTCCGCGCTATTTTTGAATAATGTAAAATTTATACCTTTGTTTATGAAGTTTTTTAATGTAAAACCGTTGTTCTATACTTTATGTTGTGATACTAATTAGTAGTACCCCACGACCCGAATGCTTTCGATGTATCAAATTTGGGGGTGTTACAAAAAATATATCAAAGTGCCCGTCTATAGAAAGATAATTAAATGCTCGTCACGATAGTATAATTATTTTCGCTTAACGATTAACCGTTTAAGAGATATTTAAATGATAAAAAATATGTGAATAGTAAAATGCTTTTAGTCTCAACCATTGATTTATTTTTTGATAAAAGGTGAGGATAAGTTCCTTGGTATGTGAAAAAAGTTTTGTATTTTTAATAACTCTTCTAAAAAAATATTATATTTAAAAAAAATTGACTTTTAGGTATTCAGTTCTCCTGGCGTAAGTTAAAATATTTGCATCGTTAGTCCTCAGCAGGGCCGACAATTTCTGACCTGACATGAATCCCTACCTGATATCGACACGAAAATTAACAGGTTTTGGTTGAGTCTAATATATTTGGGTCGGTTCGGCTTGGCTCATCTAGCCCGTTTAGTAAACAGGTCATGTTTGGGTTGGGAATAAGTTAAACAGACCGCCAACCCGTTTAAGGTTTTTTGTTTTTGTTTTTTTTTAACAAATTAAAAACTATATATTTTTTTATTATACGGGTTAAATGGGTTAAAGAGATGCGATCCACTGAAAAGTAGACCAAATTAAAAAGTCTAGAAAGCTAGTGTCACGTGTCCCTCACCCACTCCCTCATTTTTTTTCTTATTAATTTCGGTTAGGGGGCATTTTTGTCCTTTTAACCATTTTTTTATTCTAGCCCAAAATTTCAAACGTAAATAACTTTCAAATGTCAAACTTTTATGAAAAACCGATTTTATCATAATTTTTAAAATTTAATTCTCTTTAATTTGGTATGTATTTTGATATATGAATCACAACTTTTTTTTCAACTTTCTAAGTGTGTGTTGACTTTTTTAAAATTTTCGGCATTTTTGGCTCTAATTTTGTTTAGTTTAAAAGCCGAATTTTGCAAAACTTAAAACATGAAATTTGTAGCTTTTTGACCATTCTTACCCAGAAATTTGAATCACTCAAATCCAATATGATATGAGTGAGATATCGCACGCTAAAGTTGAACAATAACTGATGAACGTTATAAAAAATAACTGATGAACGTTATAAAAAATAACTAGTGAACAATAACAAAAATAACTAATGAACGTTATTTTTTCGAAAACTGTTGAACATTATTAAAAATAACTGATGAACGTTATCAAAAGTAACTGAAGTACAATATCAAAAATAACTGATGAACGTTATTTTTTCGAAAACTGCTGAACATTATAAAAAATAACTGATGAACGTTATCTAAAATAACTGATGAACGTTATCTAAAATAACTGATGAACAATATAAAAAATAACTGATGAACATTGATCAATATACCCTTATGTATATATGTCCATCTTTAATTTGATCAGATGTTAGTATTATGATCCAACGGCCTAGAAATCTTTTTATACTTTTTAAAAAGTGGCATTTTCTATCCGGTATCATGGGGGTCGACCCACAAACCCGGTTATCAGTAAACGGGTTAGGATTGATATAGATGACCTAATTATTTAAACGGATCAGGTTCAGGTTCGGGTTTTCTAACCCGCCGATCTACATGTTAGTTGCTCAAATAATGAATAGAAAGTCGTAAACTCAAAATATTACATCACTCAAAGTAAATATTTAAAATGTCACATAAAATAGCTAAAAGTCTAATTAAACGATCATGTAAATGAAGATTTATTGTTACACGGATATTTAAATTTAAATATTATAGTGTTCATACATAGAAAATGGTTAATAATATTAAAAGCAGAATGTTGACAAAAACTTATCTATACTATATAAAATGGAAAAATGGTCAAAGTGGAAAAAGTGAAAAATGTTGAAAATTGAATGTTGAAAAAACAGCGTAAATGGAGAAATAAATAATATAATTAATACTCTTATTAAAACACCCCATTACTTAAAAGTACAATAATTTATTCACATTGTACACCCAATTAAAAGCACATCTACCAATTAAAAACAACCAATTGAAACCGATACCGGGTTGACCCGTTGAAACCGATACGGGTTGACCTGTTGAAACCGATCGGGTTGACCGGGACGCTTCAAACCCGGCGGTGGG
Source organism: Chrysanthemum makinoi (assembly GCA_910596185.1). NCBI lineage: Eukaryota > Viridiplantae > Streptophyta > Magnoliopsida > Asterales > Asteraceae > Chrysanthemum > Chrysanthemum makinoi. Next base: position 125,161,121 of record OU343224.1, on the reverse strand, counting down.
CTGCCCGGTTTAATTTGACATTTTTCGACCCAACCTATCGGTTTGACTCGGTTTAAATCGACATGTTTTTTATCGAACGGTTCAATCAGCTTGAACCACCGGGTGAAATCGGGTTTCAAATTTGACAAATTATATGAGAAATGATGAAGTAGTTGTGGAACCCGTGACAATTTTTTGAAAGGAGAGACCAAGTAATTGTAGTTTTTGGTTTATTTTGCTTTGACACGTGTAATTTGTAATTTGTATAATGTTATTTTAAAAAAATTTGCTCTTGCACCATTTAAGGGACTAGCATATATGAATCGTCGTTTAAAAGTTAATATATATTGTATAGCCCTTGTCCAGTGTATCAATAATGTTATGTAAGTTTATTAAAATCACAAAAATAAATAGTATTGTTATCTTTAGCGATAATTATTTGTACCTCAAACAAATAGCTTTGAACAATGCATAAATATCTATACAAATTGATAGTACAAAATAATCTTATATGGTGATATCCAATTTGCAAAGTTACAATTTTAAAGCCACACACCAAATGATAAATGTTACACATGTAAAAAAAATAGTTATCACTTGCTAAATTACTGACAAAACAAGAAAAAACGGTTACACACGTTGGCTATACTCTAAACTACAATATAATATTGTAAACTACATAATACCGTCTTTTGTAATGCTTGAATATATTATTACTAAAATCTTAATAACTTAAAACAATCCTATTAGAAAATATACTCACACACTTAGATCGACTCCACATAATTTTGTAAAAAAACTATATATTTATGCGCTATGCAACCACGATCAAATTGTAGTTATTCGAAAATGATTCTCCAACGTCTACAAATACGTTTGTTGAAAGAAACTTATAGGTCATCTAATTTGCAGAAAACTAGACATCGCTGCCGCTAGGCGCGGGTACTCGTCTAGTATATTTAAATCAATAATAAATTAAGAGACAATTACATTGATATCCTCTTTAAACTTCAAAATACATATGATGAGACTTATATGTTTATATGGTACCGCATAAAAATCTTACACTTTTAAAAGCTGTAGTTCGACATGGATGAAGACGAATGGGGAGAAAGAAGTAGAAAAGTCAATATTTGCAACTAGAGTAGAAAGGGGTAGATAAGTAATATTACATATCAACCAATATTTATAATAGATTCAGAATATATAGTTATGATTAAATTAATTATTTGGATATTAATGAGTATTTTAAAGTTTAAGAATGATATTGATGTAATTATGAGTTTTGTAAATATATTGGTGTAATATCAGAATTTTTTAAGGATATCAATGTAATTTTCCCATAAATTAAAGTTACTATTTGAAATTTGCCTTTTTTGATCAAAGATGTTACTTATCTTCAGTTTAACATAACTTTTTGGCACATTGGCACATTGCAGAATTATTGATTCAAATAAGTTAACTGACAAATTACTACTCCCTCCGTCCCAAAATTATAGTCCCTTTTTTACTTTTTCGGTCTTTATTGTATAACTTTGACCTTAGGTATATTTTTTTGTGTTATATAATACTTGATACAAAATATATGAATGGATTGGGTTTTAAATGTATTTTCATTTGGTATAATTTTCACCAACTATTGTATAACATAAACAAAAATATTTAAAGTCAAAGTTGGAAAAGAAAGACTAAAAAAGTTAAACGGGGACTATAATTTTGGGACGGAGGTAGTATTTTTCTTAGGATAGACTTGAATATGAAACCGACAAGACATTTATTGAGGACAATAAAAATGAGAATGAGAGAATATCATTATGTTGTAATATTTATATATTTTTTCATAGCTGCATATATCTATACTACATATAATGAGTGTATGGTCAAATCTTTAAAAGTGAAATTTTGAAAGTCAAAAGTGAGAGAAATGCATAGTATAATTAATACTCTTATTAAAACACCTAATTACTTAAAAGTACAATAATTTATTCACATTGTACAACCAAATAAAAACATATCTACCAAATTAAAAACAACCAATTAAAACACCATTTATTAAAAAGTACAATAAAATTTTCACAATGTACAATTTAAACAAGCTACAACATAATCCAAAATATAAAATAATTAAACACACTAATTAATAATATTTTTAAAACACCCTAAAATGAAAAGTACATGTTATTATACACATTATACAAATTAATAAAACATACAAAGCTTCATACAAGCTAACAAGTTGATGGTATATATAGTTTTGAAAACCGGACCGGACCAAATGGTTCAACCAGGAACTGGTGTCGCCACCGGTTCGGCTAACCAATAAAAGCCATCCGAAAACGAACCAGAGAGGACCCGTTAAAACCGATACAAACTGGTGAAATTAGGTCTCATCGAGATTTATTTATCCGGTTAATCGTCACAGGGTACCCGCCGTTGAAACATGCGAGTACCCTGCCTATATATAAAGGAAAAACAAAAAAGTAAAAAGTGATAAGTTGAAACTAAAAAAAGAAATGTTAAAAACATATATTTCAACACGAAACTATTAATACACATCGAAAACCGGGTTGACTCGGGACGCTTCAAACCCAGCGGGTTGACCTGGTTTAATTTGACCCGTTTTTGACCCAACCCATCGGGTTGACTCGGTTTAAATCGGCCCGTTTTTCGAACGGAACGGTTCAACCGGGTGAACTATCCAGGTCGAACCGAGTTTTAAAACATTATGTTTAATCCCAAAATCTTCAAACTTTTATTATTTTTTGTTTATAACCCATAAACTTTTTTTTATCACTAAACGATCTCTCGTTATAAAATCCCGTTGCTATGCACGGGTACTCGTCTAGTAATTAAATAAGTAAAAAGAAAAACATAAGTTAAAGTAATAATTAATAATAATTTAATTACATAAAAAGATGTAAGAGAAAGTAAAAAGCAATGAATAATATAATGATATGATAATTTTAGTTGATTTGTTCAATGTAACAAGTCAATGACTAGTTAATTATTTTGGTGTATTTAAGGCCCGTTTGGTATGATCATATGTTTAGAATGAAATCTGGATTTGATATAGAATGAAAGAAAAATAGGAGTGAGAAAATAAATTGAGTAAGTTTAGGAAGATAAATTATATGATTCATAATTAAAAAATGATAAAAATTCTACTCAATCTTAATAAAAAAAATAAAAAAATAAAAATAGATAATAAAATATGTGGTTGACAATATTTGTAAAATAAAATATAACAATTATACCCTTGATTCTATCGATACCACTCAATTAGGTCAAGATTCATTTTTTGATTCGACGCTTTTGTGTCAAACAATTAATTTCGTACCAAACAATGAATTTGCACAATGAATCATTCGACACTTTTGATTCGATAAGTTTTTTTTTATGGTTTTCTCTTTCTTGCCTCGACGGTCTTCTCATTTAGGACATAGATTCTCATACAGCCTTTAAAATTAGATAACAATTTTTTTTTTCTTCTTCTCTCTCTATACCCCCACCGATTCCTACATGAATTCAATTCAACGTCTTGATTTTTGAGGTTTAACTTTTTGATATACTACGTATGTCCTTTTATTTAGATTCATATGCTCCATCTTATGTAAGAGTAACCGAATTATTACTAATTGTATAGTGAGTGTCATATTTAGTGTTCGCCAGTAATATGTTTTAGATGTTCGCCATATATATTATCTTTTACTGGAGAAAATGGAGATTGACCAGAAATAATAGATGAGCAAGATGGAGGAGTGTGAAATGACCAAATGACCAAATCACTCTTTTTCACTCATCAAACAAGTTTGGTGATGTAGAATGACAATATTGGAAGTCCATTTAGCAAAATGAGTTAATTTAAGGGATAATTCCATATTTACCCAATCTAAACATGAAAATGTCATATATACCCAAAATACAAGTTTTGAATGCATGATTTACAATGCAGTTAAAGCATGTTTTGGGTAAATATGACATTATCATGTTTAAGTTGGGTAAATATGGAATTGCCCCTTAATTTAAATAGTACATAAATTATCTTTAGTTTTACTCTTTTTAATATAATCAAATGTGATAATCACAAATGAATTTACCATCCGATTAAAATGACATGTGATTTTATCTATAATAGCAACTATATATGTTCTTTTAGAGCGGGATGTGATTCTTAATTTGTTTATATTATAACCCGATTTTCTTTAGCAAGAATATGATTTTCGCCAGCCATAACCTAATTTTCATCCACCATAATGTGATTATCATCCATATCTAACTATTTGTTTGTTAACTAATACTCAGTAATTTAGAACCAAAAATCAAGAAAACATAGTTACGAGAAAAAAAAGTTAAAATTAGTCCCTAATTTTGAGATATAATAATTAATGACGAAGAAAATAATGATGAAATTATTAATTATCGAATGTTTTTAAAGTTAACTTAATGAATAATTTTGATTGTGTATCTGTGTGTATTTGTCAAAGTCAAAACATTAATTCTTTTGGTGGAAAGTGAAATGGTTCTTGGAATTTTGGCTTTTAAATGTAAAACTTAAATCTAATTGGAGTCATTGAATAAAATCGAATGAAGAAGAATTTTGGGATTAATTTAAGATTCAATAGATAAACTTAAGTTCATATTTTTTTATCTTTTTATATATTTTTTTATTATTTTTTTTATATATATTTTTTAAATTCACGTTTTTTTTAGTTACCATTCTTTTAATTCATTTTTTTAATTAACGTTATTCATTTTTTTTAATTCGCGTTTTTTTCTTCGCTTTCATACATTTTCGTTTGTTTTCATACGTTTTCGTCCGTTTTCATACATTTTCGTCCGCTTTCATACGTTTTCGTCCGGTTTCTTAAGTTTTCATCCGTTTCATACGTTTTCATACCTGTTTTTACGCTTTCATGCGTGTTCGTCCGTTTTCATACATATTCGTCCGTATTCTGAATATCACAAGTGATATTATGTGATATTCAGATGATCACAAGTGATATTCTGAATATCATAAATGTGTTTTTCTGAGCATCACAAGTGATTTTCAACTAAAGTTTTGTAACATGAAATCACAAGTGATATTCAGAATATCACAAAGTGATATCCAGAAAATCACAAATGATACTTATAATATCAGAATGTGATATTAAGAATATCACAAAGTGATATTCCGAAAATCACAAGTGATATTCAGAATATAACAAAGTGATATTCAGAAAATCACAAATGATATTCAGAAAATCACAAAGTGATATTCAGAATAGCACCAAGTGATATTCTGAATATCACAAAATATCACTTGTGTTAGCCACTAACGTATGAAAACGGACGAAAACAGACCAAAACGTAAGAAAACGGACGACTACGTATGAAAGAGTAAAAACACGTCTGAAAACGGACGAAAACGTATAAAAATGGAAGAAAGCAAAAGAAAACTGATGAAAACAGACGAAAACATATGAAAATGAATGAAAACGGACGAAAACGTGTGAAAACGAACGAAAACATATGAAAACGGACGAAAACAGACGAAAATATATGAAAACAAACGAAAACGTATGAAAGCAAAAGAAAAAACACAAATTAAAAAAAAAAAGTGAATAACGTGAATTTCAAAAAAAATAATTAAAAAAACGTTAATTAAAACAAAAACATGATTTTTTTTAAGTATAAATAAAAAGAAAGACAAAAAGAAAAAAAACATGGACTTATGTTTATATATTAAATGTTAGGTTAATATTCCCCATTAAATCAAACTATATGAACGGTGGAGATTTGTCTTTTGACAAGCATGAATTTATGAGTAAACAAAATAAAATGACTCATCGAATTAAAAGTAATGATTTGGTCTCTTTGAACTCCGGAAAATATTTACAATACATAGACTGGATGGATGCTAAGGAATCCGAGTTAGAGGATATATATGTATACTACATAATAATAAAGAATTTGAGATTTTTTGTAAAAGTAAATCTTAATTGTAAGACAAAAAACATTGCTATAAAATGTAAAATTTGAAAATTTAAGTTTTATTTTAACTATATAATAACCAACTCCAATAATGATATATAATCTAATTGTTTATATGAAAAGATCACTAAATTTATAACCACTAATTTAATGTTAAATTTTGAAAAATAAAAGTGTTAACTATTTGCATTATTAATAATTTAGACGTTCTATTTTTGAAAAAGATATATTTACTACGTTACTGTATAAAGTATTTGGAAAAAGTTAAATATTAAAAGTTTAAAATAAAAAACATTTGCTCACCACAAAAATAATCGTCGAATACCCGCTATCGCATTGAGCGAGTACTCTTTTACACTACTAGAAAAAATGCCATTAGCAATAATTTTTTCAGCAACAATATAGAAATCGTTACTAAATTGTGCATTTAACATTTAATTTTAGCAACAAAATTGTTGACAATGTTGCAATTTTTTTAGCAACAAAAAAATTAGTAGGTACTTCTACAAAAGATCATAAATATTTGTTGCTAATTTAGCAACCACTAAGCAATTTTGTTGCATTCTCAAATTAGCACCGGCCGAATTAGCATCAATTGATGCTAGTTGCTAATTCGACCGGTGCTAATTTTAAAATGTAACGAAATTGCTTAGTCGTTGCTAAATTAGCAACAAATATTTATGGTCATTTGTTAAAAGTACCAACTAATTTTTTTGTTGTTAAAAAAATAGCAACTTTGTTAACAATTTTTGTTGCTAAAATTAGATGCTAAATGCATAGTTTAGCAATGATTTCTCTATTGTTGTTAAAATAATTGTTGCTAATGGCATTTTTTCTAAGTAATAGATAAAACTAAAGAATGTAACCGATAAATTGCATGCGTATATATACCTTCAGGTTAACAAATGTGTATGTCCATATTTTTATCATAGTAATGCCGACTTTAATTGTGTATATATATTTAAATGACATGAATCATATTATGTTGTTTGCATGAATTATTTCCAGACATTTAACATAATTAGTGTGTGTTGCTTGTGTAGTTGTGTGAACATAAGGTGACCAAAACATCATCTTCGCACCCAGTTGAAATTTGAGAATTTTGGTTACCAAAATTTCATAGGGGCCGAAGAACCATTTGTTATAACTTCAATTATCAGTTTTGCAAAGACAGTCGCATAAATCAAATTTTATCAACTGACCTGTGTTGAAGTTGAAGTAAACTTTCTTGTCTTTGTCTAGCAATTTGACTTCGCCTTCTGTAATTGTAAGAACTACAGACGAATCTAGCAGTGGTTGTTCACGGTTGGCAACCCATACCACAATCTGCGGATCCATAGCATACCAAATACCAATGTATCGTCGTTCAGACCCCATTGGACGTGTAAAGAGCCCCATTTGAAACTTTTTTCCAGCCGACTCCAAATATTTGGTTCCATCTATACTTTCTCCTATCGTGATATTGTCTTTACATGAACAATATTGAAAACAGAAACAAAGGAAGACTATACACAAGACGCAACTAAAGATACTTGTATCAGTATATACTAATATCATGATATTGTTATTTAGAGTGTCACATTGACTCGGTAGTTGGAATAAGATGAATAATATAGAAGCTAAGATATGGACGTGTGTGTCTGGAGGAAGAAGAGAGGAAAGAGACAAATATGGCTTGTGGAAAGTATGAAAAGTAGCTCAATTATTTGAGTCAATGTCTACTTTTTAAGTCTACGTTGGCTCGACTTGTTAACGAAAATCCTACTTGTAATCGTTTAGAGGTAGGGTTGTAAATGAACCAGAAGAATCACTACAAACCGTTCAAATACGATACAAATTCGTTGCAAAAAGGTTATTTGCTACGGAAATGTAATGGATTCGGATTATTGCAAAAAAGCTCCATGCAAATTTAATTTGCAACTGAATTGCAACAGGCAAAAAACTTTTTGCAACAAAGGATAACTCATTGGAACTACGTACTCTTTATGCAGCAAAGAGCTTTTCCCATAATTTTGCAACAAATAATTTTTGCATCAACACATAATTTCCGTCGGTAAGTCTACCGACGAATTTTAAATATCGCCAACGGAGTTTTTCGTTGTTAATTACCGACGAAAATTACCGATGCACATTACTGACGGATTACCAACTCATATTACCAACGGCTTTCCAACATATTCTACGGAGGGATTTATGACAAATTTTACGAACAAATATACATCGGTAATCCCCATCGGATTCCCAAGAAATATTAGAAACAAAAATACAAAATTATCCAAAAATATCATAATGCATTCCATAAAATTTTGAATCCACATACAAATTGAACATTGTAATTACAAGTTCGGCATCACATAAGGTCTAAAAGGATATTATCTAGTTGAACTACAAATGAGAAAATATACTACCATCATTAAGTAGGAGGGGGGATATGGTGATCTTCCAAATATAATATTTTGGAACCCCTTAAACTTCTCTTGCCACTTATCCTGCCATTCACGGCGATCCTCCTTTCGTTGGTCCTCAAACTCCTTCGTTAGGGCGGTTTCATGACAAACATGCTCTTCTTGCTAATCCAATTTTTCTTCCAACTGAAGCAACAAATTCATCAGAAACATGCACATACATACAAACATTATGACTCCATGAACAACTAATATGACATCTTGTAAACAAGTTGTAATAAAACCAAGATGTTTATTTAAGTGTACGCATTATGAAAGCAATAATGGTTTGTCTGTAAACAAGCTGCTGTGAAATCAAATGAGATATTTAGTTTGTGAAATCCATAAAACAATATACATTTTAAGCTATAAAACAAGCTGTTAATCAAGAAGATGTTGTGAATTCAGTAAACTTTAAGCTATAATGTTTATTGAACTATAAACAAACTCTTGTGAAATCAACAATTCAGAACTAAAATATGAAACTTTTGGATGGATTAAGCAATTAATAAACAAGATTTGATGTGTAAAAAACAAAAAATTCACATATTAAGAAGCAAACTTTAGTCGTGGATGCCGAGACTTATCTGGCCCATGCTTCATAGTAGCTTTTCTTTATAAGTTTCCTATATAAATAATAGCAAAATGGTTAATCTCATATTTTTTTTACTAATTACTTAAAAAGCCAACAAAGGAGATAAAGAAATACACCCCACATATCTTGTCGTCGTGATGGATAAACCTTACGCTGCTCTGAAGCACTCAAGGATCATGTCATCTCCTAAAGCATCACCCCAACCTGCTGAACTAATGCTACCTCAAGTGAAACTATTACTCCTTTTCTCTAAAGTCCACTTCATGTTCACTACAACATAAATGGAGCAAATAGTTAGCAATCCAAATAATGGTAACATGAAACTTAGGGGGTGTTTGTTTTAGCTTATATGTGGGCTTACGAGCTTAGTTGTTTTCCGGTCTATATTTTATAAGCCTCAAATTTCTGGCTTATTTTTAGAATTATGAAATATAAGAAGAAAAACAGATAAGCTCATAAGCCGCATAAAAGCTTAAACAAATACCCCCTAGACATCATCCAAAAAGGCTAGAAAGGGTGCTTCAAATCAATAACATAACCAAACATGTGATTCACTATTAATCTTTGTCCTCTAAATTTGTATTGCTCAAAAGGTTCTTTAGTTAAAGTTACCTAAAAGAACAAACAACAAACATGCTATCATAGTCTCTGTAACAAATACACATACATATAAACAACAAAAAGTCATATTATTTAGAATATTATTCTGAAAGAGGCCAAACTATACACAACCAAACAAGCTGGGATAGTCTTTATAACATTGTGTTTTTTGTTGGTAAAGATGGCTCGATCAATTACCATTTGAGTTACGCGTCATTAGCTACCTACTTGCGACTACAAGCATTGTCAACATTTTATTACCTTCTACAACCTCTATATTGCCTCTAAATCGCGTTAGCGCCCAAAATATACGTATATGAAATAGTTTATTACTCCCTCCGTCCCAAAATATAAGTCCACTTTTGACTTTTCAAAGTCTTTTTCTTTAGATTTTGACCGTAATTATTTTTTTTCGTGTTATATAATACTTCATGCAAAATATATAAATGGATTTGTGTTTCAAATGTATTTCCATTGGTATACTTTTTATCAAGTATCATATAACACGAAAAAAAATAATTACGGTCAAAGTAAGAAAAAGAAGACTTTGAAAAGTCAAACATGGACTTATATTTTGGGACGGAGGGAGTATTACTTAAAGTTATTTTAAAATAAAATACTCGCAATCCATAAACGTAAACTCATAAAACACTGGTTCTCAAATTTTTTTGTTACAAGGTACACTACACCAAAATCACAAATTGGGGACGCCCATTTTTTTGGGTCGACAATGTAGTCCCAAAATGCAGGTAGGACCCATACGTTTTCAACAAAAAGGGCAGTCAACTTAAAAGTTTTGGCACGACGCAAAAAGGCACGACAATGTCGTGCCTTTTTGTAATTATTTGTTTTTTTATAATTTAAAATCTTTTTAATAAACCAGTAACGTAAATAAATACATCCCGCCCTTTTTTTATCCCGCCAAACACTTTGGGACGACATTGTCGTCCCAAACTGTAAATCTATAATTTTTTTTAAACTTTATAAACCAGTTTTTAATTAAATTATTTAATTTTAAAAAATTATTTTTATTTAATTTAAATACTTTTATTTAATATAGAATTAAAATTAAATAGTTTATATTTATAATTAAATACTTTAATTTAAAATTAAATACATTTATAGAATTAAAAAAAATATTTAATGTGGAAGAGTAAAAGATCATGATGTGGATATTTTATGTGAAAGAGTGAATGTGAAAGAGTGCTTAAACAACTCAAACGAAACAACTCGCGGACAAGCAAACGAAAAAAATCGACAAGAAAACGAAACAACTCGACAAGCAGACTTTTTTACCGCTAATAGTTTCCCGCCATTGTTTTTACCGCTAATAGTTTCCCGCCATTATTTTTCCCGCCAAATTGCAACTATATATATCCCGCAAAGTTTTCCTTATATATCCCGACAAAACATAAATAACCCAATCGTCAATTCCCACAAAACATACGTAACAATATAATGGCTGATTACACGCCAGAAAAAGAGTGGTCACTGGTTTTATCGTCGATATCTCTTTACTCGAGTTCTTGATACGTATGGGTCTGAAATTTATGATGAATATGATTCTTATAAGAACATAGACCCGTTGATGAGATACCGCATTCTGGAATGGTTAAGGAAACAACCATTCTACAGGGTGTATTTGGACTGTGAAGCTAATGGTGTTGGAGGAGAAAACACGCTGGAAGCTGAAGCAATGTTAGAGCAGTTCGTCAAGCAAAGGAAGGAAAAAAGATGGATCTGGAGAAAGCGCGTTCGATTACACATTTGATGGTGCGGGAAATAGTGTAACAAATCTTGAAGCATTGTTTGAACAGTTCGTAAAGCAAAGGAAGGGAAAAGATGATGCAGGTTCTAGCAGAGCGGGAAGTAGCAGGAAAAAAAATTGAATGGGCGATGTTTGTTATGGTCTATGTTGTGTGTATCATATCGTTTGAGTTGTTTTGTTTGCTGGCCGAGTTGTTTCGTTTGATCTGTTTCGTTTTGTTGTCAAGTTGTTTCTTTATTCATGTGTAATTTAGTATTGGAAAATGGGCGTTTGGAAACCATAATCTTGTTAACTTAGAACATGGTCAAATTGAAAGGTACATAGTAATAAGTGAAACATACGTATTATAAGAACCATATTCATTAAGAAATTCATTAAAGATGAGTTCTTATAAGAACCATATTCATCAACAACAACAACAACAACAACAGTAACAACAACAACAACAACACTACTACATACGAAGATTTTCCATGTCACCTAACAGCTCACGAAGTAATGCATCCAACTGACATGCGTGGTCGTCAGGAATCCTTGCCATTTCAAGTCTTGCCTCCAGCAACCTTACTCTTGTCTCTAGCACCTGTTTTTGTGATTCCAGCAAGTTTATCCTAAGATCTTTTTCATGGCAGCTCGAGCACTCTGTTGGTGCGGATCCAGAACCTTGAGATGTTGAACGAGAAGAGATTATTCTTAAGTACTCGTCAAATTCACTCTTCCACATAAAATATCCGTACCCATTATCTTCTTTGCTGGGCTGTTACATAATAAGAAAATTATAAGAGATTACAACCCAATTATTTGTATATTTACATAAATAAGAAATGTATGATTGTTCACCTTCTACAGAGGGCATGCATAATATTGCCGTCCAGATGAATATTCTCTATGTGATGTTCTTAATCTTATATTTCCTGCTCCACAAGAACACATAAAAGGATTAATTGGCTTCATCTCAGGTTTTGAAATTTGTGTGAAGATAAGAGGTTGTGAGGTTGAGTGGTTTTGAGGATAAGATCTGGTAGCTTTTGGTGGGATAATATCTCAAGTTTTCTTTATGTGATATATAGAGCAGATGTGGTAGCTTTTGGTGGGAAGTTTTGGCGCCATTATTTTTGGTTGGATAAGTTGATGAGATAAAGAGTTATAGACTAACCAGTTTAGATGATATCACCTCGACTTGTTAGTTTGACATATCATGTATAACGGTATCATCTTGACTCGTTCGTTTAACATTTCATGTATCACGATACTATCTCGATTCATCCGTTTTAACATGTCATGTATAACGATATCATCTCGACTCGTTCGTTTAACAACATGTATAACGATATCATCTCGACTCGTTCGTTTAACATATCATGTATAACGATATCACATAGACTCGTTCGATAACTATTTTAAATTATTTAAATTTTTTATAACTAATTTAAAATATTTAAATTTTTTATAACTAATTTAAATTATTTTTAATTTATTTAAACTTTTTATAACTAATTAATTAATTTTTAATTATTTAAAAATTTTATAACAAATTTAATTTATTTAGTATTAATTAAATAATTTAAACACATTCTAATATACATAAGATAAAGGAAAAAAAAACAAAAACAAAAAGGGACGACATTGTCGTACCCTTTTTTTTGCCAAAATTTTTCACGAAAAATCAAACAACCCGCCAAATATTTCGCAAAAAAAAAAAAAAAAAAAAAAGGTAAGACAATGTCGTCCCTTTTTATGTCGTCCCAAATTTACATCAATTACCTTCATCTCTTTCAACACTTAACAAAAAAAAAACGCTCGTTAAAAAAGAAAACAAATCCATAAAAATCCATAAAAAAGGCTATTTTCTTCAATTCGACACAACCACAACACTACTATCACTCGTAACCATCAGTTACACACGCACCACTGTGCACAATTTGTATAATTTTTGTTATTTTGTTTTGTTTAAAGGTATTTTTTTTTTAATTTTGTTTGTTAATTTAATTTCTTTAATTATGGTTTGTTTAACTATGGTTTTATATTGTGTTTGTGTTGGTTAGATGGTCCACCGCAGCAGCAACTCACCTCCGTGAACCACCGCCGCAGCTCCACCACCACGAACCGCAGCAGCAGCAACTCACCACCTTTTGTGTTGGTTAGTGACTTTTTTTATTTATTTTGTTAATGTGTTTTGGTACGACAATGTCGTCGTAAAAAGTTTTTATTAATTAATTTGGCATGACAATGTGTTTTGGGACGACAATGGTTTGTTTAACTATGGTTTTATGTGTAGTGTTTGGGACAGCCGGGACCGTCGGGGTCAACCGGGACAGCCGTGTCAGGCCGGGTCGAGCGACCACCTCTTGTATTTCAGCCGCGGAATAGGTATATATATATATATATATATATACTTTTATTACTTTGTCGATAATATATATACTTTTATATACTATGTTATTAATTGTTAGTTGTAATACTTAAAGTGACCGTGTTAAAATGAAAATGATATGTGATATCGGAAAAAATGACATGTGATATGTTATTAATTGTTAGTTATAATACTTAAAGTGACCGTGTTAAAATGAAAATGATATGTGATATCCGAAAAAATGTCATGTGATATGTTATTAATTGTTAGTTATAATACCTAAAGTGACCGTGTTAAAATGAAAATGATATGTGATATCGGAAAAAATGTCATGTGATATGTTATTAATTGTTAGTTATAATACTTAAAATGACCGTGTTAAAATGAAAATGATATGTGATATCAGAAAAAATGTCATGTGATATGTTATTAATTGTTAAAATGAAAATGATACTTTGGTTAGTAATATTGTGATTGTTAAACTTGTGTTACTGTTTTTAGGATTTTAGTGATTGTTAAACTTGCGTATAACTGTTTTACCATTTGAGAGAAATTCGACAGTATTTCCCTTTCACTCCTACGAGTATGTCTTTAATGCACATATTTGGGGAGTTGAGGGGAAATGCTGCCGAATTTTTTTCAAATAGTAAATCAGTTATACGCATTCATATATGTGATGACACATTCAAAGAGTGGGTTAGGATTGCCTTCCATAGTTGCACTAGGTAAACAGAACAACTCATAATTACGCCTTTTCATGTTTGAATGTGTTTATTTTCATATGTATGTATATATATAAATTCATTTTTTTGAATATGTTTTTTTACAACGCAGTCATGACAATTGATAAGAGTTGAACCACTGTATCCAACCGTAATTCCACAGAATTTTTAGATGGTCTTTTTGCATTCGTCGCGCATTGTGAGCCATTGTTAAACCCCATCTAAAAAATGATTCATTGCCCATGTGTTCGTTGTGGTAACGCTCCAACTAAATTGGGTACGCTCAAAACTCTTGAGTCACACATATCTAAATACGGGTTTGACACACAATATACCACTTGGAAATATCACGGTGAACCGCTTCCTCCACCCGTAGTACACAACACACCACAACCACCTTCACCAGAACACATGGACATGGATGCATTCTTCCAAGATATTTCTGCTGATAATGTCCCAATTCCACCATCTCAAACAACAGTTTCTCAACCAAATCAAACAACAGGTCCTCAACCAGCTCAAACCAATGATCCTAGCATTACTAACAAGTACGAAGAGTTACTTGCTAGGTCCACCCAAAAGTTGTACCCAGGTTGTGATATGACTACATTGAGCTTTACGTTAGAGCTTTCGCACATCAAGGTCTTACATAAAATAACTGATGTCGGGTTTAACAAGATTCTAGCTCTTTTGCAAAAGGCATATCCCCCTAGTAAAGGATTCAATTTCCCACCATCACACTATGAAATCAAGAAGACATACAAAGATATCGGGTTAGGATACGAATCGATCCATGCTTGTATAAATGATTGTTTTTTATTTTGGGGATCAGATGAGAACAAAAGTCTCAATAATTGTCCAATCTGCAACCAGAGTAGATGGAAAAACCAAAAGACAAAGGGGAAGAAAGTTTCCAACAAGGTGTTGCGTTACTTTCCGTTAAAACCTAGACTACAAAATATGTTCAACACAAAAGACATCGCAAAGTGGATGACTTGGCATGCTACTGGACAGTCTAAGGAAAACGGTAAGATGAATCACCCGTGTGATGGTCAAGCATGGAAAAATTTTGACATAATGAAACCTGAGTTTTCTTGTGACCCTAGAAACATCCGATTAGGGTTGGCTGCTGATGGTTTCAATCCGTTTGGCAACATGAGTCAAAGTTACAGCATGTGGCCGGTGATATTGACAACATACAACACACCCCCTTGGATGTGTATGAGAGAGACTTCTTTAATGTTGACGATGTTAATTCCTAGCCCTAAATCAGCTGCAAAGGACATTGATGTTTTCTTGCAGCCTTTGATCAAAGAACTCAAAGAGTTATGGATAGGAGAGTGGACTTTAGACGCTGCGGCGGGTACTCATTTCAAAATGAAAGCGGCGGTTTTATGGACTATCAATGACTTTCCAGCTCGAAGTAGTTTGTCTGGGTGGGTTGGACAAGGCTACTATGCATGCCCCACATGTAATCAGGACACTCCATCGCTTCCTGTGAAGCATAAAATCGCTTATGTTGGGTATAGAAGATTCTTACGCGTAAGGCATCCACTGAGGAATAAACATAAGGAATTCCATGGTAAACCTGAAAAGAACCATCCTCCTAGAAGCTTTACCCATGAGGAAATCATGATTCAAATTAGTAAAGTCTTTAAACGTGTCTCAGGGAAGCATCCAAATACTTTAAAAAATAACCCTAAACCTAATCGAGAAATCGAATTGAATTGGAGTAAGCGTTCTATCTTCTACGAACTGGAGTATTGGCCCATTCTTCTACTAAAACACAATCTCGATGTCATGCACATCGAAAAGAACGTGCTTGAGAGTGTGCTGAATACCTTGTTAATGAACGACAAATCCAAAGACACGCTAAAGGCAAGGCAAGACTTGAAAACTTTGGGAGTTCGAAAGGAGTTGTGGCTCGTTGATAAAGGAAACGGGAAGTTCGATAAGCCTCATCCAACGTACTCTTTCACACCAGAAAACATAAAACTTTTTTGTAAATTCATCAAAGGAGTTAGACTACCTGATGGGTTTGGATCCAACTTCAAGAAAAAAGTGACCGCTGATGATAACAACATAACGGGACTAAAATCTCATGACTGTCATATAATGATGCAGCGGTTACTTCCTTATGGAGTTCAGCGATACTTACCTAAAGACATTTCAACCCGATTAATCGAGCTCTGCTTATTCTTTAAGCATATTTGTGCTCGAAATTTGATGCAGCAGGACATGGAGAAAGCTAAAAAGCAAATGATCGATGTTATGATTAATTTAGAGCAAATATTTCCTCCTGAGTTTTTTGACATAATGATTCATTTGGTTATACATTTACCCGAAGAGGCTATTCTAGGTGGCCCTGTTTACTACAGGTGGATGTATCCATTTGAAAGATACATGAAAAAACTAAAAAATTATGTCCGAAATAAAGTTAAGCCTGAAGGTTCTATAGCAGAGGGTTATGTTGCAGAAGAAGCATTAACTTTCTGTTCGCGTTATCTTAAGGATGTCGAGACGAGATTTTATCGTCTTGACAGAAATGATGACGGTTTTCCTAAACAACCAAATAAATTCCAGGTGGTCCAGTCCGTAGGCAAACCGGTGGGTAGAGAACGCCCGACTCGGTTGAATACAGATGTTATGCAGGAAGTTGTATGGTTTATACTTAACAACAGTCCTGAAATAGACGCAGACATCCTGGCGTACAAAGAGTATGTTTCTTCTTTTTTATATTTTGAAGAACCCTTTTTTTTCTTAAGTTATTTGTTTTCGATGACTTATTCATTACCTTTGTGCAGTGAATTTCCTAACAATACCGTGGAAACAAGTTTTCCTCCCTGGTTCAATCACAAGGTAAACGCATTAGATATATTACCTTGTAGTCCAGAGTTATTTCTCATCTAAATCTGTTTGTATCTCTTTCGTAGATTCGTGAAAAGAGCGTGGCAAAAGACCCAAGTTGTAGTTCCGAGTTACTCTCTTTGGCATGTGGACCTTCATCTAGTGCAAGTACATACCCCGCATGCATAGTGAACGGTGTGAAGTTCTTGGTGCACCAGCACGATAAACTTCATACCACTCAAAGCAGTGGAGTTTCAACACCCGGGCCTGATGGAGCTATGTATTATGGTCAGCTGGAAGAAATTATAGAGCTCACTTATATGGGTAACCGTAAGGTTGTGTTGTTCCGATGTATATGGTTCGACACCCGTAACCCTACTAACCCTACGCCATGCTCCAGACGTTCTTACATTGAACATGGCATACATCATATTTTGACTGAACGGGATGCTTATAGAAATCAACAATACATTCTTGCGACACAAGCAACACAAGTCTTCTACCTTGAAGACCCTGCTAGACGACCACCTCATTGGAAGGTAGTCGAAGATGTTCATCATCGGAAGATCTGGCATCGGGATGTGGTAGATTCTGATCATGATGTTATACATGGCAGCAGTTCATTTGATGTTGCATTGTCTGTGGGTTTGACTGGTTTTGAGTATGCGGATTTGAGTGTAAATGATGAATCAGTAGAAGTGGACGCCCCACGAGATGTTGTTGAAGAAGATGTTGATTTTATTACTAATGAAGATAACGTCGTTGCTCATGTACTTGATGATGATGATGATGTTGACGTGTCTGATGATGATGAAGTGAACCCCACTATTGTTGTTGAAGAAGTTTTATCTAGTGATTATTCTGATTATGACAATTGTTCTTGAATTGTAATTTGATTATGAAAATTGTTTTTAAATTGTAATTTGAATGAAATTGTTACTATATGTTTATATGAATGTGTATATTTATATGAATGTATATATTAGTATTAATTGGTCCACGAAATTATGTGTTCTTGTACTTGTACTTTTACAGATGGCGTGTGTACAACCTAGATCACACGGCGGGGATGCTGGCGGTGATCCACCCAGACGGCCCTCATTTACTATGCTGGGCTATTGCGCAGGTAACAAATTGTGATTTTTTATTTTTATTAATTTATTTTTTATTTTCATATAATTTTTTATTTTGATAAAACTGAATTTTTTTACATGTATTTTCACAACTCAATAACTTATATTTGTAGGTTCAATGATCATTGGTGAGACGGAAAATCGGGCCTTAAAGAAGGCTTATAAGGAGAATAACGGCCAGCCTTTGCCTATATGCTTTGATTTCGATGATCAAGGCACCTTCTCACCGATAGGCACTTATGCACCACAGTTGGCTAGTCTTATTGGGGAACAAGTGAGGCCACTTCCCCTTGATTGCGATTGGGAAGAAATTCCTGATTCTTATAAGGCGCATATAATGCCAGTACTACAGGTTATATTTATTGTTTATTTTATTTCTATTCTTATTGTTATTGACCATTTAGATATGCTTGTTATATTTAAATTGTGTGTTTGTTTAAATGCGTATACTTTTTTGCAGACCTATTTCAACCTGGCGCCTTGGTTGAATAACGAGAACAGATTCCAAGTTGGAAATAATCTTTATACGGTGGGGGAAAGGGTAGGACTTGGGCTATGGTTAGAGCAGAGGACGCTATACCGAAAATACAAACACAGGCTCAAGTCTAAATACTTTGATATCCACGAGACGCCTGCGGTGGCAAGGGCACATCCGCCACCCCCGAAAGCCTGGCTGAACAGAACCCAAGAGCAATGGGAGATGTTGGTTGACTCGTGGTGCGACCCGAAACGGATGGCAAGATCAGCCAAAAATGCAGAAAATCGATCTAAAAACAAGATTTTAACTCACAAAGGTCGACAGTCGTTCGTTCAAGGACGAAACCATTATGTAAGACTCGTTATAATTTTTGTAATTTTTAAAGGTTTTTATATTGTTTA
This sequence comes from Chrysanthemum makinoi, assembly GCA_910596185.1. Lineage (NCBI taxonomy): Eukaryota > Viridiplantae > Streptophyta > Magnoliopsida > Asterales > Asteraceae > Chrysanthemum > Chrysanthemum makinoi. The sequence continues at coordinate 125,141,828 of OU343224.1, read as the reverse complement.
TATTTACCTCGTTATCAATTTATTTTATATTATATGTATAGAAGGTCAACAATAACAATCAAAATGAAGACCTGATTGAAACTTGGAGGAAGGGCCATTAAAAAAAAGATGGCACATTTAAGAACAGGGAGAACGAGACGTCTTATGTAAGTAATTTATCTCTTAACATGCGTCATTATATTAAGTTACTTCTCATTTATTATTTTTTTCCTAACTTACTTTTTTTTTTGAAATTACACAGAATGAGATGAGGGCCCTTCAAGAGCAAGTCAGAGCCGGTGTCATCCCGTACATGAGCAGCATAGAAATATTGGAGCGTATAGTTCCGAGTGACAACCGCCAGAACATGGCAGGCAGGGGCAGGAGGTTACCTGGTGGTGGCTCAACCTCTCGCAGGTTCACACGTGGGCATGTTGCTCAAGATTACGTTACTAGGGAGCATATGACAGAGGCGATGAGGGAAACCAAGGCTGCGCAAGAACGGGCTCGTCAGGCTGAGGAAGACGCTCACGCGGCTAGGGAACAGGCTGCCGCGGCTTATTCCACAGTTGGGGCATTCGGATCTTACCTTCAGCAGCTTTTCACCCATTAAAACTCACAAGGTAACCCATTTCCTGTTCCCTTTCCCCCGATACCCATTCCAGGCCCTTTTCCCCCTCTCGGCCCTGTTGGTTTCCAACCTCCCATTCCCGGCCCTTATGGTTTCCAACGTCCCATTCCCGGCCCTTATGGTTTCCAATCTCCCATTTTCGACCCCAATAATACATTTGCCGGTTGTTATCGCCCCGCCTTTCCCAACTCTACTACGTGCCCGGGTTCTAGTTCGAACTATGCAATGTCGTCACCAGACCTTAACCAGTACAACTCACAAAATAATCCTCATTTGCGCCAAAATGATCATGTAGATAATAATGATTTGGATAATAATGATGATAATAGTGAGGATAAAAATGAGGCGGGCGACGAGTCGGGTGACTAGTCGGGCGGCGAGTTCTATGAGTAGTAGGCGGGAAGTTAGTTTTTGAATTTTAGACTTGTTAATATTATGGAATAGTATTGAATTTTTCGAATGTTATCGTGGATTTATGTTAACTTTATAACTTTGAGACATGTTATCTTTATAAGCTTGTGACTTATTAGTTTGAAACATGTTATTTAGTAAATTTGCGCCTTGTATAGTTTAAGAGTAGTTTACTTTGTATCGTATTTGTTGAATGGCATCGTGGAATTGTGGAATGTTATTCGATCCGTGTAGTACTTTGGTATTGTATCATATTGTGGATTGTGATTGATTACAGGTTGTATTTGTTTTGGTAGATTTTTTCCAGAAAAAAATTCAGAAAAAATCTGGAAAAACTGTAGTTTGCTACCTTTTTTTTTGCCCACCCAGAATTATTAGGGTCGACATTGTCGTCCCTAAATTACACAGGAAGTGTCGTCCCATTTTGAACCACAAGGCCACGTGGATCGTCCCATTTTGTATCGTATGCCACATGGAATTACAGTTTGGCACGACTTTGTCGTGCCTTTCTGTATTTAAAACTTTGTTTTATTATTATTTTAAAAAGATTAAAAAAAAAAAAAAAAAAAATTAGTACAACATTGTCGTACCATTTTGCATAAATCTGTCGTGCCAAACTGTATTTTTAGGTTGAATTCCTTTTGGGCCCCACAAGTTTGTCGTGCCAAACTTTCAAATGGTGTGTCGTGCCAAATTTTTTGGGTCAACAAAAAGAGGTCTACCAAAAAGGCACGACATGTCGTGCCTTTTTTGGTTTGGGTCGACTTCCTTTGTATTTTGGGCACGAGAAAGTAGTGCCAAATATTACATTTTTTTGTAGTGGTACCAGCCGTTGCAACTCGCTTTTGCCTCAATTATGAGATCGAGGAATGCAAATCCAGTCAATACCATCTTTGGTCCTTGATGATTCGTGTATTTCAGATAGAGACATTAGCTTGTCTCTTATGGGGAAAGTCAAGGATATCACAGCTATACCTAACCTTTATGTTATTCTTGACAAAGATTGTTTCCAAAACTTGAAACTCACTTACTTGGGAGGCTTGTGGCAGACTCTACCACCTCTAAAGAGAAACTCATTAATCATACAAGAGTGGGGTCGTGGTTCTCTTCGTTGAAATCAGCTTGCAACTCTTTTGTTATTGATGAAAGAATCGTATGGATTTCCCTTGAAGGCTTTCCTCTAAAAAGCGTGGTTACACATTTGTTAATGTAGCATCTAAATGGGGAGATCTTGTGGAACGAGAGGACTTAGTTGACAAATCTCTATCTTTTAAGCGGATCTGTTTCAGAACAAAGCTTAACGAGATTATTTGTGAATGTTTTAAAGTTATCGTACAAGGCATTGCGTATTAGGTTCGTGCAAAATAAATGGAACCATAGGATCCATTTATTTGTAATGATACTTATGATAGCTCATCTTCTGAAGAGGAAGATGATGGTGAAGAAGAAGGGTCACAGAGTGGGGTTAAAAAAATGCCGAAAATGAAGTTGATAGGGTCTCGGAATCAAGTTGTACGCATGATAATGATCTCCTCTATGATAATAACAATATGTCGGGTAAGGACCAAATGTCTAGAGATCCTTTTAACTTATACGACCTCTTGCAAAAAAATAAGAAAAGTGGAGATTGTTCCAAGGATGCGGATTTGAAATATCCTCCAGGTTTTACTCCATAAGTGGTTAATGTTGAGGAGGTGCGAGAAAAAGACGAGGAGGTTTTCGCCGAAGATGCAAATGAGCACGTTAAATATAACTCTAATAAGCTTAACGAGCCTCTTTCGAATGATATATAACACGACAACTCATAAATATAAACAATAAATATCAAAGTAATCATGCGGAAGCGTAAGGAACATATAATGAATAATTAATTAACTACCACATAAAAGTATGCGTACCTTTGATTCTAGCTAAACAAGAATCAACTCTTCAATTAAGATGAACCCTAATTAGGGTTTATAAGGATTATTGGAATTACACCTTATTGTTTTGTAATTCAATCCAAGATACTAACAATAGTGTATTAGTATCACGTTCTTGTACACATGTACTAATACTAAGTAAACGTTTATGCTAGTAATTGAAAACACAAAACAATTTGATTGTAAAAATCAAACCAATCGATCCCTTAGGGATGTTTGTCGATCGGCCAAAGAACAAAGAAAGAAAACATAAGTTTTAGGGTTATGTATGTGCACAAGAGATAAGAAAACAAATAACCCAAAGCCTTGCTTATATACTAATGAAAACTTAGTGTTCAAGTTAGATTAGGATTAGGAAACCCATAAGGGTGTTCTAGATATTTCTTGAGTTACCAAATTCCATTCAAGTCACTTTCTTAATTTTACTTAATGACTGTTAGTTCATTACATTTAATTACTTAACGTTCGTTAGTCGTTTTGTGTATTTAATAATTAAATATAAAATTTTATAAATAATTATTAATCATTTACTCTTCATACGTAAAGTGTGCAATCCCCGTGATCTCGAGTTTGATCCTAACACATGACTACTAATTTATGTCCATAAACTAACAGGTCTTTCTTTGACTGGTAATTTATGTTCAAAAAAAATAAAAATGGGTGATTCCATTCTTCAAGTGATGAACGAGTTGGTCAAGGTAGGAGAAACTATGGGCTACAAAATGGAAGGTTGCATGAAGAACATTGAAGTCATTATTGGCTCATAAGGAGATTGTAATGTTGTTAAATGAATTCTTTTTGTCCTTAAACATTCAAGAACTTGGTCATAAGGCCAAAAAAGGGTGGTAAAGGAGTTTTGTATGAAGCATAGAGTTAATTTTGTCACTCTTCAGGAAACTAAAATGAAATGCATGGAGTTGGCTACTATTAAGATGTTTTCGGGTAATTGTTCCTTTGATTATGCTTTTAGTTCGCCTTTAGGCAACTCGGGGGGTATTTTATGTCTTTTGGGAGCCTAATTTATTTGTCAAAGATAAAGTACATCCTCTGACTATTTCTTGGCTATTATGGGTACTTGGGTTCCTTCATCTACTAAACTCTTTATTATTTATGTTTATGCTCCTCAAGATATAACAGATCGATTTAGCTGCTTTTTTGGTCATTGTGGTTTGTTGGGTATTTCACTTTTGGCCCAAATTTTCAATTTTTTTTGTTTCAGTCCAAAAGTGATAGTTTCATTCCACTTTCAGTCCATTTTCACTAACTACATTAGTTATAGCCGTTGGCACATACATGTGACCCTCACGTGACAACATATTTTTTTCTATGTACTAATTTATTGACTACTAATATATATGAAAGAAAATATCACCCACCCACCACTGCCACAAAATTTTCAGTCTAAGAAAACATACAACCATCGTTTGTTGTCCTCAATGTGGATTACCAGCCATGATTTGTACTTCATGGACTCGATTTAATCCAGGAAGATATTTTTACTGTTGTTCTAAAAGGGTAAGCCATCAATTGTTACGTTTTATAATTTTTTTCTTGAATTTGACCTAATTTTGCAAATGTTCTTTCTTTAGGGTTCAAATCGTGGGATTATTGATTGGTATGATCCACCAATGTGTCATCGATCTGTGCACATCATTCGTGGGTTATTACAAAATATGAATGAGTTACAAGCAATTGTTGCTAAAAATCGTGGATCTACAAGAAGATTAAAGATGATGTTAGTGTTTAGTTGGGTGTTTTCCTTGTTTTATATCTTCTCAAATGACGTTAGGGGTTAGTTTGGTTTTAGTTGGGTTGACTTGTAATGGCAGTGAAAATGCAATAAAGGAGATATAGTAGTGAAGTTAATGTAATGCAGTCTTTTGTATGAATGAAGTTAATGTAATGTAGTGTTTTTGGTTGGTCTAAAAGCTTACTTGTATTGAATGTTAAATTACAAATACCAAACATGGCTACTTAAAGTTGAATGAAAAATACCAATGTCAATACACAACTTGGACCATTTGGCCAAAATGTACCAAAATGAGGTGTGACCAAAATGTACCAAAATGGCACACACTAAATACAGATAACCAAAGTGTACCAAATTGAGGTGTGGCCAAAATGAACCAAAATGTTACATTACTAAGAACCAAAATTCTCACATCTGCAAAATGAACCAAAATAACTTCATTGTTGAGAACCAAAATAACCAAAGTCTCATATAACTGCAAACCAAACTCTCACATAACTGCAAATGATTCAATTCTGAGAACCAAATTGATATGTGACAAAAATGAAACAAAATGACAACCAGTCATATATAACTAAGAACCAAAGTTTTACATAACTGGTGACCAAAATGATTCAACACAAAAAATCATAATAGTCTAACATAACTAATAACTAAACTGTCTTTAACAAACACAATAGTCAAACATAAAGTGACAACTAAATTCTTAGATAAACACAAAATAGTCTAACATAACACAAAAGCACCAAAAAACTTTAATAATTCAAACAACCAAAGGACTAAAAGTTACGTTTGTAAACTGCACGATAATAGCCATTTCATTCCCCATCTTCATTTTACTTTTGCCATTTGTGCCAGACTTCTTCCCGTTACCAAAAGCTTGTGGCCTTGCAGTAGCAGCTTGTGGCCTTGTTGCAGCACCTTCTAGCTTTACATCAGTAGATTGTAGCCTTGTTGCAACACCTTCTGTCCTTGTAGCAGTAGCTTGTGGCCTTATTGTAGTTAATTGTGCCCTTGCAGTATTTTTTAAAAGAGAGAGAGCCTATTTGCAACAGTCATTTTGAATCTTTAGGTAACAAATGGTGCTGCTTGCCTAATAATAAGTGGTGTAGAAGGTCTAATAGATGGTGCACTAGGTCTAACTGATGGTGCTTATGTGTTTGCAGATGGTGATGGGTTAACAGATATTGGTGTTGGGTTGAAAGATGTTGGTGTTGGGTTAACATATGTCGGTGGTGGGTTGAAAGATATTTGTGATGGCCTAACAGAAGCCGCTGATGTGTTTGCACTTGCATATAATGCTGATGACCTAACACTTGCACTTGCAGATAGTCTAATAGATGACCCAACACTTTGCAGATGATTATGACTGTGGCCCTCTTAGACCTTTGCATGATCTCCTGTTATGACCTAATTCCCCACAATGTTTGCACTTAATAGTCTTCCCTAATCTACTTAACTTCCCATTTTTCACTATACCATCATATAACTCAGCTACACTTTTCTTCCTTTTCCTTCTTGGTCTACCAATATGAGTATGATAATGTGGTGGTGTTAGTGTGATTGGGCTTGGTGACTTCTTCCACATGTTTGGTCCCCTACAAGGATTTTATCTTGAACCTATACATTTCTTCCCAAGTAGACAACCAATAATATTCACTCACCTATCACATAAGTTTACAAAATATGGAAATCACGAATAAAATTTTACAGAGCATGATAATGGATAAAAGTGAATTTATAATAAATTTATAACCACTAACATTCACTCACCCATGAGTCAGGTATACCAGGTTCCATCCCATTGTTTGCCATGTCCCAGATGCCTGCCACTACATGCTTGCATGGCATTCCTGTGAGCCTCTACTTCTTACATGAGCAAGTCCTCAGATTCATGTTTACAACACACTACTCTCCATAAGGACCAGATGCTTGATATAAATCTCCTCCATTCCAAGTAACAGTGAATTGAGCCTCCTTTTAATGTGATTGAAAATGTTTGTGGCATTAGGTGTAAGAGGCCCATTACACTTGCTTATCAGTTGTTGCACCTTGACTATCCTTTTCATAAGATAGTGTCTAATGAATTCCATGCAAATGATGATGGGCTTATCTCTGCCAATGGCTAATTGTCTATTGAGAACCTCATACATATTGTTCAAGAGAGCATCACATTTAGGTCTTTCTGAAATGACAATATGATTACATTGCTTTAGTTAAGAATGAAAGGGCATATTCTAAAAATACAATAAATATTAAACTACAATAATACATACTAGAGAAATGAGACCTGGCCCAATGCTAAGGTGGAATCAACTTCAGCCAATCATATACTTCCATATTGGTTCTTTTAAATTCAGCCATGTTTCTCTCAAACAATTGCGCAGTAGTCGTTGTAGCACACCTCCACAACAGATCTTTGTACTGCTTTCCTCTCCATGATAATTTCATGTTGTCATAGATATGTTTCAAACAATATCTATGTTCAGCTGCTGGGAACATTTCTTGTAGAGCATGTATAATCCCCTGTCATATAAGTTTACAAAATATGCAGAGCTTGAATAAAAGTTATAGAGCATGATAATGGAAAAAAGTTTACAGAGCATAATAATGTTATAAAAGTGAAGTTAGTACCTTTTGTCTATCTATCACAAAAGTGAAGTTTAAGTTTCTGAACAACTCCACATCATCTCCTACATAGTCAAGGAACCATCTCAAAGTGTCTTTGGTTTTAGACTCAACCACTGCATAAGCCAAATGGAATATTCCATTATTTGGATCAACCCCTACTGCATCAAAATATGTCCTAGATATGGTCCAGACATGAAACACCAATCTAGGCCCAAGAGATTTCTCTTTCCATCTTTAAATCCACTTTTTAAAGCTGACAAGCAAACACATATCCTTCTGAATTGTTGTGTGTAACTATCTAGCTCACATGTTCTTTCCACATCAATCTTTATTGTAGTGTCTGGATTTTGTTCTTGCAATTCTAATCCATAATCTTTTAACCTAGCATACTTATCTATGTAATCTCTAGTAACCCTCTCCTCTGCCATCTGTTTTTCCCTAAACACCTTTGCTTTTGAAACCTCCACTTCAAATTTCTTTTGTAGTTGGTATTTTAAAGCAGCTAAGGGTACTAGCTTAGGGTTTGGTTTTATTGTTTCTTCAACAGTTTTTGACAGAAACTTAGTTGTACACTTCCTCATATTTCTTATTTGTACACATGTATGGATAAGAAGATGTAAGAAAAGCACTTCGAATTGTTGATTAATAGCCAGAGATGGCTTAGAACCAATTGTTCATTATTTAATGGATCTTTCCGCTCTAATACTCTATCTTAGAGTTATCAGTATTTATCAAATCTGTTCCTATCTAACAGAACACTATTGGATCAAATGACAAAGTCATTGTTAAGAAAAAGATGTCTTTTCCCGGATGAAATGCAAATTGGATTCATGGAACAGGAGAAGGATTTCCCATTCCTTATCTGAAAAGATATGTGGCTATGAAAAGGGTTGGTTACACCTACAACCGAAATGGAAACCGAGTGTTTATTGGTTCAAAATGCAGAATCTCTGTGTGTATCGACCCGTGCAGTGTTGTAGCTAACACGTTAAGTATCCTTCCTGGGGAGTATGTTCGTAAGAATGAAACACAAAGGAATTAACGGGGGCCCACACAAGCTGTGGAGCATGTGGTTTAATTCGATGCAAAGCGAAGAACCTTACCATGGCTTGACATGCTGCGAATCCTCTTGAAAAAGAGGGGTGCCTTCAGGAACGCGAACATAGGTGGTGCATGGCTATCATCATCTCGTGTCGTAAGGTGTTGGGTTAAGTCCCGCAAAAAGCGCATCCCCCATGTTTAGTTTCCATCATTGAGTTTGGAACCCTTACCCACCAAGTTTCTTCTTTTGATTTAGAACAGTGTAGCAGCCATGGACAAGATTGAGAATCTTCCACTACTACTTTAGGTTTACCAGTTTTTTGGTATTCTTTTGACCTGTTTTTTTATTAAAAATCTTTGACTTATCAGACTGTGATCCACTAGCACAACTTGGACCATTTGGCCCACTAGGCCCAAGCTAGGATGCATTCTCATTAGAAAACTAGATGCAATTCCTCTACACTCAGCCCTTACCCTCACTTTATCATTCTTGTGGAAAACTAGAAGGGGGTTGAATAGTTTTACCAATTAAAACTTCGTTTTAAAATATTTAGATCGACTTATGTCAATCTATTTAGATGTGTATGTTGGACATTGATAGATAGATATATAAACGTGTAATGAAAGATAAAGAGTAAGAAGCACATAACCACGACACGCGTATTTATAGTGGTTCGGCTACAAGGACACCTTCCTTGCCCTACTCCACTCCCCGAGTCACCTACTCGAGAGTTCGTAATCACTACACGACACCAACTCCTTATGGCGGAGAAGCCTTCACAACTTCGCCTACTCTTTTTCCGGTACTAGGCTAACCACCGGGTTCTTTCACCAAGGAGAACCACACCTACCACAACGTCGCCTACCCTTTATCCGGTACTAGGCTAAGTACCGAGCTCAATTACAATGGAGGAACTACTACCCAACACTACACAACACCTAACCCCAAAGGAGACCCACTCCTTATTACAACAGCATCAAGGATATCAACATCCTTGAAAACAAACTATCACTATTTGTATAACAATGCACCTCATCGATTATACGACCTTGGCATCCTTCACTAATGCCACTTGATTTGACTCCTAGACATCTTTCACTAATTCCTTTGACACGAACGCTTGGCACCTTTCACTAATGCCTTCGTCTTGACTCCTTTAGCATTCTTCACTAATGCTTTTGACACGGACCTTAAGCACCTTTCACTAATGCTTTCGTCTTGAAGATGTTTTAGATGTGGTGATCCTAGAAATCTTATCAGAGAATGTACTCAACAACCAGGAGAAAAGAACCAAAAGGCGTACATTGGAGGTTCCTGGAGTGATAGCGACGAAGAGAAAAACAATAAGACCAAAGACGAAACATGTCTAATGGCAGGAACTTTAAAAGAGGTACACTTTGAAACTGAATACTATAATGATGACACATCTTCTTTAGATTCTCATGAATTAGATAATGAATATGATCATCTTTTCAAAATGAGTCTAAACATAATAAACAAAAATAAAGCTCTAAAATATGTTAAGGCAAATTAGAGAAAGAAATTTTTGAGTTAAAAGAAAAAGTGTCTAAACTCGAGAAAGGCAAGGAAATTGATCTTGGATGTACATCTCAAGATCTTAAACTTGAAAATGAAAAACTCAAATAAGTAGCATTTAAGCTAACTCAATTTGAAAAAAGCACCCATTCACTTAAAGGAATTTTAAACGTTAAAAAAACCTCCAGAGATAAAACGGGTCTAGGCTTTAACTTATTAGAAGCATCAACAAGTGGGACAAAACAAATTAAATTCGTCAAACCCCTGGCAGTTGAGCCTTCTACCGATGGTCCCCAGAAACAAGGAGATGGTCCCTCAAATATAAAGGATCGTCAGTGTTTAAAGGACCGTCAGCAGAAGACAAATCTGTATCTTTGTCAAAATCCATTTTAGGTCCTGCACCAAAACATTTAACTGTAATAAATGCTAATGTACCTATTGATAGTATAAATGAAGTTAAATGCTTTTATAAACCATCGCTAAAACCGGAGTAGGATTTAACAAACAAGTAATTAGATCAAAGACTCCACCACCTAGGAAAATAAATGTCTCTCAAAGACAAGTTAGAACAACAAAACCTAGGAGACAAAATTATCAAAACATGTATCATGTAGCATGGAATAACTTCCAACATAGTTATGTACCTTGGGGAAATTACTCTCCCTTTCAACATCCAAATCAAATGCAACTAATGCATGGGATGTTTTATGCTAACAACCTTGTACCCATGAGATATTGGGGACCAAATGTTTGAGTTGCTCTATGATTTAGTTAGATATGCTTAGGAATTGATTTGGAGCCCGATGAATGGATTAAAGATAGTAACTGTACGAATCACATGATGGGGAATCGAAAGCTATTCTCATCATATCAACCATGTAATGGAGGTAATCTCACTTGTGGAAGTAAACTCAAAGGTAACATAACTGGCAAAGGTACGATCACTCATAAATCTCTTACAATCACTAATGTTGAACATGTAGACAACTTAGGAATCAATCTACTTAGTATTAGTCAAATATGCGACAATAAATGCAAAGTGATATTTTTCGAAGAGGGTAGTAAGATCATTAAGGATGGAAAAGTCATTGGCCAAGGAACTAGAAAAGGTGACTTATATATCATGAAAATAGGAAATATATCTAATGACAATTTGTGCCTAGGAACCATTAACTATAATTATACATTATGGCATAGGAGACTAGGTCATGCAAATAAGCATTCGATTCAATCCTTAGCTTCTAAAGAGTTAGTTAGGAATCTACCAAAACATAAGTTTGATCAAAATTTTTGTGACGCTTGCAAAATTGGAAAACAATCACATTTTAGTCACAAAGCCAGAATGTAGTCTCGACCTCTAGATGCCTAGAACTTCTTCACATGGATCTTTTTGGCCCATCCACTGTGCGGAGTTACGGAGGAAATCTTTACACCTTAGTAATAGTAGAAGACTACTCTAGGTACACTTAGACAAGATTTCTTAAGAATAAAACGGAAGCCTTTGAGCAACTCGAAATATTCAGTAAGAAAGTCCAAAATCAATTAGGATGTCCAATAGTTTCAATTAGAATAGATCACGGTCGGGAATTCGATAATGAAGTGCAATTTGGAGTATATTGTGATGCTAATGTATTACACACAATTTCTCGGCTCCACGTACTCCTCAATCAAATGGAATGGTTGAAAGGAAAAATCGAACTCTACAAGAAATGAGTCGAACAATGTTAAACGAGCAATCCACACCTCAGAAGTTCAGGTGTAATGTTGTAGACACCTCAACATATATACTGAATAGAATCTTCATTAGATACCTGTTAGGTAAAACCCCATATGAAATCTTAAAAGGTAGGAAACTCGCTTTAGATTACTTCAAATTATTTGGAAGAAAGTGCTTATACTAAATACAAAAGATTATCTCACCAAGTTTGATCCAAAGTCATACGAAGGTGTATTACTAGGATACTCCCAAAATAGAAAAGCCTACATCATCCTAAACAAACACACAATGAAAGTCGAAGAATCCTTAAATGTGACTTTTGATGAAATTCCTCCCCCGCCTAAAATATCACCCTTGGTGCATGATGACTTAGATGATGAAGAAACTATTGAGGTTAAGAAAAACCTGGGACATGATATTGAGGATGAAATTCTAGAAGCCGATAAAACCACCAACATTAAGGAATCTAGGAATCACCCTGATAACATCAAATAATCCTAATATTATAGTGTCAATTTCCTCTTAATATGCTCATCATTTATATTGTTTTACTTGAAAATATACTCTCATTTATTAATTTATTATTTTCAGGTCATTAATGAGCATAAGAAAATATACAAGATTATGTTGGCCAGATAAGAGTTACGACGTAATTCCATACTCTACTTACGCCGTAACTAGGATTTACACTAAAAGACCAAAGTCAAAGCAGTTCAAGGTTACAGCGTAACTTCACAACATAGTTACGCGTTATATAATTCCAGACTTAGAAGAATTTTGATGGTCAAGATACTAATGTCGTAACCAATTTGTAAGGTTACAACGTAAAAGTGATGAATTTCACTACGAGATTTTGACGTTCGTAACCCATTCTTAAGGTTACTCCGTAAATGTTTTACTATGGATAAGATCGTCTAAGATACGATGGTTACGGCGTAACCAGTTCACAAGGTTACGCCGTAACTTTGATGAGTGTTAGGAATTGGAAATTCCATAGTGAAGTGTCGGTCACCCCAAATAAAATCTAGCATAAGTTAGCTCGTAGACATATCGTTACTTACGTTATTCAGTAGTTAATTAGTTAGTTATTAGCGTAGTTTAGTTTAGTGTAACACCGTGGAGGAAGGACGGGTCTTTACCCACTGTATGCCTGATCCACAGCCTGACAGGAGGGCGTGTAGTTTGTAACTATAAATACCCTTCCCACTAAGGGAAGGGTGTTGCTTCTGGGAATCTAACATTTCATTTATTTTATTACTCTCTTTCAATAACATCCACTCAACTCTCTTCATCTCTCTAACAATGGCTTTCTTGTATCATCATAATCCTAGACCACCCAAATCATTCAAACAACATAAAATTCACGATCCTACAATTGGCATCAGAGCCTAGGTTTTGTTGTTTTGATGTTTCGTATGGTTGTTGATGTGGTTTGGTATGCGGTTTATTGAGTGATTCTTGTATGCGATTTGTTTAACTTTGTGATGTGGTTCGATACATGTTTGGTGATGTTTTGATGCGTGATGTTTGTTAACTAGTGTAGTAAATGGTATATTGTATTCTTTATGGTGAGTGTTATTGTTGGCACGTACTATGTTGTGAATCCAGCTCAAACTATTTTTAAGCAGGTTTTTATGTAACTCGTATTCTGATGGCTTTCGTTTTTCTAAATATTGGATATGAATACATTCATCGATGCGGGTTGTCCAAACTGTCATGTTTCTCAATGCGGGTTGTCCTTTCCCAGTCCAGATTCAATGTATCTGGGTATGCGAGTTCTGTTAACTGGGCTATGCGAGTTGAAATATGCTTTTATGAAGCGAGTTGTCAAAATGTCTAGATTCAATGAACTTTGTGCGAGTTGTGTACTAGCATTTTGATGCGAGTTGTTGTACTGGCATAATTGTATGCAAGTTGACTGTTTTTATCAGAAGTGAGTTAGGTCATGATGCGAGTTGTGTATAAAAGCAAGTTGACTTTTGAGTCAACTCAAGTCAAAAGCGACTTGACACAAACATGGATGCAACTTGTCAAATGCATCTATGTGACTTGTCAAATTGACTGAAAAGGAGACGAAGATGATAAAGAATGCGAGTTGTTGATGAAGAAAACCAAAAAGACCACATCTCATGACTTCAGGTTGTGTAAAACCATCATCAGTCCTAGTTAAACAAATCCTTCCTACAACCAATCATGTTGGAATCACTCCTAAAACTATATTACAAGTGTTAGTAATTAATATGTAATAGTTTAGCTTAATTAGGCCTTTATGTTTGTTTTTATGCTTAGGCTTATGTAGAAGGCCCATGAGCCTATGCCAAAGCCCAATAAGGAAAGGAAGGGACTAGGAGTGTTGCCCTAGCTCCCTCTCCTATAAATAGTCTTGTAAACTCCCACTTGGGAGTTGGTTGTTCATTTTATCACATATCCTACGTGTATCCTTTCTTTATTAATATTCGCGTGTATGTTATCTTGTTCAACCGATCACTCTTAATCTATACTTCTTATATTGATGCTTGTGTTACATAAATGGGAACCTAACAGTGGTATCAATCGCCAAATAGTTGGGTGAATGATTTTGTTTTTGAGTTTTTCTTTCCTACGCGTAAGTCTTGGTGTTCAATCTTCAAACGTTTCAAAACTCTAATTTTTTCACTTTAAAACTCAAGATTCTTGCACTTTAAAGGTTATTTGGTGATAAAATTGAAGTTTTTGGCAAAAAGTTTGAAACTTTACGTGTATTTCATTGTTTTTGAGCTTGGTTTTATTCGTGTGGCTAGTTCTACGCGTAAGGTGTATAAGAGTTTTGGATCATCAAGTTTCACACTTTTGTGTTATTTTGATGATATTGAAGCTGTTTCATCATAAAAATCTGGTTTAGAAACATTTTTGGCTTGAAATCTCAGTTTTGGAAAAACTTACGCATAACAAAACCCTAATCTTACGCGTAAGCTCCATAAAGTTTGATCTTCAGTGTTCTTGGTTTACTCAGTGTTTTTCTTGCTTGGATAAGCCTGAAAACACTTCGACTATGGATATCTTCTACACTGGATAAGTGTAAAGGATTTTTGGGATAAAACCCTAGTTTTACGCCTAAGCAAGGTCCTTACGCGTAGAATCTCTTTCTGCCTAAGCATAAACTTACGCATAAGCACAGTCTTACGCCTATGCTAACTTACGCTTAAGAATTCTACTTCTAAGCCTTTGTTTACGCATAAGATAAGTTTTTCCTCAAGCTTACGCTTAAGCTATCACTACGCGTAAGTTCACTCTTTACGCGTAAGGATTGGTTTTACGCATAAGGTTCTTTCTTTGCCTAAGCTTGGTTTTTACGCATAAGGACTCTTCATCAACAAAGTTTCATTCGACTACAAAGATCCATTTTTCAACACAAGTTTCAAGATGTCTTAACCACCATACTCTAGCTACTTCCCTCATGTGTATCCTCAACAACAACAACAACAACTCAATCAACAACAACAATTTTACCAACAATTACAACAACAACAACAACTTCAACAAAAATTTCCTCAAGGAGCAATTCAACCACAAATGGTTCAACCACCCCCTAGTCTTCAAGTACAACCCTACACTAACTTTCACAATCAACATCCATCCAGGAATACTATAAAGGAACTGTCTTGGTTTGCAAAGATGTGTGAAGCTTTAAGTAGCCAACAATCCATTCATGAGGCTGGATCACTTGATAGACCTCCAATGCTCTCTCCCGGAAACTACGATCAATGGGTGATATGGTTCTTTAGGTTTTGTGATCTAAAGAAGCCACATGGAAAGTTCTTGAAGAAGATCATCCTGGAAAGTCCGTTTCAGATGCCTACTGTCACTGTACCCAGAGATCCAACTGCTAATCCACCAAGAGGTGATGTCACCAACGTTGTCGGTCTTACTGAACTCACTATTAATCAACTTCTACACTTTGAAGCCGATGAACTGGCAATGCAATACATCCTTTTGGGATTACCTAATCCGATACTTCAAAGTGTTGATGCTCAAAAGACTGCTAAAGCAATGTGGGAGCATATTCATCTTCTCATGGAAGGCACATAACTTAATCAAGAAGACATGGAATCCAAAATCTACTTGGCTTATGAACACTTCATGATTGAACCAGGGGAGACATTAGAATCATATCATCATCGATTCTCAGATATCATCAATGACTTGGACAAACATAACATAATTATGCCAAGAATTGCAGTCAACACTAAGTTCCTGAGTAGTCTTGGTCCTGATTGGGAAAATATGTCATTTTCATCCGTCAAGCGAAGAATCTTCATCATGCTACTTATGGATTATTGTACGACTATTTGAATCCCCATAAAAAAGAAGTGTACAAAGAAAGGGTTATCCGTGGACAAACTGTTTCACCCTCACTTCCGGATAATCAACAATTAGCTTTGTGGGCTCAAGCTTGTTATCCTCAATTTCCAACATTACAAACTGTCTTCACAAATCCTCCACAACCAACTGCTACAATTACCCCATATGATCCGTCACAGAAACAATCTGAAGAAACTCAATTGGTTCCATACAACAACAACAACAATGATCAAGCACTTTACAGTGAATCCAATGAGGATGCAGAAGCTTTTGATGCATTGCAACAAGGGTTTGAAATCGAAATAAATAAAAAGAAATTATTATGATCTAGCAAAACATCATCTCAGATCCATCATCAAATCAACTTATATCCTCGTCTACACTATCAATCAAACAAGACTCACCCATGTTTCAAAGATCTCAGTATCATCGTGGCTACTCATGCTAAAACATCTTGACATCATTGGTCATACACACGATAAAATCCATCACAGATCTCATAAGAAAAATGAATAAAGATTCAATAATGGATCTCAGCCTTGTTTCATTTGTGAGTGGTTCTTCAAACTCATAGATTTCAATCAATCTATTCACAATGAAACATATAGCATCACAGATCGAAAACGAAATGGACTAAATTATTTTGATCTCAGTCATACTTTCGTTACTTTAAGGCTATTATACGAAAGTTAATACCATCACTGATCAAAAGCTTCCCAGCAATATTCGATTATTCAGAAGCAAGAGTAATACATTGATGTATTATCTTCTTCTCTTTTCGGTCTAAATGATTCTCGGTAAAACAATTACTAAAGTATGACCTCTTTATCCGAACATATAAAGAAAAACAAATTAATATAAGTGTTAATTGTCATCTTTGGTTCGTTTCTCTCATGTCAAAACTATTGAAACTTACCAAATATCCTGGGTTTTCCTCAAAACCGAATCCATGTCACATGCCATCCCTGTGGCTTGACAAGATCTAGTGTGCCCATGATAAGGTTATGAGATAGGGGTTCGTGAATCACGTTGGTGTATCAATTGAGAGCTTTTATCTCTATATGAATCGGTGTTATTTTTCTGTGAAGGTGAGAATTATTAGGAGAAATGATGTTAATAGAGGCGGACTGAATTGTAAGAATAATTAGGGTTTGATAGAGGAGTATTTTTAGGGATAGAGTGTTATGTGAAGCATTTATATCCCTTGAGTGCCTGGGTTTTAGGGTTGTTTGATCGCGGGCTTTGTTTGAGCCGAGTAACGTGTGGGCCTAACATTTGATCTAGACCGAGTTGAATACTATCTTAGGAGGCGTACATTTGATTAAAATGGGCCATGAACTATACATGTATTCTGTGTTGTTATTTCTTACGTGGGTCTTGAGATGTTATTTACTATCGTAAGAAATTATTGGTATAGTTTCCTTCTAGGTAATTTGAGGAGTGTATATCCGTGGTATGTGTTAATTCGACCGGGTGGAATATTTTTTATCATATTGTGCGTTTTGAGAATAGTCATTGGTCCAGGCTTGTGTTGTATATGTGATGACTTGGTTTTTGATAATAGACTGACGGGCATTTCAAAATTGGATCGTAATGATGAGATTTGTTATATGAGACTTGGATATTTTGTTTAAAAAAATTTGATGATCATGAGATTTGATGGTGAGATTTATTTTGAGGTGATGATGAGATTCGTTGAGTTGTGCGGTTTGATACTTTGGTGTATACACTTTCACGGAGAATATTACGTCACGGCTTGAATTGATGATTGAACGAAGTTGACTATGGGGTTGTTTGTATTTGGTATTTCTTACTTGGATTTGAAGTGTGGTTTTCCAGGCGCGCTTACTTATTTCATCTTCTTTCTTTCTACCCTTCCGCGAAGATGACTTGTTTGGGCTTTTATTGAGTGTGATAAAGACTTGGCTATTTAGTTACTGTTTGTGATTCTTTCTCGCTTAACCCACAACGTAGCTATCACTTCGGTGTCTAACGCAGTTGAGGATACGTCAAGAGGTTTTGTACATTGGGTACACCGTTTCTTCTTCACAAGTATTAGTGCAAGTTTAAGTAACAAATCTGGGGAATTCTACTTCATGTTCAAGTTTGGCATATCGGATTTACTTCACCAAATGGTCACAGCAATTTCCGACAGAATTCGTGAATGATGTGTTTACCAAAAGGTTTGTTGGATGAGATGTTATCAGCAATTCTCATGGAATACTCTTCGCTACATAATGTCAATGATACTTCACAGTATAAGCAAAATCTTTCTAAAATCTTCAGCGTCAGTCATGACTTTTCAAGATGTTTGCTTATGACATGAACTTCTCGTGCTAATGGTCGTACACTTTATGATGCTTCCGAAAGTTCGAAACCATCATGGGGGAGAAACGTGTACTTTGGTGTGTTACGGTCAACCTCAGGGGGAAGTAGTTTATACTACTTGACTTTGTATGGTTTGTGAAGGTGTCTACATATGGGTAAAGAATTATTGATGATATTGTTGATGATGGAGAATGAACTGTTGAAGAACCGCTGCATGTTCCCCTAAAACAGATATTCACCGAAACCAAAGTTGTTATAACACAGCCAAGCTGACATTGTTTACGGTTTTGTCTTGATTTTGTAAAATCCCGTGAAAGAATCTATTTCTCGGTTTAAATCATAGACTTGTAAAATCCCGTAATGATGGAATCATCCTGGAGAAAGGAAAGTGTATTTCGGGATCTTATCTGATGCTGGTGCTACGATTTCTATTTCAAAGAAGGGATAAAAGGGTGTACCTCATGAATTGGGTGTTTGTTTGGATTGTCCTCATGGCAGTTTGGTTATTACATAGTTTTACGGGGTTATGTGCTTTCAACCATGGTCGGGATGAACCCATTATCATAGTTCACTTAAAACGTAAAAGGAGGCTAGATTTGAGCTTTTAACCAGAGGATGTGAAAATGGAGCTTAATTCACTATTATTTATTTGAGGATGAAGTGAAATATCACGGGCGAGTGTACTTAGTATCTGAAGGTACCGGGGATGGTTGGATGAAGATTCTTCAAGATCCTTGTTCAAGCTTATTATCAAAAACGAAGACTTGGAAATCTAGTTATTGCTGGGTGATTTTTTTCCTTTTCTTTTACCACTTGGGGGAATCAGGCTCTTACCACCACAAAATAACTATCACTTTAAGGAGTTACGTTGTAGTGCTCAGTGTCACATTCAATTGTGGATTTTCAAAAGGTAATGTACGTCTTATACTTGATGGTTGGTTGGTTGAAGAGTATAGAGTACTTAGAGAGTACTTAGAGATTCTAATGGAAATCGGCACCGCTCTTTGTTACATATGTGCAAGTTTAAGTCACGAGTTCGGGTTAGTTTACTTCAGGGTCAAAATCATCATATTGGGTTTTCTCCATCAGCTATCACTACAAAGAGCCTACTGAATGATAATGGGGTTGATTACAAGTTTGCCAAGAGTAGATGAAAAGAAAGAGATTATGACGTTTTAACACAACAGTTCAAGCCTCGTTCTCTAAAGAAAAGAAAAGTGTACGTTTCAGTGCGCTTTATCTTCCAAAGAAGAGAAATCTTCTTATGACGTTTGAACACAACAGTTCAAGCCTCGTTCTCCAAATAAAAGAAAAGTGTACGTTTCAGTGCGCTTTATCTTCTGAAGAAGAGAAATCTTCTTATTTATGACCATTCTCATCAACATGCTTCATGATTTTTCCATGCGCTTTGAAACATCAAGTGAACCGAACTAACGATGATTGTTATCTTATTCCACTTGCTCGACTATAATGACGATGGCGACATCATATGCTACTTTTGAAGGGGAGAAGTGTGAAGAGACTACATTATGAATATATTCACTTGCTTAATCAAGAATGGCATATCCGTATGCAATTCTTGAGGGGGAGAAGAAGTGTGATAATTCTGGATGGTTGATTGACTTATGAGAATATATGGTCATACGGCTCCTAACTCATGTAAGAACCGAGCTTCTTCTTATCGAGTCATCTTTACATGGAGTTTGTTCTATGAGCCGTTGGTTGACATCTTCTCACGGACTGATGAGTTTAACGACAAAGTGCTTCCTGTTGCGGGGCTGATTTCCTTGATGAACATTTTTCTGTTCTTGTTTGATTGGGAGGGATTTGATTAAAGGGGATTTGCTATATACAAGTTAACGGGAATGCATGTGGTGAGAAGAAGATGTTAACCTTCTATTCCTCAACTGGACAATCTAGAAGAAGGTCGAGTCTACAGTCTGTTCTACATTTTCTGCTGCATGTTAGAAGACTAAAGACGAGTTGCATTTAACTATCAAAAGACTTCTTCATAATCCGGGCAATTATCAAACAGATTGTTAGTCTAGGGGAGAGCACTAATTGGGGGAGAGTGAAATGTCGAATTTAATCCCCAATTAGACTTGCTCACATTATTCAGCAAGTTGATTCTCACAAGATTTCAAGTGTTCTTCTCAAAAGATTTCTAGTACATGAGCTTATAATATGTTGCTGATTCTGAAGTGTCAAAACCAGCAAGGGAGAAGAAGACACACATCTAAACACAAAGTGAGTAAACTTGATGAACTTAATTCTTCTAAGTGATTGAAGATATCTCGGGAAGACAAATTTCATGACCGTAGAGAAACTCAAGGTTTTACTCATTAAGGCTTTTAGTGTTATTATTCCAACTACGTGGGGGAAGAGATGTAAGAGTTAGTTTCTGATGATTAAAGAGGTACACAAGTATGACATATTCAGGGGAGATAAATGTATAACATGAGGGAGGTGTTAGCAGTTATTCTTTCGGTGGGAATGTGTGTACTTCGGGTTCTTGAGCTTCATACACGATCATCAGGGAAGAAAATTTTTTAGCACAAACATTGGGGAGGTGTTTTCTTTCTGGGCATGATGTGTATTCGGGAGAGTTCTTAGATATTAGTGTACTTCGGGTTCTTGAGCTTCATACACGATCATCAGGGAAGAAAAATGTGAACATTGGGGAGGTGTTTTCATTCCGGGCATGATGTGTATTCGGGAGAGTTCTTGAGCATTATACAAAAAGACTGACTGCATCAATTCATCTACTTGGGGGAAGTGGTCTCTTAACAACCTTTTGGTATGGATCACTTCAGAGTTCAATGTAAAAGGAATTTGAGAAGAGGTATTCAAATGTGGTATGATACGTTGTTGTTCTTCTTCTTGATGATATAACCCCGAATGGAGAATCTCGATTATCGTTCTTAAAAGGAGCAGCGAGATTTATGATAATGGTGTGCTTCTCTGTACACCTGGCTAAGGCAAGCTTGAAATAGAGCTTGAATCGCTCATCTAATGGATTTTCGGTTTGAGGGGAAGCTGCCAAAGTCTCTCTTTCTCAAAGGCTCATGTTCTATCTTTCTATTCTGGAGCCTCGGAAGCTTTGGTGGTGGAAGTTTAAGAGATGACGACTTCTATCTTCTACGACGTGCTGTTCGATATCCTTATCTCGGTACTCGTATCATCATCTTCTTAAACTATATCATCTAAACTATCTGTGTAAATATTTTTCAAAAACCAAATACAAAAACATAAAACCAAAAAAAAGAAAATAGAAATATAGAAAATTTCAAAAACCCATAAAAATTTGAAAATTTGAAAAATACCAAAAATATGTTTTCTCAAGACATGTCTTCTTGTATCGATAACATCAACGGTCTTAGAAATGTCATTCAATAATGGCACGGGACCATAGATGAAGTTCGAGAGGTGTAAATATTCTTTTCCAAAACATGTCTCTAAATATGGCTTGCAGTTACTTCAGACTGTAACCCGTTCTTCAAAACTATGGTTTGCTATTATTTCAGATAGCAACCCGCTCTTCAAGAAAGGAAAGTGCTGCGCTAAACCAATTTTAAATATTTCGTGCACTTATCCTAAAGTCAAAAATGAGGAAAGTACGTCGAAGGACTGCTGTTCCTACACAAATGTTTTTCCGTCTAAAATTCTTCAGAAAAATATTTGTTGTTCAAAATGGTGGAAAATGAGTTGCTTGAAAAATCAATCAGAATCAGAGTTTTTATAAAAATTGAAAACTCAATCAATGACTTCAGCGCTTTTAAACTTTTCAGAAAAATAAGTCATTGATTGAGGGGGAGAATGTTTTCAAATCTATATCATCTAACGAGCTCATCTAATTATCCTATATGCTTAACTGAAAATGATGTTCACCTACGTTGAAGGACTAGGTGCCTAGGATATGATTGTTAGGATTAGATGATTAAAGTTTGATGAACACATTATTCCCATGCCTTTACATGATCTGATTGTGTTGGAATCACTCCTAAACTAGAATTCAAGTGTTAGTAATTAATATGTAATAGTTAGCTTAATTATGGCTTTTATGTTAGTAATCAAGGCTAGGCTCATGTAGAAAGCCCATGAGCCTATCCAAAGCCCAATAAGGAAAGGATGGGAACTTGGTGTGTTGCCCTAGTTCCCTCCTATAAATAATCTTGTAAACCCTCACTTGAGGGTTGGTTGTTCATTTTATCATTTCACTCTTACGCGTAACCTTTCTTATATATTCGTGTGAGTGTTAAGTGTTCAACCGATCACTCTTTATCTATCTTTCTTATATTGATGCTTGTGTTTCTAATATGTTGACCTAACAGTGGTACCAATCGCCAAATAGTTGGGTGAACTTTATTTTGTTTTTGAAGTCTACGCGTAAGTCTCGGTGTACAAACTTTCAAACGCAAAAAGCTTTATTTTTTACAATTTCAAATCCAAGATTCTTGTACTTTTAAGGTTATTAGGTGTTAAAGTTTAAGTTTTTGGCAAAAAGTTTGAAACTTTACGTGTATTTCTTTGTTTTTAAGCTTGATTCTATACGTGTTATCATTTTACGCGTAAGGTGTTTAAGAGTTTTTGGATTATCAAGTTTCACACTTTTGTGTTCTTTTGGTGATATTGAAGCTGTCTCATCACAAAAATCGGGTTTAGAAACACTTTTGGACGGAAATCTCAGTTTTGGCAAAACCTACGCGTAACAAAACCCTAGTTGTTACGCGTAAGCATTCCTTGGTTTGATCTTCAGTTTTCTTGGTTTACTCAGTGTTTTCTTGCTTGGATAAGCCTGAAAACACTTCGACTTTGGATATCTTTTACACTGGTATAAGTGTGTTAGGTCACCATATATGTAACACAAGCATCAATATGTAGAAATAGAGAAGAGATAGATCGGTTGAACAATAATCAAACACACACACACGTATGAATAGGACCGGTTATGCGTAGAGAGTGAATGAGAGAATAAATTGAACAACCAACCCTCAAGTGAGGGTTATTACAAAGTATTTATAGGAGAGGGAGCTAGGGCAACACTCTTAGTCCCTTCCTTTCTTTTATGGACTTGGGCCTAGGCTTATGGGCCTTCTACATAAGCCTAAGGCTAATTACTAACATAAAAGCCATATTAAGCTAACTATTACATATGAATCACTAACACTTGAATTAAGGTTTAGGAGTGATTCCAACAATCTCCCCCTAAGTGTTAGTGATGAATGAATGCAGACGGTGAAGGTGCTGATGTAATAGAAGCTTTGACGTCTTCTGACATTCTTCTTTCTTGTGAGAAGAAGTGTCTTGATTCGAACAATCTCCCCAGTGTAGAGAAATTGTTTCTTTTGAAGTATTCTGCTTTGACGTCATCATTTTCTTTGTTCTTTTGTTCTTTGTTCTTTGAAAGTGATAGTATGTTGTTGTTTTCTGCATCAGGTCAGCTTTGTAGCTCTAGTGTCTCCACGTCTTTCTTCAACATGCTCACACATTCTTTGACGTTGGATTTCAGTACTGATGAAGTTCTCTTAGTCTTTAAACTTTGTAGATTCTTTGACTTTGATGAAGAATCATTCTCACTTTGTGTTGCCTCTTGAGTGAACTTTCATTAGTGATGTTGTTGGTATGAGCATGTGAAGAATCGCACGATCATCCGCTCGAGCTTCCATAAGAAGAAAACATAAGAAAGGTTAGTAATAAGCGGATTCCGGCACTTACAAGTTTGAACTTCGAGAGTGTTAACGGCATAGTGTGAAAACACAACTCTAATTCTCACAAAGGCCGTTCTGAACCGGAGTCCCACAAGTGAGATAACGCGATGTACGAAGTACACCTACTGATTCAGATGAGTCGCTGAGGTACACCAAAGCATCACCTCACGACTGTAGACCGTTTGAGACACACTAAGCGTAATCCACGGGGAGTTACCGAAGTGACCTGCTGTCAGGGCTGTTAGATGTTGACTCTGGCAGGATTTTCCATTCAATCACGAGGATCACAGTTGTGAACCTCTCATAAATGTTCTCGACAGATTGCTAAGATCCGTGAAGGACTCGATAACGTACCACTGATGTTCTTATTGTTGAACAACAAGTGATGAAATGTCAAGTGTACCTAAGAGATCTTCTGATGAATCTCGTGGCTCTAGACTCAATAGTGCGTTTTGGTTTTCCTGAGTGGAGACTAGGGAGAGGGTCTCCTTCTTCAATACCAGCAATCTCTAAGAGAAAGCCGATAGTTTACGTAGGGTTCCCTGTGAGAATGAAACAAGCTTCTGTTGAGAGAAATTTGAGTGGCTAAGAAGGTTTAGTGCATGCGTCACTGGGTCCATGATGACTTTTAATCTTCAATACCGGTGTCCTCTAGTGACAACCAGTAGCATATGAATTGAACCCGGTGTCTGCCCTAAGTTGAATAATCTGGAGGGCTATTTCTTTTCACCATTTTCTTTGCATTTCTTTTTAATTCTTCAACTCCTTCTTTCTCCGATTCTTATTTTCTCCTTTTTATAATCATACCTAAGGACTTCTAATTCTAACTATTGGTAGTGTCCTTGGGTAGATCCCTCCGGCTCTGGCGGATCATAGGACAGTTATTCCTAACCTTAATCACCTTATAACTCCATTGCCATAAAACCATTTTCATGAAAATCTCTCGAAGTGTTTGTGAATGAAAAACATGTTTGAACACTTCAAGAGTTTTAGATTTTCAGAAATACTCCCCCTCCACATGTGCTTAAGAGTTTTTACGGAAATCTGCATAGTGAAGAAAGAGCGCGCACTTTTTGAATTGATCGAATCAAGATAGACAATTCCTTGCGAGACACGATTACGTTGCATAGTTAAAGAGATACATTGTCAGCTTTTAGGTGAAAACTAGCTCTAATAACTACCTCGAAGATGTGGACAACCCCGAAAGGTTGTCAAACCCGTCAAAGTTCATGTCTACCAAGAGTTTCTCGAATGGTACATTCTAATCGGACAAGTCCTTTGCGAGACACGTTTACATCACTAGCGAACTAGCTTGAAATTATTACCCGTCCGGTACAAGTCTTTTCGAGTTACTAACAGTTAAGATCTCGTCAATTCGTTGGTTAAGACTATAGCACAAAGATTCATTTGCATTTACACAACCTATTTCTTATCACATAGTTTTCTCCCCCTCAAAAATGGCATATAAATGTTATTTTTGAAGAAATGTTGAGAATAAATATGACCATTTTGAGTTTTGTGGGAAGATTACACAAAGAACATTTTGTGAACAAAGTTTTTAAGTCAAATACTCCCCCTCAACAAGTGATATAAACGGTTGAGGTTTTGAAAAATCATAAGGGGAAGTACTTGTTCTTTTGAGTAAAACCTTTGAAAAATGAAAGGTTTGATAAGTTTTACTCAAAAGTAAGAAGCTTTCGCTCCTTTTATAAGGATTGTGGCACTGAAGCGTACCACAGGGTCCTTTATTTACAAGTACGGGTTGTACACTGTTATGTGTGCACAAGCCATTTTCATTAATAATCACACATCCAAATTAGTATGAAATTAAAACAGATTAAGGGGTACCAGGAATTTCAGGTAGGTCAGCAAGAACTCCAGGAATGCGAACTGATCGTTGATAGCCTGTGAGATTAATGCGTTGACGACCACCTACGAAGCTTTCCAATGTTCTGAAATGGTCCCTTCGAAACAACCTTTCATCAATCATCTTGATGATTCTCTTTACATTCCGTCTTTCCTGAGAATTCCATCTCGTTGGTGACCCAATTCCTTGTTGAATCGCTTTTAACGGGTATGCTAGCCCATCTCTGACATGCTTCAATGTTGAATCTCCAAACTTATGAATCTCATTACACGCCATCAAGCAGTTGCGGTAGAGTGCACTGCGGTAGACTACTCCAAAGGGTTTGCTGATGATAGTGAATTGAGGGAGATGGTTGATGTCAGGAAGTTCTAGCTGCGGTCTGGTGAAGTTGACACGAGTCTCATACGACTCAACATCAAGTTGCAAATCTTCTACACGTTCCTGGATCACGATGCTTCTGATGAAGATGAGTAAGGACTTGATCTATTCGCGTTGAATTTCAGTCGAGAATTGTCTCATTCTTCCCTGTACTTTGGCAAGATATAGATCTTCAATATCATTGAGAGACAAATTATGAAAGTCCGCTTCACAGAATGCATAGTCCCTTTCGTCTTGTCGTTTGGCGACAATATGCTTGAAAGGTGTAATCCCATTTGGACGAAAGAGCAACATGCTTAACAGCAACGATCCCTTGATTACTGTACACTTCATGTTGAGATTTACGAACCTGGCAGCTTCTGTAGTAGATTCGTCGGCGTTCCGGCCAATGGTGAATCCCGTACAGTGCATTGAGGTCATACTCTTCCACTCTGTTGTTGAACATGTGGGTAGCCTTTTCCTCGATGGCTATGCAGTTTGAGTAAATGGCTGCCGAACGGAAGTGTCGTGATGTAGCGTATTTCTTTGTCACATCGCTACCATGTAGAAGAAATTCCAAGTCGTTGTTGAAGAAGTATCGAAATGGAATCTTAGGTTGATCTGGTTGACCAATGGTAGGTAGAGGTTTGGTCCAATCTGTGTAGTATGGAGCGTTGTCTTTTCGGGTGTAGTCGATGTTTGCTTCAGGGTTGAGCCAATCAATGTTGTTAGACATGGCTCGTGCTATGTTTTCAAGGTGATATTCAACCTCAATATCACTTTCCGACCTGTCTTTGATTATTTGGAATGCTTCATTCTTGATTCATTTCAACTCTGATTTCGTCATCTTCTTCACTAGGAACTTTGATTGTACTAACTTAGCATGCTCCAGCGTACTACCTCCTACCATATCTTGGTCATCAGTTAAGGCGGGTGTAGCAGCAACAAGTGTGGAAAACCATTCGTATTCGGTGTCATCGTCGTCTAGCCATGAAACGACATCATCCTTAGTCTTCCTCTTCTTCTTCTTCTTAGGCCTAGAGGAGGATGCTGGTTCCTTTGTTGTGCTAGGAGAGATGGGTTGTTGTTGGGGGTCAACGATTTCCTCATCGTCACCACCCGTATACTCAAAGTGATCATCGGTTTTCTGAGTCTGGGGTGGTAACTCAGAATCCTGAGGTTTTTTAGTAGAAGAGCGAGGAGGAGATCGTGGTTGAGCAGGAGTCCTTTGGGGTGGAGGTTGCATTGAAGATGATTCACCAATTTTCTTCGAACGTTTAGGCTCATCATTCTTATCCTTATCCTTATCCTCATCGTCTCTTGGACGTTTAGGCCTTTGAGCTTCTTCCCTGTAAGCTGATTTGAGTTGGTATTCCAGCAGTGCTTCAAACAATTTACCTTCGTAGGAAGTAAATGTTGCAGATCGTTTAGACATTTGAGCTACAAGCCTGTTAACCAATTCAGCATCTGAGAATATTATGGGATCAACTGGGTTGATGTTGACATGCATTGGTGTTGATCTCATAGTTTGCTTGGCCAAATGTAATAGATTTGGATAAAGTTGTTTGGTAAACATCTCCTTTGTAACTCCAGGAACGATGTCAAGAAGGTACTTGTGAGTGTAACCTTTGATCATCTCGTTCATTTCCCCTTGAAGATCACGTTTCATGAACTTCTGGATGTATTCCCTTTCAACTTGCATCTTTTCATTCTCATCATGAAGATACTGTACCCGATCAGCGAGAAAATTCAGCTTCTTGTAAAGCACGTCTTTCTTTCTGACCTGTTTGACAGCTTTAACGATTCGTGTCTTAGATTGAGAGATCCAAGAGGCAGTTGGCTTCTTCACTGATTTGGATGTGGATCTGGTTGATCTTTTGGATGGTGGTGGTGAAGAGTGAGAGGATGAATCTGATGATGAAGAGTCATGAGGAGGTTCAGGGTCCTTAGGAGGTTCAGAAGTTTTCTCCTTGGAACGAGTTGGACTATTGAGAAGAAAATCATCATAGTTCACTTCGTCATCTTGATCGGTTTTAGCCTTTTCTCCAGCCTGAATCCTAGCTTCCTCATCGGCTTTTTCTTTCTCAGACTTCTATTTTTCTGATTCCTCCGGGCGTTTTTGTTGTTGCTCAAGAGTGGTGGCACCAGTTCCCTTATCGGGTTGATTAACCGCATCAGGAATTGGTGTAGATTGAACTCCGCCACTTGACCCTCCGGGGCCACCCATTTGATCCTTTGAAAATGCTTCGGCAAGATGTTTATGTCTGAGTTCCTTCAACTTCTTTTGATATTCCTTTTCTTCGTCAAGCTGGTTCTTCTTACGAACTCTCCTTATCATGTTCAATCACGGGAGTTTTCCCTTTACCTTTGTCATTTGGTGGACTTGGAGGTTTAGCTACTGATGGAGTTATATCGGTTGCTATTTCAGAGTAGAAGACCTCATCGTCTGATTCGGTTTCCTCAGAGCTTTCGTCCACTAGATTTCTTGGCGGTTCAGGCTTAGGTACGGGAATAGGAACAACTTCCTTAGAAGGAACTTTCCTTTTGAGTGGAGGTTTCCTCTTCGGGAACTTCCTTTGACTTTATATGCTTGCAACACTCCTTCTTTGCCTCTTCGGTTTTCTGGTAGGTGTACCAGAAGACTTATCATCGAGAGAACCAACTTTACCTTCATCAACTGCTACGGATACCTTTTATATGAGTAAAGCTGTTTGATTTCATCGAGAGAAGGTGATCCGGCAGACTGACACCTTGTTTCTTTGTTGTTGATTCCTTAAATCATTTGTTAGAGTAGGTTGGACAACATGTCGTGATTGTTGGGGTCATTGATTCTTTTGGGGATATCTGGGTTAAACCCAAGTGCTCTTTGGATCAACAGTTTTGTATATCTGATATAAGGGATCTTTGAGCCAAGCTTCTTGAGGAATGTCATCATGTCGTCCCATATTAGAGCTTCGACTTCAATGTGCTTCATGTTGACCAAAGCCCAAAATATTTGCAGTTCAATGAGCTTGGGATGCTCATAGCCACGACCGAAACAGATTTGGTGATGATGATGTAGAGAGTTCTCCAAGGTTGAGGAATATTCTTAAGATCCACATGTGAATGCTTAGTGATTACTCCTGTAGCTTCATCATAACCAATATTGATCGGAAGCGTAGAAGCATCTCTTAGATTGGTGTGGCATTGAGTTCTGTTGGCTCGATGATCGGAATGAGAAGAACAGCCCGTAAGTCTACAGGTGTGATGGTGACTTGTTTGTTATTGAGAGTCACCGTCACAGCGTTTTGACCTTTGACCTTTTGCATTGTAGTCTAGAAGCGATGAATGTAGATCTCGGAGCGATAGCGAGTTGGAGAGCATGTTCGATAAGGATGATTCTTGAGAATATCCACAGCAATCAAGCAAGAAGACTCGGCGGTGAGAGTTTCAAAGTCAACTCGAAGGTTGTCCTTTCCAATCTTCATCGGATAGCCATTAGGGAAGATATCGAAGCGGTGAGAACATTTGGTGCATCCACATTCATTTGAGCGTCCATGTCGTGATCTGAAAGATATTTAGCCAAACGAACCAACATATCGAAAAACATTATGTTAGTCAACAGATGGTTTTATTGTCTACTTATCGAGTGTGATGTGTCAATGATTGTTACGAGTCCAAAGTCACTTGTTTGTCCAATAGTCCAATGAAGTCGTGATAAGTTTCGTGAGTTAATTAACTTTAAGTTTTAAAGTCCATGTTGTCACTTATTTCTCACAACATATTAAACGTTTAAGTTTATTAGTGACATTATTGGTTTCATGGCCTTATGATTTATTTATTTACAAGTTTACACGCGTAACAATTCATAATAAAGATTAAACAAGGCTTAGGCGTAGAAATGGCAAGCCTATCGTGAAGCGAGAGGTATACGCGTAAGCGCAAGCTTATGCGTAAGATCCGACTTACGCGTAGAAATATTACGATGTAGGAAAAGGGGACCTTATGCGTAGAGCTTACGCGTAGGCGCATATAAAACCTTACGCGTAAGGCTTACTCGTAAGAGTAGACCTTATCGCGTAGAGGTCCTTGTTACGCATATCCTTCACAGGATACGCGTAGTCCCATATGTAGAACCTTACGCGTAAGATTACTCTTACGCATAACCTTCTACGCGTAAGGTGATCCTTATTCGTAGATTGCTAATAACCTTGATTCTGAATTTCACGCATAATAAACCTGAAATAAGTTAATCATAGCACCAATTATTAACACATATATTCAATATTCATCAGATCAAGCATGAATAACTCATCAAACAGTTACGCGTAAAAAAAAACCCTTAAGCGTAAACCTAAACCCTAAGGTTTAATTTCTACGAGTAAGAGATTTAGCCATAGGAATTGCACCAAAATGATTCTGGTAAGTCTAAGTAGCCTATTGTAGGATCGTAATATTTATTGTGTTGATGATTCGGGTGGTCTTGGATGATCAAAATACATGTTTGCCATATTTAGAGAGAGAAAGATAGAGAGGGTGTTCTTGCTAGAGACTTGGTTCTCAAATGTAAAAGGTTAGATTGAATGAAGCACCACCCCTTCCATCCATGGAAGGGGTATTTATATTTACAAACATAACGACCTCCTATCGGCCTG
Source organism: Chrysanthemum makinoi (assembly GCA_910596185.1). Taxonomy (NCBI): domain Eukaryota; kingdom Viridiplantae; phylum Streptophyta; class Magnoliopsida; order Asterales; family Asteraceae; genus Chrysanthemum; species Chrysanthemum makinoi. The sequence continues at coordinate 125,110,974 of OU343224.1, read as the reverse complement.
TGGATCAGGTATACAGTGGGTAAAGACCCGTCCTTCCTCCACGGTGTTACACTAAACTAAACTAGGCTATAAACTAACTAATAAGCTACTAAATAACGTAACTAATGACAAGTCTACGAGCTAAACTATGCTAGATAATATTTGGGGTGACCGACACTTTAACATGGAATTTCCAATTCCTAACAATCTCCCCCTAAGGGAGGTCACCCCATGATTTACATTTTGAATCCTAGCATTCTTTCTTTGTCTTTGTTCTTGAGCTCGTAGACTTCAATTCTTCAATTCCACAATCTTTGTGCTTTAGTAGCGATTCTTTCAAAGTCCGATTATTTTGTACTTTCAGTGGATGCCTTTAACTGATCCACATCTTTGATGATCTTTGAGCTTTCATTGAGATCATCACCACGATAAATCTCTGGATCACCCTTTATTGTGTTGCCATCATGTGTTGTTGTGACTTTCGGACCGACATGCTCACACTTTCGGATCATGACATCTTTTCATCAGAGTAGCGGAAGCTTTTCTTGGTTCAAGATATTTGCGGCGGCAAGAACATAGTATAAGAAATATCGAGCGAGGTTACGTAGATATGCACCAGTCATGATTTCTTCAATTAAGTGTGGATGCTATGAGCATGCGGCTTTGGATTGACTCCTCAATTCTGATCAGCTGCAACCGTCTAAGTGTACCTGCAAACAATAGTTAGCAATAAAACACACGAAAGTGTCGTTGAAATAAGGTACACGGCCCACGGTTCCCCGTTGATCAGTACAAGTACTGCCTGTGATCAGGTAGGATTCCTAAGAATCTTCCTTGACAGGGTTTCAGCATTTGTTCTAGGCGTTCTCAAACCGGAACGTCTCAAAGAAGACAACACGGAGTGAGTGAACCAGCAAATTGAGATTTACTGATTGATAGAAAATGATTTGAAAACAATCGCGTACTGCTTAAGAGAAAGAGTTTTGCAATACGACGAAGGTTTAGAAGAAGAAAATCATTTTTTAATCATAAATACCCTTTTGATTTTGAAGATAATACACAGTCGAAGTGCTAGAGAAAAAGAGTTTTTGAGCACAACGACCGGTTTTCCAAAGGTATCCGTCAATCCTTTTCCTGGACCAAGTTTGATTCACGAGTGAATCGCCCCATCGTTTCTATCCAGTTGTCACAAGCTTGATCTTACGAGAAGATCTCACATGTTACCTACCAAGAGCTTGTTTGATGTTGGCTCTAGAAGGATTTCCATCTTCATCGTGAATATTTTTACATATCACTCGGATGTTCTGGCAATACCACAAGGATAATGCGTAGGACTCTTAATATATTCTTACTTTCCACATTGTGTGAAACAGCAAGTCTTCATTAATTTAGTGTCCTAATGAGATATTGTGGATGATCTCTTGGCTCTAGACTCAATTGTGCATTTTGGTTCCTATGCCGGAGACTAGGGAGAGGGTCTCCTTCTTCAATATCAACAATCTCTAAGAGAAAGTCGATAGATTATGTAGGTTCCCCGTGAGAATGAAACAAGCCCTTTTAAGAGGAACTTGAGTAGCTTGGGAAGTTGTAGTGCAGTGCATCACTGGGTCCATGATGTCTTGTCTTCAATACCAGTGTTACCTTAGTAACCACCAGTAGCATATGTATTGAACCCGTTTTACGCCTAAGGTTGAATTATTGGAGGGCTATTTCTTTTCATCCTTTTCACATTTATTTCCTTTTCATTCTTCAACCCCTTCAGTGCTTACTAAGACTTAATTACTAGAACCTTGTTGGGTTTATTCCAGTACTAGCTCTGTTTCAGTCCGCACTCTTCCCATATCTCACTTTTCTCCTTTTTTCAATATACCTAAGGACTCTACACTATCTAGTGGATTGTCCCTAGGTAGATCCCTCCGGTTCTGGCGGATCGTGGGAACGAATACCTAACCTAACCATCCTTATAACACCATGCATAAAGTAAATTGGTCGGTCTTTTAGTATTGTTCTTTTCTTCATGAAACCAATTGAAAAATCATTTGGAAAAACAATCAAGGTACTTGTGATATAAAATCAAAGCATTTTGTACCTTAATAGTTTTGATCATTTAGAAAACCTCCCCTCAACATGTGCATATGATTTAAAAATTGTTTAGCGCATGGAGGCAAGAGGACTTTGAAATATTTTCTTGATCACAATTTCCGTAGAAAAAGCCATTTGATTTTCTTGGTAAATTCTCCCCTTCAATATGTGCATAGGATATTTGAAATTATTTCTATCACATAGAGGCAAGAGTTCATTTGAAGCACAACCACGATTACAAAAGCCATTAAGAAACCATTTGCTCCCCCTCAATATGTGCATCGATAACCGAAAGAGTTTAGCACATATTAGAGAGAACTAGCACTTTTGAATCAAATAGATCATCCTTTATCAAATTTCATTATTAAATCACAAATTCTCCCCCGATCAACAATATCAAACCCTTTGAGATTTTGGATCCCAAGTGATTTAATAAGGTTTGGAAAACATGGGAGAATATGTACCTGATTAAAAACTCTTTTGGTTTTTGGTTAAATGCTCCTCCATAATCATGTGCATTATGTATTTCAAAATCGTTTGGCACATGAAGGAATGAGTGCTTTTGAAACAATCACCCTTTGAAACCGTTTTGAGATTTAAATCACGATCTCTCCCCCGATCAAAAATTTCAAACCAATTGAGATTTTGGATCCCGATTGATTTAAATTATTTGGAAAATTTTGGGAAAAGACGTGGCAGAATTTAATTATGAAAAATGATAGATAAGGAACAGATTTAGACATTAAAGATTGTTAGTGTCAGGTATGATAGTTTTAAGAGATCTTTAAGAAAAATAAAACAATTTCACAATCAAACAAGAATAGAAAGAATTTCATTTTGAAAGACCTTGATTCAAAAGAAAAATCATACCATGACATAACATTAAATCTTTAGATCACCACAAATTTTGTACAAACCGGAACTTTTGTGAAGAAATATCGTTTGAAAATATTTTGTTTTAAATCACTCTCCCCCTCAATTGATGACCGTAGTCGATGATTGAGAGACTTAAGTTTTGATAAATTGAAGTCCGGTGATTTTCAAAATTAAGTCCAATTAATTTTCAAAACAATATTTTCCATTTTCAAAACAATTTAATCAAATTTGTTCAAAATTGTTTAAAAATGGTATCCTGCACAAAGATATGTTAGGTGGTTGAGAAGCTTCTGTTGTTGCTGTAGGGCTTGGAAGAAAAACCGTCTGCTGATGCAGTGGGACTTTTTGAGTTGCATTTTAATGCCAATTGAGGTCAAATTAAGCTCAATTTCTTCATTTGCTGATGAAGAAAACCGTCTGCTGATGTAGTGAGACATCTTACGTTGCATTTTTTCATGCCAACTCTCCATAGAAGTCCAATTAAGCTCCGTTTCTTCATTTGTCAACCCAAGATATAGTTACCCTTTCCTTTCGGCATCCAATCATCTTCAATTGTGGGATCCGGATCGGGAACATTCTTATGTACCAATATACCTGCATACGTTAGTGAACACACATACAGATATATGGTGGTCGACAACACCCAAACAGCAATCGACTAATAAAAGTCAATCCAACATATCAATCAAATCATGTAAGGTATGGGAATAATGTGTTCCCCAAACTCTAATCATCTAATCCTAACAATCTTATCCTAGGCACCTAGTCCTTCAACGTAGGTTAACAACATTTTTAATTAAGCATATTAGGATAATTTAAGAAAGCCCGTTAGATGATATAGATTTGAAAACATTCTCCCCCTCAATCAATGACTGATTTTTCTAAAAGGTTTAACAACGCTGAAGTCATTGATTGAGTTTTCAATTTTTACGAAAACTCTGAATCTGAAAGATTTTAAGCAACTCATTTACCACCATTTTGAAAACACAACAAATATTTTTCTGAATAATTATAGATGGAAAAACATTTGTGTAGGAACAGCAGTCCTTCGACATACTTTCCTCAAATAGTTTTAGGATAAGTGCACGAAATATTTGAAAATTGGTTTAAGCGTAGCACTTTCCTTTCTTGAAGAACGGGTTGCTATCTGAAATAATAGCAAGCCATGGTTTAAGCACGGGTTACAGTCTGAAGTAACTGTAAGCCATAATTTTAGACATGTTTTGAAAAAGAATATTTACACCTCATGCTCGAACTTCATCTATGGTCCCGTGCCATTATTGAATGACATTTCTACGACCGCAGATGTTATCGATACCAGAAGACATGTCCTTGAGAAAACATATTTTTGGTATTTTTCAAATTTTCTGATTTTTATGGGTTTATGTTGATTTAATATTTTTCTATTTTATTTTTTTGTTGGTTTTATAATTTTGTATTTTGTTTTTCAGATAAATATATACAAAGATAGAGTAGATGATATAGTTTAAGAAGATGATGATACGAGTACAGAGATAAGGATATCGAGCAGCCCCGTTGTAGAAGAAAGAAGTCATCATCCCTAAAACTTTCACCACCAAAGCTTCCGAGGCTCTTGCATTTGAAGAAAGAAATTGAACCATCTGAAAGTGAAACTTTGGCAGCTTCCCCCCAAACCGAAAATCCTTTAGCTGAGCAGATTCAAAGCTTTCTTTCAAGCTTCTCTTAGCCAGGTGCACAAAGAAGCAAACCATTATCGTCGAACTTGCTGCTCCTTTTAAGAATAATCATCGTGATTCATCATTCGGGGTTATATCATCCAATAGAAGAACAGCAACGTTTCATCCCACGCTTAAATAACTCTTCTCAAATTCCTTTTCCCTTTGAAGTCTGAAGCGGTCCATTCCAAAAGGTGTCAAGAGACAACTTCCCCCACGTAGTTGAATTGATGCAGTCAGTCTCTTAGACTAGAGCTCATGAACCCGAATACACATATACCCGAAGACAGAGAAACTTATACCATCGAAGTAGCAGATTAAGTCCAATAGCCAAAGAATAACCCGATGTATACTTTTCTCTCCCCCTGAAGAAAGTGTATGAAGCTCAAGAACCGAAGTACCCGAATGCCCAAAGAGAATAACCGATAACATTGAAGAAGCAGGCCGAATCGATTATCTGCGGAGGACTATCTCTGCGGATTTCAACTTCGAAATAAGTGATTATATCTCTGAATCACTGATTAAGCACTCAAGTGAAACAGTTGAGCATCCCCAATATACACAATCTCTCTCCACGATGGTTGTGATAACATCAAAATCATCACACACTTGTGTACCTCTTTTATCTTTAGAAACTTTCTCTTACATCACTTCCCCCCCGTAGTTGGAATAATAACACTAAAAGCCTTGATGAGTAAAACCTTGAGATTCTCTGCGGTCATGACAATTGTCTTCTCGGGATATCTTCAATTACTTAGAAGAATTAAGTTCATCAAGTTTACTCGCTTTGTGTTTAGATTTGTGTCTCCTTCCCCACTTTGGTTTTGACACTTGAGAATCGACAACTCATTGTAAGCCCGTATACTAGAAATTTGATGAGAAGAACACTTGAACTCTTGTGGGAATCAACTTGCTGAAGAATATGAGCAAGTCTAATTGGGGATTAAATTCGACATTTCACTCTCCCCCAATTAGTGCTCTCCCCTAAACCGACAATCTGTTTGATAACAGCCCGAGATAAGAAGAAGTCTTTAGATCTTTAAATGCAACTCGTCTTTAGTTTTCTAATCATATAGCAGAAAATGTAGAACCGACTAAAGACTCGATCTTCTTCAAGATTGTCCAGTTGGGGATCAAAAGGTTAACATCTTCATCACACCAAAAAGCATCCCAATTAACTTACATCTCGCAAATCCCCTTAACTAAAATCCCTCCCAATCAAACAAGAACAGAAAGATGTTCATTAAGGAAATCAGCAATCGGGCAAGCGAACACACAAGATGGTAACACCAAACTACCAATCACATCAAACAAGAACAGAGAGATTGTTCGAATCATCATGTTGATGTATACGTGAAGCATTAACGGAAGCACTTTGTCGATAAACTCATCAATCCGAGTGAAGATGTCAACCAACGGCTCTTAGAAGAAACTCCATGTAAAGATGATCCGATAAGAAGAAGCTCGGTTCTTACATGAGTTTGGAGCCATATGACCATATATTCTCAGATATCGATCAACCATGCAGAATTATCATACTTCTTCTGCCCCTCAAGAATTGCATACGGATTTGCCATTCTTGATTAAATAAATGAAAATCATCCGAATGTTCTATTCACACTTCTCTCCCACAAAATAAGCACATGATGTCGCCATCTTCATTATAATCGAGAAAGTGGAATGAGAAAACAATCAGTGGTAGCCCCGTCACTTGATGACTGAAGCGCATGGAAAAAGTATGAAGCATGTAGATGAGAATGGTCATAATAAGAAGATTTGTCTTCTTCCGAAGATAATGCGCACTGAAGCGTGCACATTTCTTTTCTTTAGAGTACGAGGCTTGAACTGTAGTATTCAAACGTCATTATGTTGAAGTACGAGGCCTGAACTAATGTGAACAGACGTCATAATCTCTCTCTTTTCATCATCTCTTGGCAAAACATGTAATCAACCCCATTATCATTCAGTAGGCTCTTTGTAGTGACAACAGATGGATAAAAACCAATATGATGAATTTGACCTTGAAGTAAAATACCCCGAACTCGTGACTTAAACTTGCACATATGTAACAAAGAGCGGTCTTGAGAGACTTCTGCCCATTTGAATCTCTAAGTACTCTATACTCTTCAACCAACCAACCATCAGTATAAGGCGTATATCACCTCTTGAAAATCCACAATTGAATGTGACCTTTGGGCACTACAACGTAACTCCTTTAAGTGATAGTTATTTTGTGGTGGTAAGATCCCAATTCCCCCAAGTGGTAAAGGAAAAGGTAAAAGACACCCAACAATAACTAGATTTCCATGTCTTCGTTTTTGATAATAAGCTCGAACAAGGATCTCGAAGAATCTTCATCCATCCATCCCCGATACCTTCAGATACTAAGTACACTCGCCCGTGATATTTCACTTCAACCTCAAATAGATAACACTGAATTAACCCCGTTGTCACATCTTCTGGTTAAAAACTCAAATCTAGCCTCCTTTGACCTTAAAAGTGAACTTTGATAATGGTTTCATCCCAACCATGGTAAAAGCAAATAACCCCGTAAAACCATGTAATAACCAAACTACCATGACGAATATCCAAACACACATCCAATTCATGAAATACACCATTTTATCCCTTCTTCGAAACAGAAACCGTAGCACCAGCATTAAGATCCAGAAATACACCATCCTTTCTTCAGGATGGATCCATCATTACGGGATTTTACAATTCTATAGTTTAAACCGAGAAATAGTTTCTTTCGCGGGATTTTACAAAACCAAGAATAAACCGTAAGAAAGATCCGAAAATGCACTTTACTTTTACGGGATGTTTTCATTGTCACGGGATTTTACAAGTCTATGATTTAAACCGAGAAATAGTTTCTTTCGCGGGATTTTACAAAATCAAGACTAAACCGTAAACAACGTCAGCTTGAATGTGTTATGACAATTTTGGTTTCGGTGAATATCTGTTTTAGGGGAACATGCAGCGGTTCAATAACTGTTCATTATCGAACATCAACAATATCATCAACCATCCAATAAACACTTTGGTAAACACATCATTCACGCATTCTGTCGGCTGTTGCTGTGACCATATGGAGAAGTAAACCCGATATACCAAACTTGAACATGAAGTAGAATTCCCTAGATTTGTTACTTAAACTTGTACTAATCCTTGTGAAGAAGAAACGGTGTACCCAATGTACAAAACCTCTTGACATATTCTCAACTGCGTGAGACACCGAAGTGATAGCTACGTGGTGGGTTAAGCGAGAAAGAATCACAAACGTAACTAAATAGCCAAGTCTTTATCACACTCTATAACTGCCCAAACAAGTCATCGTCGCAGAAGGATAGAAAGAAAGAAGATGAAATAAGTGAACGCGCCCGGAAAACTTCACTTCAAAGCCAAATGAGAGATACCAAACAACAATCCCGTAGTCAACCGTGTTCAACCATTTCTTCAAGCCGTAACATAATATTTATCGTGGAAATGTATACACCAAAGTACAAACCCTTATAGCACAATAAGTCTCATCTTCAAATCACATCATCAAAACTCATCGACAGTAAAAAAAAAATCCAAATCTCATAAGATCAAAGCTCATATATACGATCTAATTTTGAGAAGCCTAACCACAGTTTTGAATCCGATCCAATAAGGAAAAATTAACCACGATCCAATCAATAGATCCAAATGTTTATCCCAAAACCAAATCTTCTGCCGATACACATCAGTTAGGCCCAATACATTGTAAAGCGCATGACCATGAAACCTTAAAGCATTAGAAAGCCAATGACTACATATGCTCACATTTGGGTCTAATAGTTAGCTCAAGCCTAAATAATGATATACGACTTAAATTCATTAAAAACACACTTCAATAATCCAAAATGACCCAAGCCTCACATATATGCGAATTATATCGGATAACACATGTTCACTTGCTTGCAAAATGTGTACATTATTACAAAGTGATATACATTTCCACTGTCCATTCACGAATTTAATAACTTGATCACCACATATATCACAACCGTTTAAAACACATCTCCTCTTGGCCCAACATATAATGTAACAGATTAATACCAAGTCCAAACCATGATTGCGTCCAAGTCAATGAAAAACACTGATAGGCCCATTAAACACTCGTAGCACCAGATTAAAAAAAACACTCCACATACCCTAATAATTCGGGGACCATATAAGAGACCACATAAAACCAACCCTAAAAATACTACTCTAATATGTCGCCTCTACAACAACTACTGTTGAGGAAGCACCACCAGTTGATTCTACAACAACAGTTGAACAAACCGCATCCAACGACGCTGAACCAGCTGATGATGTTCTAAACAATGAAGTACCCTGATGTGCTACGATGGTGCAAGTTTTAAAAATTTATAAACACGATTTAACCGTCTAACCTATTAACACATACGAGCAAGTATACTCGTCCGTAATAGCAAAGTTTGGTAAGTCGAGATCGTCCCAAGGGATTTTGTGTTTGAAATTGATTTGTTTGAAAAGATTCCAACAAGAAAGCTTGTCAAGGCTTCCTCAAATAATTATGTTCTAGTGAAATTCAATAATAAGAAATATATATACTTGCGTGTAGTCTATAATCAATCATAAATAGTATTCATGAAGGTTTGGTGTATACTCTTAATATGATGCACAAATCATAAGCAAATGATTCCCCAACCATGGTATATGTTTGTAAAAATCATTCTAAGAACAAAAACATTTAGGTAATCCTTTCGGTCCTTATCCCAATGATTATCCTATAGAAATTCCATTTGTTTGCAACATGTTCTTATTAAATTTGTTCGTACGAATCTTTCGACCCTTTCGTGATGAAAATGTTCCTAGTCTCGTTTTAATAAGCAAACATGGTGGTTGTCAATCACCATATCCCCATACTAGTTTGTCACTTCACTTTTTGGAATAAAACACAAGAGAAATCCTTTCGGTCCTTTTTCTTAAAACATTTTTTATCAACAAATCAAACCAAGACTAGTATTTCTCCAACAAACTCATTTAAACAAGATCATATATACATGCATCACATTTTTGAGAACACTAATATGATTAACTACATCCCAACACACAAGTATATCCCAAAACTACTCCATGATAATAATAATAACTAAACACAAATCATAACAAAGTAATTCTAACAATTCAAGAGAATAGAATTCCATAACAAAGTTCATAGAATACCTAAACTTTTGTGATTACAAGAATTAGAATTCGTGGATTGTAGCAACCACGAGCCTCCAATCACCTAGATTCACCGTACAACTCCAAACTACCAAAACTATGGATGAGACTTGTTCCCTCCTTGCTCTAGGACGTTTTCAGTAAGAACTAAGCTTTTGGGCTGAATAATATGGTTGGTATTAGTTTAGGTGTAAACTAATACAATTTTGGTTGTGTCACACCTAGTAAACTAGGACTAGGTTCATTATATAGCCAAATGTGCTTGCTCAACTGTCCAAAAACATTCCCAACAAGTAAATATCAAGAAATGATCGGACTCCAATGATTACGGGGAGTTAAGGCAACAATAAATGCAACTTTGTGTAACTGCAGCACGAGAAACCGGATCGGTTTCATTTTGACCCAACACCCAGTCGGATCCGGTTACGGGTTATGACCGAACGGCTGGGTTTATGCTGTTTTGACTTTTTGTTGACTTTTCGCCTATACGCTTTATTCTTTGCTCTCGCTGATAATTTCCAAGGAAAAACTTGATCTTTCCTTGTTGTAGATACTTAGAAATCATTGAGCTTCCCAATCATTGAATCCAAAAGCTTCCTAGCTCGACTTCTTTCCTCGAGAATCTTCCAAATGTGCATAAAAACTTCATTTCTTCATTATTGATACTGGCTACATATACATACACAATACGCATCTTTGCACTTTTGCAACAGTTATGAGTAAATATAGCCGATTATCATGCACAAAACTAACAATAACGCTACTAAAAACATGTTCATTTTAGGCGTTATCAAATTCCCTCACACTTAAGCTCTACTCGCCCTTGAGTAGGTCTAACATTTGCAAAGATTGATTTCAATTGTCTTGACACCATGGTTCCGAAAATGTAACAATTATCCCAAAAGAGATAATCATTGTTTTGCTTATAATATGTGAAAACTTTTGTTGGGTTTTTGGTTCCTTGAATCATGAATTATTTTAAGTACTGGAACCACGGACAGGTTTGATATAACCACGGACAGAAGAATGTAACCGCTGATGAAGACAACCACGACTAGTAGTAGTGTGTAACCACAGACAATATATTGTAACCACGGCTAGTGTCTTGTATAGTCGGTTTAGTTTATTGTATTAGATAAATATGGAAAAGATATTTATCTTGTAGGTTACGTATTGTATTATGTAAAGGACTCCTTAGTCTATAAAAGGAGGTCCTAGGTTAGATTAGATATACATAAGTTTTATATCTAAGGTCGATACACTTTAAGGTTGCAAAACCCTATCTTGTAAGAGTATTATTAATAAATAATATTGAGGTGTTGAATGTTAACTGTTCTTCTTCTTAAGATTAAGTGTTAAATTCCGCGTAATACTTAATAAGCTTTTATTCTAAGTCAGTTTCTATATTAGATCGTTTGCTCAACTGGGATCAACAAGTGGTATCAGTGCTTGGGGAGCTCGTTACCTAGGGATTCGCAAGGTTTTATTGGTCGAAGAATGGCGAAAAGAAGAAAAACTATGAATCTGAAAAATTCTCGTATTTTTCGCATTACAATTTTAAAAGCGATAATTTTTTTAACCGTTGGATCATAACGAAATTTTCGATGGGCGTTCTCTATATATTCATCTAACTTTTCACTTTGGAGGGATTCTCGATCCGAGCTCTCAATCAAAAGTTATTATGTGTCGGTTGGCTGGTTTAACAATTGAATTTTTGGGTTTTATGCATATTCAACTTCTTGAATTTGTGTTACTTGTTCTAATTCTTGATGGAGGTTGTTTATACATTGTGTGGTGTTTATGATTCATGGTTAGAAGAAGCTTTCCTAGTTTTTTACGAAACCACTTCTAGTGTTTTAAAGAAACCAGCGATAGTGTATTCTCGAAACCAGCGATAGTGTATTCTCGAAACCAGCGATAGTGTATTCTCGAAACCACGATAGTGTTTTCGAAACCACTTCTAGTGTTTTTCGAAACCACTTCTAGTGTTTTTGAACCACTTCTAGTGTTTTTCTTAAACCACTTCTAGTGTTTTTCTCGAAACCACTTCTAGTGTTTTTCTGAAACCACTTCTAGTGTTTTTCTTGAAACCACTCCTAGTGTTTTCTCGAAACCACTGCTAGTGTTATCTCAATTCCAGCGGTGTTTCTTGCATTTTTGTTTATCTTGATGAGGTTTTGGAATTGATGGGAAGTTGTACATGTTTTTGGTACTGAGATTTTTGGTGACACACACATGGGATTTTGGTTCGCACACACAAGAAGATTGGTATTTGTTCTTAATGGTTTTAAAAAGCTCGTTTTTGAATTATTTGAAGAATTGATTACGAAGAAGGTTAAATATCATTTATTTGATGTTGTAGTTGAGTTTCACAGGTTTGTGTTCTTATTATATCTCAAAGTGGGTGTTACACTTTTAAGATAACTTGTTCGTGCTTAAAGGATGTTGACGAAGACTTGCAAAATCTAGTTTTCATAGGTCAAGGGTGGATGGATGAAGACCTAGTTAACTATCACTTAAAGGAGTTACATTGTAGTGCTCGGTGTCTCATTGAAGATGAGGATTTTTCAAGAGATTAGGTCTACTTATATGGTGTTAGTATAAGTTTGGAGTCACGTAGATAAACAAGACATAAGACACAAGTTTGGGTTATTCTACTTCTTTATCAAGTTTGTTATATTTGGTTTTCTTCACAAGTGATCATTACAAGGAGCTTACTGATTTGAAGAATCATTTTCATGCATCACTCAAGGGGAAGTTTCTACTGCTTACATTCTCTATTTGTTGATAACAAAAAGGGGAAGAGATATTGGAGTGCGATGGCATGGATTAAGGGGAAGACAAAGGAAGACAAGAATGTTTTATTCACGGAGATGTTTACATCTCAACTTCTGCTACTTCATCTAGGGAAGTTCGTACACGACTTTGTTTGTTTTGTCATCATCAAATAGGGGAAGATTGTTGGGTTTTAGGTTCTTTGGATTTGATGAGACAAAATAAATACAAGAATGAAACAAAGGGACTTAAAGTGACAAAGATGAAATCTACTAAAAGATGGAAGGACTTGCTTGCAAAAGAAGATTTATTATTTAGTCCTTCGTAGTATTTTGTAAACCCTAATCCTCTAGTATATAAAGAGGACATCCGGTGTAGGTTTTATTGATTAAGTCTTCCATAACTAACTTGTTTAATATCATGTGCAGGGCAATCTACAAGATGAGCTAAAATACAAAGGAGTTTTTGATAGTGGTTGCTCTGGGCACATGACTTGGGATGGAAGCAACTTGGAAGATTTTGAAGCTTTTGATGGAGGATATGTGGCTTTTGGCAATGATCCAAAGGGATGAAAGATAATTGGAAGAGGCACAATCAGAACAGGGAATTTAGACTTTGAAAAAGTCTACTTGGTACAGGGACTTAAGTACAATCTATTCAGTGTTTCTCAAATGTGTGATAAGAAAAAGTGGGTACTTTTTGGTGAAACTGAGTGTGTGGTGTTGTCTTCGAGTTTAAGATGCCGATGAGAAGTTTATACAGACTTAGGGTACCTAGGAAGGAAAAATATATACTTGTTTTGATCTTAAAGATGTAATTCCTAATAGGTTCTTAACCTGTTTGTTTGCTAAAGCATCTGTGGATGAGTCTAAGTTATGGCATAGAAAATTAGGTCATCTCAATTTTAAAACAATCAATAAAGCGGTAAAAGGCAACTTAGTGAAAGGGTTACCTTCTAAGGTTTTTGAGTGTAAGGAACTGTGCGTGGCTGTCAAAAAGAAAACAACATAGAGCTTCTTGTAAGACCAAAATTGTCAACACCATTACACAACCACTGTTTATGCTTCATATAGACTTATTTGGACCTACCTTTGTCAAGATTTTGAACCATAAGCGATTGCCTAGTTATCACTTGATGATTATAGTAGATTTTCTTGGGTTTACTTTTTGGGCGCTAAGAGTGAAACTAGTGAAGTTCTCAAGAGTTTCATTACTAAGATAGAAAATCTAGTAAATCATAAAGTAAAGATAATCAGATGTGATAATGGAACCGAGTTTAAGAATGCTGTGATGAATCGGTTTTGTGTAGATAAAGGTATAGAAAGACAGTTTAGTGTTGCTAGAACACCACAACAAAATGGTGTAGCTGAAAGGAAAAATAGAACACTAATTGAGGTTGCTAGGACTATGTTGTCAGAGTCTAAGTTACCAACTACCTTTGGGCTGAAGCTGTAGCATTTGCATGTTATGTGCGAATAGAAGTAAGGTAGTGAAGTCTCATAACAAGACCCCCTATGGGCTGTTACATAATAGGAAGCCAATGATTGCATTCCTAAAACCTTTTGGGTGTCTTGTTACTATCTTGAATACCATAGACTACCTAGGCAAGTTTCAAGAAAAAGCTGATGATGGATACTTTTAGGCTATTCTACTAATAGTAAAGCCTTTAGAGTATACAATAGGAGGACTAAAATTGTTGAAAAGAACTTACATGTTCAATTTAGTGAAAAGACTCCTAGTGTTGAGACCAAAGGACCGAGGCAATGTTTAACATTGATATGCTAACCAAATCTATGAATTATGAGCCTATCATTGCAGGAACTTCCACTAATGTTGATGCAGGTACTCAAAAGAATTATGGTGCAGAAGCAATTTCTAAGGAAGTTGATTCTCCTCAAGAGTTCTATTTGTTTGAAAAGTGGAAAGCTAGTTCAGTCTCACCCCATCATTGATAAGCAAGGTCCCACTGATGATGATGTCTTGAATACTGGAGGCAATGTTGCTCATCATCAAGATAAGGATGAGTTGTTGCAGGATAACTTAGTGTTGGTAGAAGAAATTGAAAAGAAGAAAAAGCGTCTGCAGCGGATAAGCCAAAATAAGCACGGATAGAGTTAATACAACCCCTGCTAAGCCAACAACTTCTACCACTGTCATTACAAGTGAAATCCGGTATGTAAGTCTGATAGTAGTACTTTCTTTGGTCCACATACAGAGCCATTACATGGTGAAGAGGAGTATCCACATGATCCGATATGCCCTTTGATTGAAATTGATACTTATCGATGATGAAGACATGGATGATTTCTTCAATGCTGATTTAACTAATTTCGAACATGTCATTCATGAAAGTCCTGTTACCTCAACAAGAATACACAAGATTCATCCCAAGGAACAAATACTTGCATCTACTGGTTTCACCAAAAAGCATCATTCCATTTTCCTTTTTCCCTTCCCCCTTACGATATTTAAAGAAGCACCACAACACGGTCTGGAAGACCAAGAACCACCTCTCTGTTGTTTGGGAGTGGTGGGTTTCTTGCTCGTGGTCTTGTTTGGGGTTGGGATGATGAAGGTTGGAGGTTTGAAGTTCTCTTCTTTGAGAAGTCATCGAGTCCTCGGATGCCTCACTTGGATCCACCACACTATCATCTTTGATGATGGAAGAAATGGGGATTTTCTTGGTCTTGGTTCTTGTGGAGGAAGGTAAAACGCCATGGGTTAGTATCTTCACTTGCTGATGATGAGGATGAGGAGGATGTTAGATCAACAACCTCCGGTTTATTCCAACTAGGGTTCCACATGGTGATTGAGGTTGATTGTGGATTTTGGAGAAATTAGGGTTTGATGTTAATTGGTGTGTGCGTTATGTGAGATTTGGGTTTCTTTATATAAGCAATGTTATGGGTTATGGAAGTAAATGAGGGGCAGGTTAAATGTGGTTGAAGAGTTAATGAGATTCTTGGGCGTTGGACTAATATTAATCCAAAAAGTTGACCATATTGACTTACATGTTCTAACTGCGGATAGGTCATTTGGATCCCCCGATGGCTTTTTCTAACCACTGATAACCATAACCTTCTTCTCTGTGTTTGTTTTGTTTTTTTGTCTTGCAGGTGTGAAGGATTTGTGTACATAGGAGCTGGTGTGTTAGCTGCTTGTGTTTGTTTTAAAAAAAATAAAATAAAATAAAATAAAATAAATAATAAAAATAAATAAAAATAAATAAAAATAAATAAAAATAAAAAAAATAAATAAATAAATAAATAAATTTTGTGTAATCCTTCATATTTTTGTGAGATCTCTTTACTAATGACACAGATTTGCTTGCTATAACTTTTGGAAGTTTGGTTGAAGTGCTACTATGTATCCACGGATGGTTTGTTTCTAAACGCGGATAGTTGCTCGCAACCAGGATAGCATTTTGATTAGTGGTGGATACTACGAGGGGCTGCTTGGTAACTTTTGCAAAAGTATATTATTTCCCCCAAATCACGGATGGATCATTTATTTAATCTTCAAAACACTTCAATTGGCGCTCACTCCTAACCCTAATCACTTATCTTTGCATAATTCACAAATCCCACATCATAACCATCATTCATCACAATGGCTGAAAAGTATTCCACTACACATAACCTTGTTGCTATTCTCACCAATAATGATCGATCTGAAGGGTTTCATCAAATCATTGATTTCCTTGTTCACAGTTCTATTCACTATGCCTTACCTGTCACACCAACCATTTTTAAAGCCTACATACATCAGTTCTGGAGGAAGGCTAAGCTTGAAAAGGTTGATGGAGTCGAAGTGTTTGCTGCTTGTTGTGGATGACCATGCTATTTCGTAATGAGGAGCTCATCGGGGGAGGTTTTAAAGTTTGATGATCTGATGGTGTTGATAATCTTTCGGATGTTGAGATTGTTGTTTGGTTTGGAAAGGTTAGGTTATACACATAGAGGTGATAAGGTACAATATTTTAAGAGTTTGTTTTCCAAACAATGGAAGTTTCTTATTCATACCTTATTGATGTGTATGAGTAATAAGACCACAGGGTTTAATGATTTTCCTTCCAAAATTGCTCTTGCTATTACTTGTTTGTCTCGATGGAAGAAAGTTCAATTGGTCTAAGATGATATATGAGGGGCTAGTACAAAACATTAGGAAGAAGGGTAAATACTATTTATATCCTAGGTTTGTTCAACTGATTGTGGAAAGTCAAATAGAGGAGCCTGTTGAGCATACTTAGGAGTATGAAGTACATCATATGCTTCCTAAAGTTTTTGCACATATGAGGAATCAGCCACAAAATGTACAAATTATTGATGTTCCTTTATTTCCTCATATGCTTACTTTGCCTACTGATCTTGAGTTTGATGAGGATTCTGAATCTCAACCTATAGTCACTGCACCAAGCTGAAACCACTGCATTTGCATCTCAACACCCGATAGTACACCTGAATGCCGATAGTGTATCTCAACCCACTTCTAGTCAAACTCAAACCACTGATACACCTATTGTGTTCACTAGGAGACTGAAGGGCATTGAGCTACCTCAGGCTAGTGCTAGTGGTGTTGATAATGAGGTCACAAGGTGGTGAAGGTGACATGATTGGAAGGGCTTCCATTCTTGATTCATGCTTTGATGTCGGTCGATAGTGGAAACATAAATAAGACCCAACCTTTGGCAACTCCTAATGTGGAGAGTTCCTTGGAACTTAACACAGATGGAGGAATCCCTAGCCACTTGGCTAATACAGGTGCATAGTTTTCGTGGCTCGGCTGATGCTATGTTTACTATATCCAAGGATTCACCTCTCGGGCGTTAACACTCGAAGTGATGAGGATCGTTTGGAACGACCATGAATTGACGGATTCGAAGTTTGTACATGATGACTTTTCCAATGAACCACCTCTCGGACCCGTTCACACAGGTCGAAGTGGGGAGGATATTCTTGAACGCTTAAATGAATTGATGACTAAATGTATCAAGATGGAGGAGACAATCTCGAATCTAAAGGAGTTGACTGTGTTTCTTGGAAAGGATATTCGGAGATTGAAGCTTTACAGTGATGGTTTTGGAAAAAGTAAGACGACCCGGAGTTTGCTTTGAAAGCTATGAGAAGAAAGAAAGAAGGTGGACTCTCTCTCCGCCTCAATATAGAGGATGTATCCAAACAGGGGAGGAGTGAAGGCATAAGTTCAGGGGAGGCTGCTGATGGAACTATGGAAGAAAATAGTGGAGATCAAGACTTTTTAGTATCTGATAAAGATGGGAATGAGGCAGTTCTTGAAAAGGTGAAGAATGTTGTAGAAGAAGTAGTGCAGGACACAAAAACTGATGGTATGTCTGAAACCACGGTTAGTACTCTTGTAACCACTGCTGCAGTTTCAGATATGGCAATTATACCCACTACTATCATACCCACTACTATAATACCAACTGCTATCATAACCACTTCCACTGTTGTCACAACTCTTTCTGTATCACCACCTAAGTCTAAAGAAGTTGAGAAAGAAGCTGCTAGTACATTGATAAATCTAAGCAAAACTTCATCTATTTCTACACCTATCATTGGTGAACCTTTGAAGAAGAAAGTGATTCAATCTGATATTGGAAAAGGTAAAGCGGTTGCACTGTGAGTGAAGTTTAAATCTAAAGCGAACAAGAAGCTTATGATGCAGAGTATGCAAAGAACATAGTAGGCGAAGAAGAGGCACTTTAGAGAAAAGAAAGCAAGATGAAGAGGAAGCTAGTCAGAGATGGTTAGCTATATGGTATGAATCACAAAACTTTCTTGAAGCTTCTCAACAAATACATGATGAATATACTGCACAAGAATGGAATTTGTTAGATGATAAGGAAAAAGCTAGGCTTTTGGGTGAATGGGCAAGGAAGGTCAGTAAAGGAAGGAAACAAGTTATAAGAAAGAAACCTCCTTCAATGGCACAGTTGAGGAATGTACTAATGAAAATTATTAATAATTCAGGCATTCACATTTCTGAAAATCTTAGTAGATGTTCATTTGAAAGAATTCTTGAGATTTATTAAAGATGTATGAAGATTAATCATGATGATTTTTGTCCAATGAATTCTAAGAAGGAAGAAGAGTGGATTAAGAAGGATGATGAGTGGATTCAAAGTAAAAGAAAGAGAAAATCTGAGGTTCAAGAAACATCTTATTCTAAAAGATTGAAATTAGTTGAAGATGGTAATCAAATTGTTTCTTATGAGTTTAAGCTTAAAGTTGAAAGTGAAGGAGTTTGGAAGATTCAAAGACTCAACAATGAAGTTTATGAGTATAATAACTTTCACGATGCTTGACTTTGAAAGAGATGATTTGATGAATCTTTGGATACTTTACAAGAATAAGTTTGGTGAAGTACATCCTAATGATTATCATGAGAGACTGGTCTATTATAATTTGAATATTTTATTTGAACCAACTCATGTTGAACCTGAGTGGAAAGGACTCTACAATGGTACTGTAACAAGATGGTTTTTATATCAAACTTGTGGAGTTCATGTTTTAACTGTTTCTGGAAAGATTATTCATATGCTTGTAGAAGGTGAATATCCTCAGTTGAATAAGTATCCAGGAATTATTGCTCAGAGGTTGAAACCTGGTATTATCAAGATGCTGTTACCCTATGATGGTCAAGCTTATGATTTGTTGAAGAAATATGAGACAATTCTTAAATCTCATAAGTGTTTGGCTACATCCTCCAATTCAGATGTTTTGAGCTTAAAGGAAACTTGAGAATTCTGTTGGAATGTATCAAGTTTAGGGGAGGATTGTTGAGTTTTTGGTTCCTTGGATCATGAATTATTTTAAGTACTAGAACCACGGACAGGTTTGATATAACCAACGGACGGAAAGAATGTAACTGATGAAGACAACCACGGCTAGTAGTAGTGTGTAACCACGGACAATATATTGTAACCATTGCTAGTGTCTTGTATAGTCGGTTTAGTTTATTATATTAGATAAATATGGAAAAGATATTTATCTTGTAGGTTACGTATTGTATTATGTAAAGGACTCCTTAGTCTATAAAAGGAGGTCCTAGGTTAGATTAGATATACAGAAGTTTTATATCTAAGGTCGATACACTTCAAGGTTGCAAAACCCTAATACTGTAAGAGTATTAGTATTAATAAATAATATTGAGGTGTTGAATGTTAACTGTTCTTCTTCTTAAGATTAAGTGTTAAATTCCACGTAATACTTAATAAGCTTTTATTCTAAGTCAGTTTCTATATTAGATCGTTTGCTCAACTAGGATCAACAACTTTTAAAAATGAACCAAACACTTTAGATAACATAACTAGAACACCTCACGAATGATTTTTAAGAATTCACTCAACACTCATATATTGGTGGGTATATGTAAATCACTCAATGCCTAGTCATGATCAATGCTTTTTACCATAAGCTTGTACACGTATCAAAACAAAGAAAATAAATTCATCAAAGAGGGCTTTTATTCGGGTTATAATGTTAAGGCTAAGGGTTCATAAAAGGTATGGATAAGGCATGGGATAGTTTATGAAATTGGTTTTAAAAGAAAAATAATATCAAGTCTAAACCTCCATGTTGCTAGCCATCATACAAACCACAATCCTGAAAATGATTATTTCACCTCTTCAAATATCGATCTCCGCAAATATGTATAACTCAATATAGCTCATTGGCTAATCAATATCCTTCTTATAGCTCATTGGCTATAACCATTTTTTTTTCATAACAAAGTTCCCCCACACTTAGTGTAAGCATACACAAAAAAAAAAATCGAGAAAGACGTCTCTTTCATCCATGATGGAGAATGGTACACACTATAAACAAAGTGTAGCTTCTTCATAATCATCAAAAATGATCCAACATTCCAAACAACTAGCAACAAACCAATAGACATGACAAGGGTTGGCTAAAATTTAAAGTGTAAAATATTTTTGTATTTTTCTGGATTTATCAAAAGAAAAGATTGGCTCAGAGGGGTGTACTAAGGGTATCTAATGCTAAAAATGAGCACTAACAAATGGGTCCATATAAAGGTGGTTAACTAACCGATGTGGTTAGCTAATGTATCATTAGATGTAAAATGGAAGGCCATTTGGGTTAAATCCTACGATGCCTCTTATCATTTGAACATATTTAGATCACTCGAAAGTGATTTTAACCGTAATGCATAACTAGTACAAGTTCTAGAATCGACATAATCACCGGCACACTCATAGCAAATATAAAACAAAAGATGTGTTTTATAAAAATAAAAAAAACTCACAAATGTGTGGAAAAAGGCTATTATGCATGCTAGAAAATGCTATCGAATCCAAAATGAATTACTTCCGTAATTTGGTTCAAATCCAAAAAATTTCAAAAACCTCATTTTACCATTGAAATTCCCAAGTTATTATTTTTTTTTAATATTTATCAATAATGCGTGAAAACAACTAGACCATTAAGGGAGAATTTCTTCTAATCACTTGCATCCAAAAGTTATCTAAAAATTAAAAATGCGTATCATTTTTCCTATTTTCTTCCCTCCCCATACTTAAGTTTTGCATTGTCCTCAATGTAATAAAATGAACTTCAAAGTAAAGAAAATGGGAAAAAGAAATAGTCAAAAGATACCACGGAGTAGAATATGCAATATGCATATTGGGTCATAAGAAAGCATGTGAGTTATCCAACTCCAAACATTTGACCATCAATAAGGTTCCGACACATCCATCCGCAAACAAAATGCAACACGCAATACACAAAACAAACAAATGCAACTAAAAACTAGATAAAACCAAACAAAATATGTTAATCATCCTAAAGAGATAGAAATAATATTGTTTAACACATCATAACCATTGTCTTTGAAACCATAATTCACGAATGATCCACGATCACTCTTCGTCCTCGCTCATGTCATCCCCTTCTTCATCATCATACTCATCATCATCAATTTCGGTTACGTAGTTTTTGTCCACAATCTCCGAACGAACTCTCCTCTTCTTCTTCTTTCCTCCAACTCCTGATGACGATCCTCCAACATCGTAGCTTGCTCCACCAACCTCATGTAATCGACCATATGGGGGCACTGGATCAGGAAATGGTGCATACCCAGGATATGGATACGGATAGGGTCCAATATAAGAAGTGTAAGGGAAAGGATATGGTGGAACATTGGGTGGATTGTAGGGTGGCAACTCGTAATTGGCTTCATGAGCCATGT
Source organism: Chrysanthemum makinoi (assembly GCA_910596185.1). Classification (NCBI taxonomy): domain Eukaryota; kingdom Viridiplantae; phylum Streptophyta; class Magnoliopsida; order Asterales; family Asteraceae; genus Chrysanthemum; species Chrysanthemum makinoi. The sequence continues at coordinate 125,089,117 of OU343224.1, read as the reverse complement.
GTTGAAAGATAGGCATTGAATAATCATTGATGTAGTTGTTTCTCAACATCATCGAGTCTCTCCACACATCCCTACATTAAATCTCATCTAAATGTTGGTTCCACTCTCCCCAACCTGAATCAAAACTACTGGACGTACCCATTTGCACGTTCTCCATTGGTATACTCCCCTGCTGTTGTGGTGGTTGTTGTTTTGTTTCGGTTCAATCCATAACCCCAAGGTTTTCAATCTCCTATTCAAAGCGTTACCAAAACCTTGTGCAGTCCACGTATCACTATACTTTGGCTCTCCACACTTAGCCAATTCCTCATCAACATAATACCCAAGATTCTTCGCCAATCTTGTCACAAAATGTCCTCCACAAATGTGGCTATTGCTCTTGATTCCCGGGGCCCTCCTAGACAAATACTCGGCTATCTGCCAAACTGCATTATCGTCCTTAGTTTCCTCTAGCATCATCATAACCCATAAGTCCGGTTTCTGACATTTGTCCTTGCTTCCAAACCTATTAAATGGTCCGGTCACTATCAACTTGTGAAGTATCCTCATCAATGGATTCCTGATGGTTGAAGCATTCCTCCTAGCGGAAGAAGGATCTCCCACTTGATTCCAATAAGCGGGAATACTAGGATAGTCTTTTCAAACCTCGAAGCCTAGAAAAGTGAGCTTCAAATAATCGATGATTAACCTCATGTGGCTCATACAAACCAAGAGCCACGCCAAAAGCCCGCAAAGTGTAAGCATGATCCCTTCCACAAAGCCTAAACCAAACACAAATTTCCTTCATCAAGTTCTGAACATTCACCTTCCTTTCAAAATACATGGTTGAAAAGAACTCCATACACCATTCTCGATAGACCACTTCATTGACGCTAAATGCTCTTTCCCATGACAAATCATTGAACGAATCTCCATCCCCTGGATATACATAAGATGTTCGCATCATTCCTCTTAACTCATCTTCACAATCACATTCCGCAAACAAATCCCAATCAATCACCCTCGGAACCAAACATGTCCTATGTTGCAATTTCGACAACCTTTCCCGAAAAGCATGTTTCTCCCCGTCGGTGAGATCTTTGAACTTTAAGTTGGCATTTGCCTCCGTCTTCACACTATACTTAACTTTCTTCTTCTCATTCCTTTGACAAAACTTCATAACAAGCGGGTTTATTGGAATCGCCTCCTCGCTCGAGCTACCTACAATAATTCTCTGTAGAAATCACAAATATAAGACCATATAAGAGTGTTAGAACAAACAAGAACGTTCATGGAACCCTCTAAGATCCATTTCAAAATTTCAAAAATTGTCAACACAGAAACCCCAACCGGATTCGGTTGCTGAGAAACCGAATCGGTTGCTCAAATGACCAAAATCCAACCGTTCGGTTGCAATGCGCAACCGAATCGGTTATGCAGCCTGCATAAGGATTTTACCTCTTAAACCTTTCTACACTCGAGTTTTCTAAGTCCAAACCACTCCTAGATCGCATTATATCATCCTCAATGATTTCCACATCCTTGAATTACTCTAAATTCGCTTTTCAAATCATCAAACATCATACATTCATCATCTTAGAACTCAACTTGATAAACCTATATCCTTCAATCATTAGTTCTAATCAATAAATGTGGCATCTATCACTAAAAACGCATCATCTATCATTAGGAATCACCAATTGCAACTTATCTTGATTCATCAGCACAACCCAATTAAATCCGAAAATTCAATCATCTAGTATTCATTCCATGGTGAATCAATCAATACAATTCTTTTTGCAATGCACTCCTATATCAATTACCCACTCAATCCAAAAATATCACAACTTAATTCGAATTATAACAAAAACCCCCAAATTGGTGACCTAATATTCAATTTGAATCAAATGCTCTAATTAAACCTTAATTAAGTTAATTGAATGTAGATGCTTACTTGTTTGGGTGCCATGATGTTTTCCTACAACTTAAACAACCTTCAATCAGCTTCTCTTGCACGAATTTTGCAAAACCCACTGGAGAATTAGTGTGTGTGTGTTTTTTTCTCTGGAAAAGTGAATTTTGGTTTTATACTTCGAATGCAACCGTTCAGTCATGGACACAACCGTTTCGGTTTGCATTTTGCCAAATTTTGCATTTTTACATGTTACTTAGGCATTTACCTTCCAAGCAACAAAAATTTTTGCTCAAAAATCCTGTTAAATATTCACACAACATTCATTCACCAATTGAAATTTTAAACAATCATCCAATCTTAAAAACTCAAATCATCATACTAAACCAAACTTCAACTCAAAACTCATAGTTATAATGCATTAACCAAATTACCTCAATCATAAAAATAAAAATGAAAATTAAATAAGAAACAAAAATCCTAAATGCATCAAATCAAAAAGAAATAGTTCATGAAATTCAAGCAAATAATTGCTTGTTTATTACGGTCTCTTGTCTTTTCCTCAGAATTCCTCGAAATACTCTTGTCTTAGGATGTCCTCACTTTGAAATTTTCCGGTCAACTCACGGAACGTTTCAAAAGTTTTAAACTTTCTCATGAATCTTCTTCCGTCCAGACATAGTATATCGAACTTAACATGCCATGCTCCATCTCCGGTTTGTCTCTTGTAAGTCCCCGACCCTTCGGGTCTCCACTCCAAATTCTTAAGTTGCACCGGTAAAGAACCTAAAAAGTCGGTCAACTTTTTGTAAACTAGTATGTTTTTGAATGGGTTATAGAAAGCTTCCACCGCTAACGCACGTTCCATTTCGTCCTCTATATCAAAATAAGGCGGAACTAACAGTCCGTACATTGGGTTACCTTGGACATCACGTCCCACTTCAAAACATGTTAAATCGTCATCTGCTTCCATTAACTCTAACTCCTCCATAAATTCCAAAGTTGGTCCTCTTGGTTTTGGGTAGTATGTTTGCCTTGAAATCCCATCATCAATAGTCATTGTGCCTCTTCCCATGTCTATAATCGCACCACAAGTTCGTATGAATGGTCTCCCCAATAGTAGTGGTAAACTCTTGTCCACCGGAATATCTAGGACAAGAAAATCCGCCAAATATGGTTGATAGCCAATTTGCACTCTCACATTCTTCACCTCTCCCATTGCCTTCGCTTGAGAATTATCCGCCATAGTAAGATTCGAATGATTAGGTTGTGGATTACTTAGTCCTAAAGTCTTAAACAATGGATACGGCATCACATTAACACTGACCCGTATCCGCTAAAGCATAAACCGGTGTAGTCCCATTCACTTTGATTGGCAACACAAAATTACCCGGATCCTTCTCCTTCCTTGGCATGCCTCTAAACAAAATTCGATCTCGCTCCTCCTTCGTGAGATTCTTATCTTCCAACCTAGCCCTTGATAGCATCAATTCATCCAACTTCTTACGGTAAAGCACATAATCTTAGAGTACTTCTATCACCGGTTTCTTTTCATTAACCTCAAGAAACTTTTGTTCTAGGTTTTCTAAAATAGCTTCTTTTTGTTTGTCGGTTAAGGGTTTGAAATTAGTGGTAGGTGATGAGGGTGTGGAATCATTTTTGGTGATGGAGGTTGTTGTTGGGGTTAGTTTGTTTGATGAAGGTTTCTTCCGATTTGCCTTTCCCATTTTAACTACTTCCACCTCTTTCTCTTCCATGTTTGCACAAACTTCCACTAGCATCTCGTTTACTCCTTTTCCTTATTCCAAATCAGTTATATTAATCCTCATTTCTCCCATTACAAAATCTACTTGACACTTGGTCGTGACAAGAAAATCTCGACCAAAATACACATTAGGTTCATCCGCATTCCCTTCTTCTAACACAACAAAATCCGTTTTAAAAATGTGTCCATGAATATTGACCTTCAGATTTTTGACCATCCTTCTTCCATATGCTTCATAGTCCAAACGCACATGACCAATTTCGTCAAGAACCTTCTCCAAAATGTAGTTTTCTCCATAAGCCATATTAAGTCTGCGGCCCCAAGCACTTACTCCTTCCACACTACAAGGCGTTCCTAACCTCATTAGCGGCGAATCATACACCGTTAAAGGTGCTTGTGTGAACACTACGACTCTTCCCTTCTTGGGTAGTTGAACCTTGTTTTCACCCGTTTCCTCCATATTAACCGTATCAATCCCCAAATCTTTCTTACTCTCTTCCAAGATACCTCCAATCTTTTCTAGTGAACTTCCGGTATCCTTGAACACTTCATCCAAAGTACGAAGGTATTCCGAGATTCCACTCAAACTATCCATATTACTAGACAAACTTGACAAAGCAAAACAAAACAAAATCCGAATTATTAGCATAAGAGTTAGTAAAAACAAGAACAAACTATAGAAACATATACTAAACAAGTTAAGACACTTAACAAAACCAAAAACATAAATTAAAACTCAAAATCTAAAAATGATAAAAATCAACACGAAACTCCAACGGATTCGTTGGCTCACCAACCGAATCGGTTGGTTGAAATAAATAAGTCAGAAAGTCGAACCGGATCCGGTTGCGGGTTGCAACCGATCGGTTTGATCGATTTTTTTTTTTTTTTTATATATTAAAACAGAATTTTAAATGCAATTAAGGAGTCATTAAGATGTACTAAACTCTAATTAATAAAAACTCTTCATAAACCAACAATTTAATAACTTAATAATGAAACCCATTAAACTAAAACTAAATTAACTACCAATTAAAATATATCATTAAAACAATTAAACATATAACTGAAAAAATATTACTATCTAATCATTAACCATTAAAGCTGAAATTAAACCAAAACTTAATTAACCAATAAATAAATAAATGTAAAGAAAATGAAAATAAATATAAGAAATAATTAAACTACAAGACATAATCTACAAATAGAATCTAAAATGACAAGAATTACTCTAGGAACCATAACACAAATAACTAAGAAAACTAGAACAATAAAATCGCAACTAAACATTACACAGAAAGTCTAACCGGATTCGGTTGGATCACCAACCGAATCGGTTAGTTTGTAACCAAAACTTTTTTTTTTTTTTACTTTTCAACAAATTTAATTCCAATACTACCAATTTTACAGAAAATCAAGGAAAATTAAAGAAAATCCCGGCGTAGTGGCCAAAAACTTGATGTGCTACGATGGTGCAAGTTTTAAAAATTTATAAACACGATTTAACCGTCTAACCTATTAACACATACGAGCAAGTATACTCGTCCGTAATAGAAAAGTTTGGTAAGTCAAGATCGTCCCAAGGGATTTTGTGTTTGAAATTGATTTGTTTGAAAAGATTCCAACAAGAAAGCTTGTCAAGGCTTCCTCAAATAATTATGTTCTAGTGAAATTCAATAATAAGAAATATATATACTTGCGTGTGGTCTATAATCAATCATAAATAGTATTCATGAAGGTTTGGTGTATACTCTTAATATGATGCACAAATCATAAGCAAATGATTCCCCAACCATGGTATATGTTTGTAAAAATCATTCTAAGAACAAAAACATTTAGGTAATTCTTTCGGTCCTTATCCCAATGATTATCCTATAGAAATTCCATTTGTTTGCAACATGTTCCTATTAAATTTGTTCTTACGAATCTTTCGACCCTTTCGTGATGAAAATGTTTCTAGTCTCGTTTTAATAAGCAAACATGGTGGTTGTCAATCACCATATCCCCATACTAGTTTGTCACTTCACTTTTTGGAATAAAACACAAGAGAAATCTTTTCGGTCCTTTTTCTTAAAACATGTTTTATCAACAAATCAAACCAAGACTAGTATTTTTCCAACAAACTCATTTAAACAAGATCATATATACATGCATCACATTTTTGAGAACACTAATATGATTAACTACATCCCAACACACAAGTATATCCCAAAACTACTCCATGATAATAATAATAACTAAACACAAATCATAACAAAGTAATTCCAACAATTCAAGAGAATAGAATTCCATAACAAAGTTCATAGAATACCTAAACTTTTGTGATTACAAGAATTAGAATTTGTGGATTGTAGCAACCACGCGCCTCCAATCACCTAGATTCACCGTACAACTCCAAACTACCAAAACTATGGATGAGACTTGTTCCCTCCTTGCTCTCGGACGCTTTTCGGTAAGAACTAAGCTTTTGGGCTGAATAATATGGTTGGTATTAGTTTAGGTGTAAACTAATACAATTTTGGTTGTGTCACACCTAGTAAACTAGGACTAGGTTCATTATATAGCCAAATGTTCTTGCTCAACTGTCCAAAAAGCGTTCCCAACAAGTAAATATCAAGAAATGATCGGACTCCAATGATTATGGGGAGTTAAGGCAACAATAAATGCAACTTTGTGTAATGCGCAACCGAGAAACCGGATCGGTTTTGACTTCAACCGGATCGGTTGACCTATGATGCCGGATCCGTTACGGGTTATGACCGACGGTGGGTTTATGCTTGTTTTGACTTTTGTTGACTTTTCGCCTATACGCTTTATTCTTTGCTCACTGATGATTTCCAAGGCAAAACTTGATCTTTCCTTGTTGTAGATACTTAGAAATCATTGAGCTTCCCAATCATTGAATCCAAAAGCTTCCTAGCTCGACTTCCTTCCTCGAGAATCTTCCAAATGTGCATAAAAACTTCATTTCTTCATTATTCGTGATACACGGCTACATATACATACACAATACGCATCTTTGCACTTTTGCAACAGTTATGAGTAAATATAGCCGATTATCATGCACAAAACTAACAATAACGCTACTAAAAACATGTTCATTTTAGGCGTTATCATACCCCCACCTGCAGATTATGATCCAAATGCGTTCTTCAACCCGTTTGCTAATGAAACTGCCACATCTGATGTTGCGGAATCATCCACAAGCCATTTGAATCCTCCCAATCTGCAAAATGTATATCAACATCAACCTTCCACACATCGTTGGACGAAAAACCATCCTCTTGAGAACATTATTGGTAACCCGAATCAACGATCGTAACTAGACAACGTCTTCAATGCAGACGGTGAACATTACATTTATGCCCTCACTGTCTGCCAATCTGAACCTAAAAACATTAAAGATGCAATGACCAAAGACAACTGGATTGAATCCATGCAAGAAGAACTCAATCAGTTTAAAAGTCTTGAAGTATGGGAATTGGTTGAAAGACCAACAGAGGTCTTCATCATTGGTCTCAAATGGATTTGGAAAAACAAATTGGATCTTTGAAGGAACCGTAATCGAAATAAGTCACGTCCGGTGGCTAAGGGTTATAGACAGGGAAGAGGGTATTAACTTTGAAGAATCATTAAGCCGGTTGCTCGTCTTGAGGTACATGCGGATTTTTCAAGCGTTTGCGCTCACATGAACATCACAGTCTTTCAAATGGATGTCAAAACCGCTTTTCTCAATGGACAACTGAAAGAAACGGTCTATGTTAGCAAGCGGAAGGATTCGTTGATCGAGTTCCCTAATCACGTTATACAAACTGAAGAAGGCTCTCTACGGTCTCAAACAAGCCCCTCGGGGCGTGGTATGATAAGTTATCATCCCTACGATCGCTAATAATTTCGTCAAAAGGTTCGGTCGACCCTACACTTTTCATACAATATCACAAGCACATTTTAATCGTTCAAATTTATGTGGATGACATCATTTTTGGGTCAACACATCTAAAGTACTCAAACGCTTTTTCAAAACTTATGAAAAAACATTTTGAAATGTCTATGATGAGTGAACTTACGTTCTTTCTAGGACTGCAAGTTCATCAATCACCCCGTGGTATTTTCCTAAGTCAGTCCAAATATGCTCTTGAAATCTTAAACAAACATGGTATGCAAACCTGTGACACCTATGCCACACCAATGGCACACACTAAGAACCTGCGGATGCCTTTGATTTGCATGGAAATTGGTTGACCCTACCAAATATCAAGTATTATTGGGATTGCATCATGTATCTAACTTAGTAGGCATGACATTGTCTTTGTTGTATATCTTTGTTCCGTTATCGGTCGAGACCAACTGAACTCACCTCTCGGAGGCTAAAAGAATCCTCCGATACATCAAGGGAACCATTAACTTGGGAATCAGGTATCCGAAGGATTACGGTTTTGAACTAATAACTTTTTAGAGTGGCCGATCACGCAGTCGCTTAGACTCTCGAGGAAAGTACCGGGAGCATTACAATTTCTTGGTGATAAACCGGTGTCATGGCAATCGAAAAGCAGGATTGTACATGTTGTCCTCAACTGAGCGTAATATGCGTACCATGCGGTGTTGTGTGATTGGCTTCAAACCGTCAGTTTTATCACACAAGCTAACCACTTGTGAATGGTCAACCGTAATAAAAGTCCGAACGATGCGAAACCAATACAATTAAATCCAAGAGGGAGTATAGTGTATCCCCGTCGTTAAGTCCCAACGAGGTGTGTAAACGTAGTACAACGCATTGTGTCTTGAAATGATATTGAATATACAAAAGCAGAATCGATTGACTAACACTAGGAATGTGAATAGTGATAGCTCTCTCATCGCGCTATGTCATTAAAAAGCGTGCAATCGAAACCTAAAAACGCATAAAAGATATACAAACGTCACGTTTAACTAAAATGTAAAGCGTATATAAAAAACAAAAGCGATTATAACTATAGTAGAAATTTGCATGTCTTAGCGACTTAAATGCAAATTAAGTAGAATTACAATATTTATCTATAATTTAGAAATTTATGTAAAAGTTAAGAAACCCTAAAAAACTAAAACGCGTGACGTAGCAATTACGCAAAGCGTAACAAAATAAAAAGTGAATTATGTCCAATACAACTCCCACAAATGTAAAAATCATATTTTTGGAATCCTAAAAAGATAAGAAAATTATTAGAAAATTAAAATAAAATTTTACACTATTAAATTAATTAATATAAATTAAAAATGAATTAAATGTATTTAAAAATGAATTAAATAATAAGAAAATCTAAAATTAACTTAAATAAATGAAATAAAGAATCTAAAAAATCTAAAATATTATAAAATAATTTTTGAAACTGAAAATGTATTTTTTACACAATTATTCTATTTATTATTATTTATTTACTATTATTAATTACTAAAAACTATTATTGATTTATTAAAAATATTAAATGAATAAGGAAAAATCTGAAACTTTTTACAAAATTCTAAAATAAATAAAAGAAGCTAGGAAAAATATAAAAACTATATGTTATTTACAGAAATAAGCTAATAAGCAAATAAGCTTCTAAATAGAAGCTATCACTTAGCTGAAAAAAGAGCTTTTTTGGTATTTTCTTTTTTCTGGATTAATTATACTACTTATATTATACAAGTTAAATGAACACAAAACTTTACAAACCTAAAAAAATAAGCAAATTGTGGGCTTATGAGTCCAGCTTAAGCTTTGGCTTGATTTGGAACTCAAAGCTTAAAATAAGCATGGAAAAAGCTATAAACAGGAAACAAAAGGCAAAATAAGATATATACAAGTCCATTGGATCAATATAAACAAGAAAATTGGACTATGATAGTGTGAGCTTATGGTTTAGTCGATTAAGCTTTTTGACTTAACTTGGATGGAGTGAAAGCTTGTAAAAGCTTGGTATAAGCTCCACACATCAAAGCAAAAGAAAAATAATATGTATACAAGTAATATGAACAAGTTTAAACAAGCATGGTACTAGATTTCATCAAATAAGCTTGAAATAAGAAAATAAGCAAATTCCAAATCCAAAGTCTTCTTTGAACCTCGTGAAATCTGTGACTTGATTGGCAATTTAGTGAGAATAAGCTAAAAAGCACAAAGTGAAGATTGAAGTAGCAAGCTGGGTTGGTTGGCTTTCCAATAAGCCAAAGCTTATCTTTGTGGGGTCCATGAGCTTTGAGAAGCTTATGAAGTAGCTTCGCGAACCCTCGGTATATCTTGATGGACTCAGTATATCTTGATGGAATGGTGATAAGTTCAAGCTACTTGCGCATCTTATTAACAATTTTGCAAGGTGAAATTTAAGTCTTTGGATCAAAGAGTTGGGTAGATGAGCTTCACAAAAAGCTAAAACACACAAGCTCTAGATCACTAATGAGCTTATGAAGAGCTATTGGAAATGGTTTAAGTTCAATGAATTGAGCTTTGGGAATGGGCAAACAACAAGCTCTAAATGACTTATCAAATAAGCTCATAAATGCTCAACCTACTAAACTAGAGATTATGGTTGCTTGGCTTTGTGAAAAGCTAAAGCTCACAACATCCATTTCGGTGAGGAGCTTTTTAAAAGCTTGTAAAACAACTCAACTTCACCTTGTTTGCTTGATGAAGTTAGTTTAGTGGGACAAAAGGTGGGTATGATTAAGCTATCTATATAAGCAAATAAGAGAAAAATAAGCAAACACATAACAACTAGGACACAAGGGCTACAAAGAATCCCGATTACCTTTGGATAGGGCAACTCCACAAGCTTTGCAAGCTTATGGTTTTAACTAAAAGCCATGGTGCGGGGGCAAAAGCGACTAATAAAAGCTATAAAATAAGCACTTAAACATGGAAAAAAATAAACAAAAAATACAATAAACAAGATGAGCAACAACACTAAAACATCCTAAAAGCACAGATAATGAAATTCTACATTAAACCCTAGAGAAAATCACCTAGTTTATTCAAAAATGACAAAAATAAAAATTTGACTTTTTACAAGAACACATAAGTTGACTAATATGAATTTAAAACTTAATCTACTGATTTAATAAGTTATATTAAGCTATAAGAACATGAAATTAACAAAGATAAACAACATGTAAACAAGTATGCAAGATTCTAGGATCCAACAACCTCACGGTGCTCATAATGAGATTGTCAAGTGTCAAATTGACTTTCTACCATGCTACACCCTTTGGTTAGTATTCCATTGAGTTACTTAGGCCATATGAAGAGTAAATCAAACAAGAGCAACCACAAACACAGCCTTAAACACAGTTTCATTATCAAATCCAAACAACCCTTTAATGGACTGTTATGAAGTTTTTCAAAGCAAAAAAACTGCATAAACTTATTTCATCAAATCCAGAGATCATATTGTGTCAAAATAGACCTTTTTAAGCATAAACAAGTAGTCACTCAAGTCTAAACCTAGGTTTCTCAAAAAACAAGCATAGTGACAGTCCAAATACCATTTCAAACCTCAATCAAAATCCAAAACATAAACACCTAATATTAAGACATAATATGACTAGCAAACAACAAAGAAACACAAAAACATGAAAATTAAAGCATCTAAAACAACCAAACAAAGAAATGCAAAATGGTAAAAATGAGCTTACAAGTGAATCTAAGCTTGAAACTGAGAACCATGGCCACAGAACACATCCTAAGGCTTTCCACAAAGCTTCTAAACCAAAGGCAATCCACAATTAACCTTGCTCCATGCAGTTTCACCAAGATCACTTCATTATTTTTGGATTTTCATTGTTTTTCTTGATTTTTAGTGTTTTCTGAATTTTAAAGACTAAACTTGTTTTTAAGGTCTCTAAAAGCTTTAAAGCTTTTGTCAGGAGCTTATATGGCTTAAAGAAGTCCATTAAACAATTACATAACAAGAAATTAAAGAACATGAAAATTAAAGGCAGTTTAAGGAAAAACTTAAAACTGAAAGGAAACTTAAAATTAAACTGAAAATGATGTTTCATTACACTACTTTGAGAAAGATAACAACATTAAAACAGTAAATGACCTTTAATTTAAAGAAATCTGTAAACTAAATTATACTACGTGACCTAGGCTAATCCAAAGGTAGTCTTCTCTCTTGCCTCCTCTTGATCTTTATAGTATTCGAGTTCCGCTAGCTTCTGGTCAAATCCCACTTTACTTTGTGTCAATTGGATAAGGAGATGATCCTAGCCATTTAAAAGTACTTTTGGCCAAAATTGAGACTAGTGTATTAGAAGCGATTACTGCATGAATTAAAGAAGCTTGGGGTGTTGTGGAGGTGTAAGGGACACAAAAGGTTAAGTTTCAATGGACTTGGTGTGATGTAGAAGCAAAAACAGGGGATGTGAGTGGAACAGTGAAAGGTCTATGGTGGGGAAGCATTAACTGCAGTTTGTGGGCTATCTCATGAGGTGGAGGATGGTGATGAGTGTATTTGGCATCTGTGATGAGGTGGAGGTGAGGTGGAAAACCACACGGTTTTGGTTTAACAGTGGAGAGGAGAAGACGCGTGGTGGCGGTATTATCTGCTTTAAAATTTGGGGGTTATGGTTTTGGGCTTGGGTTTGGTTTAAATAGGGTCCGGTTTGGTTTGTATCTTAATAATCACAAGGACCTTTTGTGTAATTCCAACAAAGTTAAGGGTTGAACCTGTCAATCTTCCAAAGTTCTTACAAGGACCAAACCTGCCATAAATAAATAGTTCAAGGACCAATAATGATTATTTTCCATTTTTAAAATGTCCAAGGACCATTTTTGACAATTTTCAAACTCCAAGGACCAAACTTGTAATTTCTCTCTAAACTTATCATAAAGGACCAATTATGCCACAATTGAATAGTACAAGGTGTAGTTTGAATAATTTCCATTTTTAAATTCACCAAGGACTATTTATGACATTTTTCAAAGTTCAGGGACTAAAGTTGTCATTTTGCAAATTTTAACTTTAAAGGGTTAATTTTGACAACTTTTGAATCTCATGGACCTTAAATGACATTTTACAAGTTTTTGAATTACCAGGGACTAATTTTGACAACTTTTGTAACTTGGGGACTAAAAGCGCCAATTATGCAAACTTGATATCGTTTTCATCGATTTTGATGTTTTGCATTTAAAACATATAAAACACTTGTTTGTGATATTTTTATCATTTTGAAGCATTTCTGAGTGTTTTCAGATGTTTTTGCAGTCTAGATGGTACAAAAATGATGAGTATTTAGACACTCATCATTGTGCTCAAGACATTTGGATGAGAACACAACTCAAAGACTATGGTTACGTATTTGACAGAATCCCCTATGTACGGCGACAATCGAAGTGCTATTGCGATCTCGTGCAACTCTGTTCAACATTCGAAATCAAAGCACATCGACCTTCGATATCATTTCATCAAGGAGCACGTGGAAAAGGGTACCGTTGAATTATACGTTGTGGGTACTGAATACTAATGGCGTGATCTTCTCACCAAAGCCTTAGCTCCTGCTAGGTTTTTAATGAGTTGGTCCACCGGATTGGTATGGTGTTTGACTCGGATGAACTAGATGAACTTTTAAAACATTCTTAAAACCAGTCAAACACCAAAACCTCTTTTGTAAATATTTTCAAAAACAAAATACAAAAATATAAAATCTGATAAAACAACAAAAATATTCTTCTATCTATATTTCTTTTAACATAGCTAGTACAATTCTTCCGTCAACACTTTACTCTTTCAAAATTCATTATTTTCTCGGTCAAGTGTTGAGGGGGAGAAAGTAAATATTTTTCGGTTTCATAAAACCTTGTACTTGCACGTTACCTCATCCCGGTTGTTTCTTTGATAATGGTGGTCACATTTCTTGTATACTGACACTCCCCAGGCTCAAATTTGTAAAATTTCATTATTCCTTAAGTTCGAGGGGAGTGTCATCAAGTTTCTTTCCATAAATCATACTTTTGGTAACCAAAATGGAAGTTATGGGCGTTGGACGAAAATGGTTAAGGTGGAGGGGCTGAAAGTGTCAAATGCTCAAAGTATTTTTTTAATAAAACTTCACCAAAATTTTCAAAATACATTAAATTCAAATCATTTATTATTCCAACCACCATATCCTACGCCTAAGAATCCTTCTTCAAATCCGTGTTATAAACCTTCAATTTGTAAGTGTTTAATCAATCTTTGTGGTATTTCAAACAATGGTTTTGAATTGTTTCAAGATCCAACGGTTAAATTTGGTGTTTGATTGATATTTATGTTCTACACATAAGCTATGAACACAAAATCATCATTTGGATGTTATTTGTTAAAATGGTTGTGTCAAAACGTTTATATAATCACTCTTACTCCATTTTTATCAAACAAATCCACCCAGAAACACGAATTGAACATTTTCAAAATTAGGGTTCTTAAGCGTAATTTGGGTTTTCTTTTTTTGGGAAAGTTTCTGGCTAAAAATATGGTTGTGTGTTGTTGTTTACATGTTTAATTGATCGTATCTACGCTTAGATCATTCCCAGAAACATAAATTTTGTGAAAACTAAGATTTAGGGTTTATGTTCTTAAGAATTAGGTACTTTTGATTCACAAGTCTTTTTGTGTTAAAACTTGTTTAGGACAACTCACTAGGCCTCTAAGATAACCCAGAAAAGATTTGGTGCAAATTCCATGGTTAAATCTCTTATTCGTAAAAATTGAATCCTAGGGTTTTATGTTTTGTGCGTAAAGCGCATTCTACGCATAATAGCTGTTTATTGTGATTTCATGATTAGAACTGAAAGGGATTGAATGTATGTGTTAATATTGGTGTTATGATGAACTTATTTCAGGTTATTACACGTGAAAATTCAGAATCAAGGTTAATTGAACATCTACGCATAAGGATCACCTTACGCGTAGAATGTTATGCGTAAGAGAAATATTATGCGTAACCTTTACGCTTAAGGTTCTACAACGGGGACTACGCGTATCCTGTGAAGGATATGCGTAACAGAACCTTTACGCATAAGGTTCACTCTTACGAGTAAGCCTTACGCGTAGGTTTCACACATACGCCTTACGCGCTAAGCTCTATGCCTAAGGCTTTCTTTTCCACGCGTAACATTTCTTACGCCGTAAGTCAAGATCTACGCATAAGCTTATGCTTACGCGTATAACCACTCCTGTTTACGAATAAGCTTGCAACACCTACGCCTTAGCCTAGTTTTAACCAAAATTGTGAATTGTTAAAAGTGCAAACTTGTAAATAAATAAATCATAACGTCACGAAACCAAAATGTCACCAATAAGCTTAAATGTTTAATAAGTTGTGAAAATAAGTGAAAACTTTGACTTTAAAACTCAAAGTTAATCTACTCACGAAACTTATCATGACGTATTTGGACTATTGGACTAACAAGTGACATTGGATTAGTAACAATCATTGAAATATCACATTCAATAAATAGACAATAAAATCAACTGTTGACTAACGTAATATGTTTCGATATGTTGGTTCTTTTGGCTAAATATCTTTCAGATCACGATATGGACGTTCAAATGCAAAATGTGTATGCACCAAATGTTCTCACTGTTTAAGATATCTTCCCTAATGGTTACCAAATGAAGATCGGAAAGAACAACCTCAAAGTTGATTTTGATAGCTTCACCTGTTGTGAGTCTTCGTGTCAGATTGCAGTGGATATTCTGAAGACTCACCCTTACCTGAACATGCTTACAAATTCGCTCATTGCCGAGATCTACATTCACCAATTACGGCATACAATACATAAGGTCAAAGGTCAAAATCTTTGTGACGGTGACGCTTAACAACAAACAAGTCATCATCACACCAGCATATTTGAGGGCTATTCTTCTTACTCCGTCATCAAGCCTCTGAATACAATGCTACTCCAACGGAAGAGGTCGTTCTCCAGTTCATGGTCGACATCGGCTATGATGAAGCTACCGGGGTAATCACAAAGCACTCATCTGTGGATCTCAAGAACATTCCCAAGCCATGGAGAACCCTCTACATAATGATTGCCAAATCCGTTTTCGGACGTGATAGTGGTCATGAGCATCCCAAGATCATGGAACTACAAATATTTTGGGCTATGGTCAACATGAAACACATAAGTTGAAGCTCGATGTGGGAGGACATGATGTCTTACCTTAAAAAGCCCGGACCAAGATCCCGTGATATCGATATACCAAATTGTTATCCAAAGAGCTCTAGGTATAATCCGATATTTCCTTGAGACTTGATGACCCCAACCAACATTCCGTGTTGTATGAGCCCACACTCACTGTCAGATTTAAGGACTCAACAACTAAGAAACAAGGTGCAAGTGTTACAGATCATCTTCTTATTGATGCTATCAAGAACTTTATTCGATACAAACAATATCTGGCAGAATTGAAGCCTGGCAAAGTAGGTTTCCTTGATGAAAAGTCCTCCATTACACCTACTAGGAAAACCGGGAGAGGCAGCAGTCAAGGAAGTATCTCGAGCACCGAGAGTACGAAAGTATCCTAAGAGGTCTCATGTTCTCAAAAGGAAAGTTCCATTAAAGGACGCAATCCCTATTCCCAAACCCGAACGCAACAAAGCTAATGGATGAAGACTCAGAGGACACCGAAACGGACGAAGAGGTCATCTACTCTGAAACTCCAATCGATGATAAAAAATTGCAAAACCTCCTAGTCCAAAAGCCGATAAAGGCAAAGGTAAAACCCGATTCTTGAGCGAGAACAAGAGGAGAGCTCGGATGAAGAACAACCTGACGAGACTACAGGAAAAGGTGAAGAATCTAAGACTCCAACCGTTGCCAAAGAGTTCGTACAGCAACAAACTCGTGGCCCCGGAGGGTCAAGTGGTGGTGCACTATCTACACCAGTTTCCGATGTGGTTAATCAACCCGATAAGGGAACTTGTACCACCACCCACGAACAACAACAAAGGCAACTGGAGGACTCTATCACCTATGAATTTGAGGAACCAGAAAAGGAGAAGTCCGAGAAAATTCCGATGAAGATGCCGAGGTTGCAGCTAAAGAAAAAGCTAAAAAATTAGCTCAAGCTCAAGCAGATGAAGAAGCCAGGATTAAGGCTGCAGAAATGGCTAAATCTGGAAAAGATGACGAAGTTGATTATGATGATTTTCTTCTAGATAGTCCAACACATTCCAAGGAACTAACTTCTGAGCGACCAAAGGACCCTGAGCCTCCTCATGTCTCATCATCCTCAGACTCATCCTCTCATTCATCTCCACCACCATCCAAAGGCACAACCATATCCACATCTAAGTCTGTAAAGAAACCAACCTACTCTTGGATATCCTGAGCTAAGACAAAGATTGTCAATGCTCTCAAGCAAGTCAGGAAGAAAGACGTGACTAACAAAAAGCTGAATCAACTCACGATGAATCAACTTTCTTCAAAACGGGAAAAACGAGATGTTGAAAGAAAGGGAGCATATCCAGAAGCTTCTCAAAGGATATTTCCAAAAGGAAATGGAGAAGACGGCAAGAGAATATACTCACAAGTTTCTTCTCGACACTACCCCTGGAGTGACAATGGAGATATTTTCTAGACAACTTACTCCAAATATTGTCGTATTGGTTAAACATACAATGGCCAAAGAAGCTGATCTCTCTAAAGCTGAGTTAATTTCGAAATTGGTGATGCAAATGTCTAAACGATCTGCAACCTTTACATCGGAT
Source organism: Chrysanthemum makinoi (assembly GCA_910596185.1). Classification (NCBI taxonomy): domain Eukaryota; kingdom Viridiplantae; phylum Streptophyta; class Magnoliopsida; order Asterales; family Asteraceae; genus Chrysanthemum; species Chrysanthemum makinoi. Next base: position 125,071,751 of record OU343224.1, on the reverse strand, counting down.
GAAGCTAAATTTTTGAGGCTCTACTAGATTATCAACTCAAGTCTTCATGCAAAAAGTCGCAGTCAACCTAAACGACCAAGAGATGACGATAACAAGGACAAGGATTACGCACCAAAATGTCCAAAGCAACCGGAGAATCCTCCTCTATGCCACCACCACTCCAAAGGACTCCAACAGAAAGATGATCTCCTCCACGTTCTTCTGGCTGATAAACCTCCGGGACTCGAGTTACCACCATCCACGAGAAAACTAGTGATCATTTCAATACACCGGTGGTGACGATGAAGAGTTCCATGAGCCCCAACAACAACCCACCGCCTCCGACACAACAAAGAAACCAACATCCTCATCAAAGCCAAAGAATAAGAAGAAGTCGACTATGACTGATGTTGTCTCATGGCTAGATGACGATACAACCGCTGAATACGACTGGTTTTCTCAACTTTGTGATGCTACTCCCTCACTACCTGAAGGTCAAGAAATGATAGATGGTCGTACCATGGAGCATGTCAAGCTATTACAAGAAAAATTTAAAGTGAAGAAGATGACGAAGGCTGAGCTCAAGCGAATCAAGAATGATGCCTTCCAACTGCTCAAAGATAGGTCCGAAAGTGCAATTGAAGTGGAATACCACCTCGACAACATTGCACGAGCCATGTCGAACAACATCGATTGGCTCAATCCCGAAGCTAACATCGACTTCACACGACAAGACAAAGCTCCATACTACCTGATTGGACAAGACCTCTACCCACAATTGGCCAACCGGATCAACCAAAGATTTCATTCCGCTACTTCTTCAACAAAGACCTAGAATTTCTTCTACACGGTAGCGATGTATCCAAGAAATACGCTACATCACTTACACTTCCATTCCCGGCAGCAATATACTCCAACAAAGATAGCAATGAGGAAGATGCCACTCACATGTTCTCTGACAAAGTGGAAAAGTATGATCTTGATGCAATGTATGGGATTCATCATTGGCCTGAACGCCAAAGAATCTACTACAAGAGCTGCCAGGTACTTACATCAAAGAAGGAGGTGTTAGTGATAAAGGGATCGTTGCTATTAAGCATGTTAATCTTTCGTCAAAATGAGACTACACATTTCTCAAGAAAATAGTGGTCAAACGACAAGACGAAGAGGACTATGACTTTTGTGAAGCATACTTTCAGAGATTGTCTCTCAACGACATTGAAGATATGTATCTTGCCAAGGTACAGGGACGGATGCGACATTTCTCTCACGAAATCCAACGTGAGTACATCAAGTCCTTGTTAATCTTCATCAGAAGCATAGTGATCCAGGAACGTGTAGAAGACATTCAACTTGCCGTGGAATCATATCAGACATGTGTTAACCTCACTAAACCACAGCTAGACCTTCCCGACATCAACCAAATTCCTCAATACACCCTCATCAACAAAACCATTTGGAGTAGTCTACCGTAGTGAACTACAGAAATTGCTTGATGGCGTGCAAAGAGCTTCATAAGTTTGGAGATCACACACTGAAGAAAGTCAGGGATGGGTTAGCTTATCGGTTAAAGGCGATACAAGAAGGTATTGGGTCACCTAAGCGATGGAATTCGAGGGAGAGACGGGATGTTAAGAAGATCATCACTCGCATTGGTGAAAGGTTTTCAGAACGTTGGAGAGTTTCGTAGGTGGTCGTCCCAAAGATATCTCTCACAAAGGCTATCACGCCCGAAAGTATACCCGAGTTATTGGTGGACTACATGAATCTCCTGGTAACCCTTGATTTGTTTCATTATCATTACTTGGTTGTGTGATTTATTTTTAACAATGGCTTGTGCACACATATCAGTGTACAACCCGTACTAGTAATGAAAGGACCCTGTGGTACGCATCAGTGCCACAATCCTATAAAAGGAGCGAAAGCTTCTTAATTTTGAGTAAAACTATCAAAACTTTCATTTTCAAAATTTTGCTCAAAAGGACAAGTACTTCCCCTTATGATTTTCAAAACCTCAAAAGTTTATATCACTTATTGAGGGGGAGTATTTGATTAAAAACTTTGTTCACAAAATTGTTCTTCGTGGTAATCTTCCCACAAAAACTCGAAATGGTCATATTCGATATCAAAATTTCGTCAAAAATAACATTTGATATGCCATTTTTGAGGGGGAGAAAAATTATGTGATAAGAAATATGTTGTAAATTGTAAATGAATCGTTGTGCTAAAAGACTTAACCAATGAATTGACGAGATCTTAAATGTTAGTAACTCGAAAAGACTTGTCCGGGATGGGTAATAATTTCAAACTAGTTCGCTAGTGATGTAAACGTGTCTCGCAAAGGACTTGTCCGAGTAGAATGTACCATTCAAGAAACTCTTGGTAGACATGAACTTTGACGAGTTTGACGACCTTTCGATGTTTTTCCACACCTTCAAGGTAGTTATTAGAGCTAGTTGTCACCTAAAAGCTGACAATGTATCTCTTTAACTATGCAACGTAACCGTGTCTCACGGGGAATTGTCTATCTTAAGTTGATCAATTCAAAGTCGCGGCTTCTCTCACCGTTGATTTCTCGTCAAAACACTTAAGCACGTTTGAAGGGGGAGTATTTCTGCAAAATCTTACAACTCTCAAATAGTGGTATTAAATGTTTTTACTCATTACCACTGTGAGATATTTTTCATGAAAATGGTTTTATGGCAACATAAGTTAGTCATGGAGTTATAAGGTGACTAAGGAATAACCGTTCTACGATCCGCCAGAGCCGGAGGGATCTACCCAAGGACACCACCAATAGTTAGAATTAGAAGTCCTTAGGTATGATTATAAAAAGGAGAAAATGAGAATCGGGGAAAGAAGGAGTTGAAGAATTAAAAAGAAATGCAAAGTAAAGGGTGAAAAGAAATAGCCCTCCAGATTATTCAACTTAAGGCAGCAACCGGGTTCAATTCATATGCTACTGGTTGTCACTAGATGACACCGGTATTGAAGATCAAAGTTGTCATAGACCCAAAGGACGCATGCACTAAACCTTCTAAGCCACTGAAGATTCTCTCAACAGAAGCTTGTTTCATTCTCACAGGAAACCCTACGTAAACTATCGGCCTTCTCTTAGAGATTGCTGGTATTGAAGAAGGAGAACCTCTCCCTAGTCTCCGCTCAGGGAAAACCAAAGCGCACTATTGAGTCTAGAGCCACGAGATTCATCAAAAGATCTCTTAGGTACACTTGACATTTCATCACTTGTCGTTCAACAATAAGGACACAAGTGATACATTATCGAGTCCTTCACATATCTTAGCAACTGTCGAGAACATTTATGAGAGGTTCACACATGTGATCCTCAGTGATTGAATGGAAACTCCGCCAGTGGTCAACATCAAAATGCCAACAAAGATGTCACCCGGTAAATCCTTGTGGGTTACACTTAGTGTGTCTCAAACGGTCTACGATCGTGGGTTGATGCTTTGGTGTACCTCACTGACTCATCTGAATCCGAGCTGTAGGTGTACTTCTGTACATCGCGTTATCTCACTTGGGACTCCAGTTCGAGCAGACTTTGTGAGAATTAGAGCTGAGTTTTCACACTATGTTGTTAACTCTCTCAAAGTTCAAACTTGTAAGCGCTGGATTATTTCTAACCCATGTCTTATGTTTTCTTCTTATGGATGCTTGCGGGTGGAAAAGATCATGCAGATTCTCCACATGCTCATATCTACAACATCACTAATTGAAGTTCTCTCAAAAGGCAACACAAATTGAATGATTCTTCGTCAAAGTCAAAGAATCTACAAAGTTTAAAGACTAAGAGAACTACATCAGTACTATAATCCAACGTTAAAGAGCGTGTGAGCATGTTGGAGAAAGACACGGAGACACTGGAGCAACGAAGCGGACCTAATGCAGACAACTACAACATACTATCACTACCACCACAAAGAACTAAGATCAAAGAACAAAGATAATGATGACATCAAATCAGATTACTTCAAAGGAAACAATTTCTCTACACTGGGGAGATTGTTCGAATCAAGGCACTCCTTCTCACAAGAAAGAAGAATGTCAGAAGACGTCAAAGCTACTATTACATCAAAGACTTTCAACGTTTTAATCATCAATCACTAACACTTAGGGAGAGATTGTTGGAATCACTCCTAAACTAGAATTCAAGTGTTAGTAATTAATATGTAATAGTTAGCTTAATTATGGCTTTTATGTTAGTAATCAAGGCTAGGCTCATGTAGAAAGCCCATGAGCCTATCCAAAGCCCAATAAGGAAAGGATGGGAACTTGGTGTGTTGCCCTAGTTCCCTCCTATAAATAATCTTGTAAACCCTCACTTGAGGGTTGGTTGTTCATTTTATCATTTCACTCTTACGCGTAACCTTTCTTATATATTCGTGTGTGTGTGTTAAGTGTTCAACCGATCACTCTTTATCTATCTTTCTTATATTGATGCTTGTGTTTCTAATATGGTGACCTAACAGATTGATATGTTGAATTGATTGTTATTAGTCGATTGCTATTTGGGTGTTGTCGACCACCATATATCTGTTTGTATTGACTAACGTATGCAGATAAAATGGTTATAAGAATGTTCCCGATCCGGATCCCACAATTGAAGATGAATGGATGCCAAACGGAAAGGGTAACTATATCTTGGGTTGACAAATGAAAAAACGGAGCTTAATTTGACCTCTATGGAGAGTTGGCATGAAAAAATGCAACGTAAGAGGTCTTACTGCATCAGCAAATGGTTTTCTTCATCATCAAATGAAGAAACGAAGCTTAATTTGACCTCTATGGAGAGTTGGCATAAAAACATGCAACGTAGAGGTCTCATCTTCAAGCAGATGGTTTCTTCTAGCCTTACAAAGAACAAATGTAAGCAGCTTCTACACCACCTAACATATCTTGTGCAGGAAAAATAGTAAATGATACCATTTTTAAACAATTTGTGGAAAACTAGAAGGGGGGGTTGAATAGTTTTGCCGATTTTAAGTTGATTTCTAAAACTTTAGATTCGATATTATGTGAAATCGTATGGATGTTGAGAACTTATAGATCTAATGATAATGCAAGCAAATAAATAAAGTTAAGGGATAGAAAAGACACAACCCGATTTATAGTGGTTCGGCTACAAGGTCACCTTCCTTGCCCTACTCCAACCCCCGAGTCACCTACTCGAGAGTTCAAGCACTATGTCAACAAACTCCTTCACTTGGCGGAGAAGCCTTCACAGCGTTGCTTACACTTTTTCCGGTACAAAGCTAGATACCGAGTCCGTAGCATGGTGGACCAAACCAACACAACTATTACACAACAAATATGTGAAATAACTAATACAAGATCTTCATCTAAATCTTGTGGGTGACAAATCAATCAAGGACCCCTTGCTTGGATGACTTGTAGAATGCTCGTGATCTCGCCTTATAGAAGGACCTATATGAGGATCACAAATAGAAAGAAAGAAGAACAACTCTCTAGATCAAGTGATCTATATGTTAGAAGAGAATGAGAGTGTATGAGAGATTTAGTAAGAAGAGGGTAAGTTAGAATGAAGAAATGGCTCTCTATTTATAGGCAAATGTCTTCTCTGTTCCACGGATCCCACGGATCCCTTCCACTTGGGATCCGCTAGTGTAATCCTAGGGATCCGTGGTACGCTCCTCTTTGCCCATGGGTTTTTGGTTATGGGTCATGGGTTATGGGTTGGTCCATGGGTTTTCTTTAGATTCAATGTATCTAAGTATACATTGTATCAAGTCTTCTTTGGTATGGGTTTAAGATCCATGGGTTATGGTCCATGGGTTATGGGTTTTACCCATCTTAATAAACTATTACAACAAATGCTTAATTATTACATTTTTGTATTTAAATGGCTATATGTAAATGCTTTACAAAAATAACATGTATCCTTATAATTATACTTAAGATAACATTACATTTGTTATCAACAAAACACAAAGAAATGCAAAATATTAATAAACGTTTTTACGGTTTATTTGTATTAACAATCTCCCCTTTTTGTTGATGACAAAACATAATGTTATGATGAGTAAAACTTAAGAATAGATGCAAGTTTTGAAAGCCCCTAAGTTTTACTTCTTCTCCCCCTTTTTGTCAAAACAAAAAGTTAACCCTTGGAAAAAAAATTAACTCCCCCTTGACGGTAGCTCCCCCTTGTTTGGGGCGTCAAAAGAAAAATAAAAATCCTACAAAAAGAAAGGTTAGTAACATGCTTATATAATCTTGTGGTTGCAGAGAATCAAGATTGGGAGCCAAGGTATGCAAACAAGGCCTTGTAATAAAAACAACAAATTGTAGTGGTGTGTATGCCACTTACAAGCATGTAAAAATAAGAACAAGACTTGTTCTTGAAAATGACTTCAAAAGAAAAATAATACTTAAAAGTAAAAAATAGTAGTAGTGATTCCTTCCATGCTTGCATAAGGTTATGGATGGAGGTTTTGATGAGTAATGGTATTGATGCGATCAAGGATGAGGTTGAGTATGAAACGCATTTCTTCCCTAACTTCTATTGCAATGTCCCTAGTGGATTGGCAATGTTCAGAATGTAAATGATGTGGGTAAAGAGTGCGGAAGTTTTCCGGGTTGTTTTGATCTGAGTTATGCGGAAGTTGTGGTGGAAAAATAGGAAAATGTGGATCAATATCCGGAATGTTTGTAAATGGTGGTGGAAAAGAACCTAGATGTTCTTGTAATGTGATGGGAGCTAATGGTGGTGATGTTTCAAGATCTTGAAATATAGTATTTGGAGATGTGGGGGGTGTTGAAAAGACTAATTCTTTTTCTTTAGGTTGGTTAGATCTTGTTGGAGTTATTTGTTGAGGATGAACCATTTAAGGTTGGTTTTGCTAAACAACAAGATCGGATACTAATCCGTGCGGATATCCTAGCATTTGATTGTGGTATTTTGGATGGTGGAAGTACAAAGGTTTGGATATCATGATTGTTTGTACTAGATGATTCTCCTAAAGGGTTTTTGGATGACATGATGAAGTGTGTTTGTGAGAAGGAGATGGAGTATGCAAGCATTTTGGGAGTTATATATATAGAAAAATAAAGCATTGTAATGAATGCTTGACCCAAAATGTGGATTAAAATCTAATGATTAGATATGAATTCAAGGCATGTGATCATGAGAACACAAGCATTAAAGAGCATACTCCAAAAATGAAACAAATGTGGATTTTTCATCCAAAGTGAAAAAAATAGAAGTTGAAAAGCTTACGTTACACGGATCCCACGGATCCTTCCCTTGAGGATCCGTCCAAAGCATAAAGGCCGGATCCGTGGATCTGGTGTTTCGGGAAGCACAAAATTTTCCTTTTGGAAACATTTTTGCCTAGTGTGTGCCTATATGCAAACTATTTGGAGTTTCGGTTATCTCGACTCCTAAAAAGAAGTAAAAATAAACTAGAAGTATAAAACCATCCTATTGAGATAACCCGAAAACACATATTTAGTACATGAGTATGTAATTTTGTGTTATCAATGCTCCTAATTCATTGTTGCTTAAATGAATGTAACCGAAAACACATATTAGTTATGTGTTCCCTTTAGCATTCAAAAGACATGAGATGCAATGAAAAGGGTTTTTACTTTGTATTAATAATGAAAAGCGATTTGTCCTAGACGTGAGAAATTGCTTTTGTGAAATTGATACGGGAAGGTATCATCTTTTAGAAAACATTGTGAAAGTAGGTTTTCTTTAAAAAATAAGAACACTATAAGTTGAAGAAAACTCATCTTGGGTTTTGAAAATTCCCGTATTGTTTGTGAGTTGTGCAAGAAATAGAAATCCTAGACTGAGAAAGAAGAAGGCTAGTGTTTACATACCTTGTAGAGTCAAATAAGTTACGACGTTTGTTCCATTAGACCAAGACCAAGACGAAGTAGGTTGAATTGTTCCCGCTTCAACGGTTTGGTGAGGGCGTCGGCTATGTTGTCTTCGGATGCTACCTTCTCAATAGAGATGTTCCCCTTTGAACATTGTCTCTTAGGAAGTGATGACGAATCTCTATATGCTTTGTGCGAGAATGCAATACCGGATTCTTGCTTAAGTCGATGGAACCTTTGTTGTCACATAGGATGGCTATGTCGCTTAGATGGATGTCGTAGTCTACTAACGCTTGTTTCATCCATAGTGCTTATTGGCATGCTTTGCCTTGAGACGCATTACTCGGCTTCGGTTGTTGATATTGCAAGTGCCGTTTGTTTCTTAGAAAACCAAGATGTTAAACAACATCCCATAAAAGTACATACCCCACTTGTACTTTTTCTATCAACGTAATCACCTGCATGGTCAGAATCTGTATATACAATTGTTTCTACTCCGTGCCCTTAGGATACCATAATCCTAATTGTGTTGTACCCTTAATATATCTAAATATCCTTTTACGGCTTCTAGGTGTGATGTTTTAGGGTCTTCTTGAAACCTAGCACATAAGCAAACACTAAACATGATATCCGGCCTACTTGCCATGAGGTAGAGGAGGCTACCTATCATGCCACGATATTTAGTATTATCTACTGGATTCTCCGTCTTCATCTTTTGTGAGTTTGGTGTCGGATGACATTGGAGTCCTAATTGGTTTTGACTCTTCTAGACCTAATTTCTTTAACATCTCCTTGATGTATTTAGATTGATTAAAGAAGATACCATCTTCTACTTGTTTTATTTATAGACCAAGAAAGAAACTAAGTTCTCCCATCATACTCATCTCGAACTCGTCATGCATGATTTTAGAGAAATCATCACACATGTCTTGACAAGTGGATCCGAATATAATATCATCTACATATATTTGTACTATGATTATATGTGACTCTCTTTTCTTAGTAAAAGTGTGTTGTCAACTAACCCCATGGTGTAGTTGTGTTTAACTAGAAATGACTTGAGTCTATCATACCAAGCTTTTGGAGCTTGTTTAAGACCATAAAGGGCTTTCTTTAATTTATACACATGTTTGGGTTTTTCAAAATCAATGAAGCCCGGAGGTTGAGCTACATATACTTCTTCATTTATGAAACCATTTAGAAAAGCGCTTTTGACATCCATTTGATAAAGCTTTAGATCATTAGCACAAGCATACGTAAAAAGTATTCTTATAGACTCTAATCTAGCCACGGGGCGTAGGTCTCATCAAAGTCTATTCCCTCTTGTTGGTTATACCCTTGAGCAACGAGTCTAGCCTTGTTCCTAGACACTACTCCGTTTGCATCTAATTTGTTTTATAAACCCATTTGGTTCCTATTATAGTTTGATTACTAGGTGGAGGGACAAGTGTCCAAACATCATTAGAAACAAATTGATTTAGTTCTTCTTGCATAGCCATTACCGAACTTTCATCTTTTATGGCTTCTTGTGTATTCTTAGGTTCTAAGGTTGAAACGAAACAAAACAAGCTACTTTGGTTTCGAACTTGAGACCTTAATGTTCGCATGTTTAGTTTTCCTATGACTTTATCTACGGGGTGATCTTTGGACTCTTTAATGTTTATTATTTCATCACTTAGAGATTCTTCTTCTTCACTTATCTTTTTCTTTATTACTATAGCTTCACTTTCTATAATCTCTTCATCGACAAGAGGTGGAGAGGGTTTGGGTGGACTTTCATCAAATTTTATATTTAATGACTCTTCTACCTTCATTGTTTCTTTGTTTAATATGACGTAAGCTTTGCTATTTGGCGAGTAACCTAAAAAGATACCTTTGGTTGATTTAGGATCAAATTTTGTAAGGTAATCTTTAGTGTTAAGAATAAAACATTTACTACCAAAGACTCTAAAGTGATTTAACGTAGGCTTTTTGCCTCGAAGTAACTCATATGGAGTTTTTCCTAAGATTGGTCTAATTAAGACTCGATTGAGTATATATGTTGAAGTATCAACGGCATTACACCAAAACTTTTGGGGTATAGATTGTTCATTAAGCATGGTTCGACTCATTTCTTGTAGAGTTCTATTCTTTCTTTCTACTACCCCATTCGATTATGGAGTGCATGGAGCCGAGAAGTTGTGAGTAATACCATTAGCGTCACAAAAAGCTCCGAATTGCACTTCATTATCGAATTCCCTACCATGATCCGTCCTAATAGACACTATGGGACTTCCTAGTTGTCTTTAAATCTTTTTGCTTAATATTTCAAAATAGTTAAAGGTTTCCGTTTTGTTCTTTAAAAAATTTGTCCATGTATACCTAGAGTAGTCATCCACTATTACCAAAGTGTAGTAGTTGCCTCCATAACTTTGGATAGCGGATGGACCAAATAAATCCATGTGTAGTAATTCTAGACACCTAGTTGTGGACACCATATTTTTAGCTTTATGACTCGAATGAGCTTGTTTTCCTACATTACAAGCATCACAAAAATGATGTTCATATTTTAACTTAGGTAGATCTCTTACTAGATCTTTGGATGATAGCAATTGAAGAAGTCGCATGTTGGCGTGACCCAATCTTGGATGCCATAAGGTCGAAGTATCATCCATAGAGGTAAGACATAGTTTGTCTTTAGGTTCATTACCGATTTTAATGACATAGACTCCATGTTTCCTAATTCCTCTTCCTATGGTTATGCCATTTTTAAGTATCTTACTACCGGTTTCGGTAAAAAGTACATTGCACTTTTATCACATATTTGTCCTATACTTAAGAGGTTAAAGTTTAGGTTTTCTACGTGACACACATCGTTAATGGTTAGAGATTTGTTAGAAATCGTACCTTTACTGATGATTCTACTTTTGCTATTTCCAAACACCACATTACCTCCATTAATGGATTCATATGTGGAGAATAGATCCCTATTTCCGGTCATGTGCCTCGTGCACCCGCTATCCTTGACCCATTCATAGGGGTCTAGGTCGACCTTTAACCAACCTAACACAATAATAAACTCAAAAGTTTGGTCCCCATTTGTTCATGGGTCCATTAGTGTTAAACATTCCATTCATGTTAGACATGTATGGATAAGATGAGTATGCATTCCATGGAGCAAAGTTTTGAAAGGGAAAACCGTTTTGCATGTTTTGATTCCATCCCATTTGATGGTTGCTTTTCGGGAAAACGTTATTAGGTCTCCTAAATGAATTAGGTTTTGAAAAGATGGAGCTTTGTTTCTTGCAAAAGTAGGATTATATTTTGGAGGTGGTTGTCTAGTAGTGACATGACTTGGTTTCTTCCTATTAACTATGACAAACTCAGTTCTAGATGAAGAGGCTACGTTATTGCTTGTTTGCTACGCAGATCCACGGATCCCTTTTTGTACACTAGCGGTTCCCTTTTTAGGGATCCGTGGATCCGCCACAACAAGGGCTGGTTTTTCTAGTTCTTTAACAAATTTTGTTTCTTTACTTTCACTAGTTGATGGATCAAGTTGTTGACTACCTAGACCCTTTTGATTGTTACCAGTTTTAACGCTATCGAGTATTGTATCTAAAGTGTTCATGCTCATTCTAGCAATTTTAGAATCTAAGTGATCCACTAGTGTTTGAAGTTGAACGCAAAGTTCACATTCACCACTTGCTATTTTACCCTTTCTAAACGTTTTAGTTTTGCTTTTAATTCTATGACTTCTTTATCTAAACGTTTATTTTGACTCTTTAAAAGCTTTTTTTTGTTAACTAGTTTTAAGCTAATATTGCATAGTTTATCATATTCATTATGCAATGAGTCGTCATCAAGTGATGAGCTACTATAGTATTCGTGACATACCTCGTCATTTGCCATGAGACAATTTTCTTCATCCTCCTCGCTACTCATTCCCCATGTGCCGCTTACGAACGGCTTTTGATCATCCCGTTTGGGACACTTACTAATAAAGTGGTTTGGGTCCCCACATTTAAAGCAAGTACGATCATCCTTTGGTTTCTCGTCCTCTTTGCTTTTCCTAAAGCCTTTCTTATCATCATACGGTTGTTTGACGTATCTACCCTTTCTTCTAAAGAACTTTTAAAGTCCCTTACCGCCATAGCGTACTCTTCGTCGTCACTACTCGAAGATGAGTTCTCCTCATCGCCCGAAGCCTTTTTGGCTTTAAGGGCAAGAGATTTGTGTTTCTCTTTCACCTTTGAGGCTTCGAATCTTTAGCAAGGACAAGCTCGTAGACTTTTAGGTTGCCTATGAGTTCATCGAGGGTGAGGATTGTCAAATCTTTTGACTCTTCGATTGCCGTCACCTTGGATCTCCACTTGGATGGAAGTGCCCTTAGATATTTCCTAACATGGTTACGCTAGAGAAAGATTCATCAAGTGCTTGTAAAGATGTAATAATAGTATTAAAGTTAGCAAATGAATGATCTATAGTTTCCTCATCCGATATTGAAAATTGTTCATATTGTTGAACAAATAAATCAATTTTATTATTTTTAACTTGTTGGTTGCCTTGATGAGTTACAACTAAAGAATTTCAAATTTCTTTAGAGGTTTTAAGCATAGAAATTCTTTCAAATTCCTTTTTGGTAAAGCATTATATAAAACCATTTTTGCTTCACTATTTTTAGAAAGCTTTTTCTTCATTTCATCGTTTAGTTTATCATGAGGTATGTGAACTAAATTTCCTTTATCATCATTTGAGGTAGCCTCAAAATCACCTTCAAAAATAAGGTACCAAAGATCAATATCTTTAGACATCACATATGTTTCGAATCTATTTTTCCAATATATAAAACCATTAGTTAATACAAATAAACTGTAAAAATGTTTATTAATATTTTGCGATCTCTTTGTGTTTTGTTGATAACAAATGTAATGTTATCTTAAGTATAATTATAAGGATACATGTTATTTTTGTAAAGCATTTACATATAGCCATTTAAATACAAAAATGTAATAATTAAGCATTTGTTGTAATAGTTTATTAGGATGGGTAAAAACCATAACCCATGGACCATAACCCATAGATCTTAAACCCATACCAAAGAAGACTTTATACAATGTATACTTAGATACATTGAATCTAAAGAAAACCCATGGACCAACCCATAACCCATGACCAATAACCAAAAAACCCATGGGCAAAGAGGAGCGTACCACGGATCCCTAGGATCCCACTAGCCGGATCCCAAGTGGAAGGGATCCGTGGGATCCGTGGAACAGAGAAGAAATTTGCCTATAAATAGAGAGCCATTTCTTCATTCTAATTACCCCTCTTCTTACTAAATCTCTCATACACTCTCATTCTCTTCTAACATATAGATCACTTGATCTAGAGAGTTGTTCTTCTTTCTTTCTATTTGTGATCCTCATATAGGTCCTTCTCTAAGGCGAGATCACGAGCATTCTACAAGTCATCCAATCAAAGGGTCCTTGATTGATTTGTCACTCCACAAGATTTCTGTAGCGAAGATCTTGTATTTGATATTTCACATATTTGTTGTGTAATAGTTGTATTGGTTTGGTCCACCGTGCTACGGACTCGGTATCTAGCTTTGTACCGGAAAAAGTGTAAGCAACGTTGTGAAGGCTTCTCCGCCAAGTGAAGGAGTTTGTTGACATAGTGCTTGAAATCTCGAGTAGGTGACTCGAGGAGTGGAGTAGGGCAAGGAAGGTGACCTTGTAGCCGAACCACTATAAATCGGTTGTGTCTTTTCTATCCCTTAACTTTATTTATTTTCTTGCATTATCATTAGATCTATACGTTCTCAACATCCATACGATTTCACATAATATCGAATCTAAAGTTTTAGAAATCAACTTAAAATTGGAAAAACTATTCAACCCCCCCCCCCTTCTAGTTTTCCACACAATTTTTTAATAATATTGTTTTGAAAAATGGAAAAATATTGGGTTTGAAAATAAATTGGAATTAATTTTAAAAATCACCGGACTTCATTTTATCAAAACTTAAGCCACTCAATCAACGACTACGATCATTGATTGAGGGGGAGAGTGATTTAAAATAAAATATTTTCAAACAATATTTCTTCATAAAAGTTCCGGTTTTACGTAATAAAGTGGTGATCTAAAGATTTAATGTTATGTCATGGTATGATTTTCTTTAAAACCCAAAGATCTTTCAAAATGATTTTTTTTTTTCTGTTCTTGTTTGATTGTGAAATTGTTTTATTTTGGCATAAAGATCTCTTAAAACTATCATACCTGACACTAACAATCTTTAATGTCTAAAATTGATCTTATCAGCCATTTTTCAAAATTAAATTTTGCCACGTCTTTCCTCAAAATTTTCTAAATGATTTAAATCAATCGGGATCCAAAATCTCAATTGGTTTGAAATTTTTGATCGGGGGAGAGATCGTGATTTAAATCTCAAATCGGTTTTAAAGGGTGATTGTTTCAAGATCATACGCACATGTTGAGGGGGAGTATTTCTAAATGATCAAAACTATTAAGGTACAAAATGCTTTGATCTCGTATCACAAGTACCTTGATTGATTTTCAAATGATTTTTCAATTGGTTTCAAGAAGGAAACAACAATACCAAAAGACCGACCAATTTACTTTATGCATGGTGTTATAAGGATGGTTAGGTTAGGTATTCGTTCTCACGATCCCGCCAGAGCCGTAGGGATCTACCTAGGGATAATCCACTAGATAGTTTAGAATCCTTAGGTATGATGAAAAAAGGAGAAAAGTGAGATATGGGAAGAGTGCAGACTGAGATAGAGCTAGAACTGGAATAAACCCAACAAGGTTCTAGTTATGAAGTCTCGGTAAGCACTGAAGGGGTTGAAGAATGAAAAAGAAATGAATGTGAAAAAGGGTGAAAAGAAATAGCCCTCTAATAATTCAACCTTAGGGCAGTAACCGGGTTCATTACATATGCTACTGGTGGTTACTAAGGTAACACTGGTATTGAAGACAAGACGTCATGGACCAAGTGACGCATTGCACTAAACTTCCCAAGCTACTCAAGTTCCTCTTAAAAGGACTTGTTTCATTCTCATGGGGAACCTACATAATCTATCAACTTTCTCTCAGAGATTGTTGATATTGAAGAAGGAGACCCTCTCCCTAGTCTCCGACATAGGAAACCAAAATGCACAATTGAGTCTAGAGCCAAGAGATCATCCACAATATCTCATTAGGACACAAAAATTAATGAAGACTTGCTATTTCACACAATGTGGAAAGTAAGTATATATATTGAGAGTCCTTCGCATTATCCTTGTGGTATTGCCAGAACATCCGAGTGATATGTAAAAGTATTCACGATGAAGATGGAAATCCTTCTAGATCCAACATCAAACAAGCTCTTGGTGGGTGGCATGTGAGATCTTTTCTAAAGATCAAGCTTGTGACAACTGGATAGAAACGATGGGGTGATTCACTCGTGAATCAACCTTGGTCCAGGAAATGAATTGACGAATACTTTTGGAAAAACCGTTCGATGTGCAAATCTTCTTTTCTCTAGCACATCGAAAGTGTATTCATATTTCAAACACAAAAAGTATCTCTGATTGAAAAAATACTTTTGGAAAAACCGTTCGATGTACAAATCTCTTCTCTCTAGCACATCACATGTGTACTCTTTTCAAATACTTTTATTTTTGATTGAAAATTGATCTTTCTCATAAAACCTTCGTCGTATTGCAAAACTCTTTCTTCTAAGCAATACGCGATTGTTTTCAAATCAATTTTTCATCAATCAATGAATCTCAATTCGCTGGTTCACTCACTCCGTGTTGTCTTCTTTGAGACGTTCCGGTTTGAGAACAACTAGAACAGCTGCGAAACCCTGTCAAGGAGATTCTTCGGAATTATACCTGATCACAGGCAGTACTTGTACTGATCAACGGGGAACCGTGGGCCGTGTACCTCAATTCAACGAAAGTGATCAAAGACACTTTCGTGTGATTTATTACTAACTGTTGTTTGCAGGTACATTTGGACGGTTGCAGCTGATCAGAATTGAGAAGTCAATCCAAAACCGCATGCTCACAGCATCCACACTTAATTGAAGAAATCATGACTTGTGCATATCTACATAACCTGTCTCTGATATTTTTATACTATGTTTCTGCTACGCTGCTGCAAATATCTTGAACCAGTAAAAGCTTCCGCTACTCTGATGAAAAGATGTCATGATCCTGAAAGTGTGAGCATGTCGGTTCTAAAGTCACAACATCACATGAAGGCAACACAACAAAGGGTGATCCAGAGATTTACTGTGGCTGATGATCTCAAAGAAAGCTCGAAGATTATCAAGATGTGGATCAGTTCAAAGACCTCCACTTAAAGTATAAAGCAGTCGGACTTTGAAGAATCACTACTAAAGCACAAAGATTATATAACTGAAGAATTGAAGTCAACGAGCTCAAGACTGATGATAAAATAGAATGCTAGGATTCGAAATGTAAAACATGGGGTGACCTCCCTTAGGGGGAGATTGTTAGGAATTGGAAATTCCATAGTGAAGTGTTTGTCACCCCAAATATAATCTAGCATAAGTTAGCTCGTAGACATATCGTTATTTACGTTATTCAGTAGTTAATTAGTTAGTTATTAGCGTAGTTTAGTTTAATGTAACACCGTGGAGGAAGGACGGGTCTTTACCCACTATATGCCTGATCCACAGCCCGACAGGAGGGCGTGTAGTTTGTAACTATAAATACCCTTCCCACTAAGGGAAGGGTGTTTCTTCTGGGAATCTAACCTTTCATTTATTTTACTACTCTCTTTCAAGAACATCCTCTTAACTCTCTTCATCTCTCTAACAATGGCTTTCTTGTATCATCATAATCCTAGACCACCCGAATCATTCAAACAACATAAAATTCACGATCCTACAATGAGACTATAAATACAAGCCCTAATTGTCAATTTTCACATCATCTTCCCAACACACAACACCAAGGGACGAAAAAGGGCTTCTAGAGAGACGATATTCAGCAGCATATGGAGCATTTCCAAGGGAGAATTCACGCCATTTACTACAAAATTTTTGGTATGTCGTATCAAACTTTTGTATTTAATTCAATGTTTTTCATTATGATTCTAAACATTGATTTTTTTGCATTATTTAAAATGATCGGCTAAACACCTTTGTTGTTAGCCTAGTTATGAAATTGTTATTTCCATGATTTAGTTTTCTCGTTTTTGTATCGCTTTATGTGCTTATTTTCTTTGATTATTCGTGGACACCTTTGTTTCCGTAGTATTAATGTTTAGTAGTATCTAGGAAGCTAGGAGAATTAATCATCGAACCCTAGACGAATAGGTTACAAATAGTGGTAAGAATTGACCATAGGACTGCCACTATCTTGTGCGCGAATTGATCAAAGGATCACCTACCAAACGGAGATGCTTAAGAAGTTAAGGGGAAACCAAAGTTCTGAGAGGCCGGGATTCTTTAGAATAAGTCTAGGTAATAGATGGTATTTAATGACTCTACATATGTTAACCCACGAATTCTTATAATTGTATGGTTACGAAATAGGAACCTATGGAACATAGGCTAGCCGAATTTACCCGAGGTGTCTAGTGACATTTACCCTCACATGAAGCAATAGAAAACATTAATAGGAAAACTTAATTATGGCATAACAAGATTAGTTATTAGGCTAGCATATTTCTCTCTATTGATTGTTTACAACTTTTAATTTGCTTTCATTTCATTTCGTTTAATTATTTTAATATTAATCTATTCAAAGCTCCTTTAAAATCAGTGACATTAGAACTTAGATTAGATTCGCACTCATAGCTCTTAGGACGACCTCGGCTTTACCGATTACTACACTACACAAGATCGAGTACACTACTCGTTAGTGCATTAGGTAGACCTTAGGTAGATGAATTTATAAATATTAAAACCTCATATGTAAATCCAGCATCAAGTTTTTGGCGTCGCTGCTTGGGAGCTATTTTAGGGTTTTTAATTTTAAGTTCTTTTAAATTTCTTGTTTTATTTTAATTAACTTTTGAATATGTCAGGTTACAAAACTCGAAGCGCTAAGACCTTCTTAGAAAAACCTTACGACAATCTGAAAAAGCAGTTTCGAGCTAAGAGGAACAACACCCCTACTTCAGTCCATAACATTTTCTCTTTCTATGACTCAGAGCATTCAAACTCTGATTCCGAATTAAATGGAAAGCCTAATATCGATGCTCTTACCATGGAACAATACTTGGGTAGGACTAATGAGAATTACACCAGAGGATTAACCATACCATCAACAGTGAAGTTTGAAATCAAAGGACAAATCATCCAAGAATTACAAAACAAACAATTTTCTGGTGACAATGAAGAAGAAGATGCCCAAGTTCATATTGAGGAAATTGTATACATAGTAAGCCTTTTTGGTTTTCCAAATGTCTGCACTATACTCTCATGCTAAAGGTTTTTCCTATGACCCTCACTGGATCGGCAAAGAGATGGTTTAATAGACTTTCTCTCGAATCAAAAATTACTTGGGATATTCTAAGGAGAGCCTTTGTGCAAAAAAATTTCCCACCTTTTAGACTAGCGAACCTTCTTGGGAATATTCACCGGTTTGTGCAACAAAAGGAAGAGACACTCTACCAAGATTGGGAAAGATACAACGAACTTCTCTACAAATGTCCCATGCATGATCTGAATAAACATCAAAAAATATACATCTTTTATAGGATCTTGCAAGCTTAAGATCTTATAGCGACCGATTTTACTCTTCTATTACAAACTAAAAACTACAAATTTATGAGTTGTTTGTTTGTAGAATTCAAAAAACAACATGTTAATCTTTTAAAACATTTTATAATCATAATTTATGCATTTATATGAAACATTTATAGTATTTGTGGTTATAATGTATTAGATTTTGTAGATTTGTATAAAATTACATAAACTATTAAGAAATAACATTAGAGTAGAATCTTAAGATCCCGACCATCTTACGATCCGATTCAAAGACAAAATGACACCTTGAGATCAAGCTTTACAATCTATCCAAAGGACAGCCGACCACTGTCATAAATGGCATGTTGAAACAAGGTATGGACCTAGGGAGAACTTCACACATAAAGTCATGAAGACAATGACTAAGAAGGACAATGACTATGCGCTAGAATTTGAGAAAAGAAGGAAGGATAGAGAAAAAGAAGAAAATGCTCAAAGAAAATAGGAAGTGAAAAAGTATGAATGGTACAAAAGATAGACATAGCTTGTAGGATATAGTCTACAAGTACATTGATGAATCCACAAAAAGACAAGCACGATAGGAAGAAATACTAAAGAAGTTTGTTGAAAGCACCGTTTCATCTCTCAATGCTTACGATATCGAGATAAAAAATTTCGAGATAAAAGCGGAACAATGCACCAATGCAATTAAAAATTGTTTGGCAGAAAAATATGAAAGAACAGAAGAGGGAATGGTCAAGATGAGACATCAATTGAATCGATAACCTTTTCTGAAAAAGTCAATAGGAGACTTGTGAAGGAACAAATTTTGCTTGATAGTTTGGAAACTCTTCCTATTAACCTATCCTTAGTTGATACTATTAAAAATAAATCTAACGATATTCAATGTATGAAGGAATTAATTGACAAAAAGGGTAGCTTGGAAGAAGTCGCATCATTGAGGCTCAATGCTAGGTGCTTGGCTATATTGCGGAATGAATTACCTCCAAAGGAGAAAGACCCTGGAAGTTTTACTCTCCCATGTTTAATCGGTAATCTTAAAATTAGCAATGCATTAGCAAATTTAAGAGCTAGCATTAGCATAATGCCTTATTCTATGTTTACGCGTTTGGGAGTTGGGAGTTTGAAACCTATCAAAATGGAAATTAAAATGACCGACAAATCCATGCAATCCCATAAGGGAATAGTGGAAAATGTCTTAGTGAAAATTGATAGGTTTGTTTTCCAGTAGATTTTGTTATTTTAGAAATCATTGAAGATGAGAAAATCCCGATTATACTGAGAAGACCTATGCTTGCCATTTCCCATGCTAAAGTAGATGTTTATGGAAAAAGAATGACTTTAGAAGTAGGAGGGGAGGAGATTACTTTTAAAGCTAACGAAATTGTTTCCATTCCCCATAGTGAAAATGTCTGTGTAATCAATCATGTACAGGAGCTCGAAGAGTTTGATCTAAAAGAATTTTTAAATAGCTTAGAAGTGGTTCAAGGAAATTATTTTGAAAATGACGATCTCTCACCAGTAGGGAACTTTGACGTTTTCATAGACTTCAAAGAAAATGATCTAGGTACAGGAATGGAGACGGAAGATTCGAACCAAGAGATAAACTTTATAGATTTAGTTCCATGGCAGGAAAATAATAGTAACACAAGCATGCAGCCAATCCAACCTAGATTTCTTGAAGCAAACACTAGGGTTCACCATCGGAACCCCTACAATTTGCAGCTTGCAAAATCGGGTTGTTGACTTTTACCCTTTCATTAACACAAGCTCCCAAATAAATATTATGTCTAAAGAATGTTATAATCAAATTATGAACAAGGAACTAGAATATAAGGGAAATAACTTTTTTGGAGTGGCCAGTAGTGTTCACGTATTTATTGGAATCTATACATTTCTAGTAGATTTTGTGGTATTAGATGACACAAGCGAGTTTGTGGAAAATGAGTTACAAGTGGTTATTCTAGGAAAACTGTTCAAGGAAATATTAGGTCTTGAGGAAGACTGTAACATATTGGTTATCATAAACACACAAACAAACTTAGTTATGGTTCGAATTATGGTGAGTCTAGAGAGAGAAAGATGGAGAGAATGGGAACTTCTAGTGAGAGAAAGTGTAAGTAATATTATGAAGCTCCACCCTTTGCCTTGGGAGGCAAAGGGTATTTATAGTATCTTACAAATACACCACCTACGGGATGTGGATCAGGCATACAGTGGGTAAAGACCCGTCCGTCCTCTACGGTGTTACTTTACTAACTACTAGATATAACTAAACGACTAAGGGCTGAGCAACGAAGGTTATGTTAAGAAAATGGCTTAGCATAATGACTGAATTTTGGGTATTTCATGGGGGTAGATAAATGGGGTCTTTTGGGTGCTAGTTTTAGAAATATAGGTTGGTAAAAGGGGTATGTAAATTGGATCTTTTGTTCGGTTGTTGGTCATGGATCTAGTTGTTTCTGTTCTTGTAACCAACTATATTAATGATGAAATATTATCTAAGTTTTATGTATTTAATCTGTTCTTGTATTGTGATATTGGGTGTATTGTTTCTAATTAGTATCAGCAAAATCAAACATCCCCTTGTATTAGCAAAACCAAACATCTCCTTTTATCAGCAAAACTTGTATCAGCAAAACCAAACACCCCCTTGTATCAACAAAACCAAAGGCAGTGGTTTATAAATATGTGTTGAAAATGCAAATACTTTAGCACTAAATCATAATGTATTGACAATGGTGTATTGTTTAGGAAGAAATTGGTATGGTGTTAATGTTGACAGTGGGACTGAACACGCCCAATGCCTCAAATTGTAACATCTTGAATTTTGACTTACCCAAGTCAAACAAATTTATAAAATGCCATAAATTGTAACTTACTATTATGGTATGACTTGGGTAAGTCAAACCTATTAAGAAATGCACAACCATTTCAATCAGTTACAATTCACAACCAAACACTATTACTTACATAAGAACCCAATTTTTTTTTATCGATTTCATGTTCACAAATACTAAAAAGTTTCCTATCATCTAAACATACACATAGCTAGACCCACAACTCTCCATATTATCCTTTTCCTTCCTTTCCTTAAGATATTTAAACAAAATTTCCAGATTTGTAATCCTTCTTCCCAAATCATTAACCTTTGATAACCCAATGTCAGCCTCTTCTTTCTCCTTCTTAACACCCAAACCCTTTTCATTTGGGCAGTCTTCTTTCCTCAACGAACTCAACAAAGCCTTCCCCTTATCGTTTTGTGCCATTATTTTTTTTCTATGGGTAGAATGTGTGTTGCTTGTATTTAGGGTTCAATGTTGTGTGTTGCTAGTACTAATAGGGTTGAGGGTTGGGTTAGATTTTAACTAAGGCATATTATAATTGTGAATGGTCTATTATACCCTCGATGTAAAACCAAAACATTTATGTTGACTTTGTCAATCGTGGTCAAGGGACTTGTTTAGAGTATAAAAGCATTGTTTTGGACCACCAACGATGAAAATACCTAGTTTTGGTTCAACGTGATGCATGTGTACAAGATAGGGACGAACAAAGGTATTTTATTCTACAAAATATTTGTCCAAAAAGGAAAAACGAATACAAAATATTACATGTGTTCCACTACCTCTATTATTTAAATGCTAAAGGCTTATGAAAAGACCCACCACACTCGTATAATGGTGGTTTGTACATAGAAGTATGGATATTGAATATACTGCTGACATTGATTTCCACAATCCATTGAATGATGAGTCATCATCTTATTGATCGATTAATAAGCCTCCATTCTAGATGGCCTAAGAACATGTTAGCAAAACACTTTAATGAATATTCAATAAATAAATAAAAGTATATGCTCTTTGTCACTTAGCGCTACCATAAATACATGAAATTCTTATTTTATTTTATTTTATTATTATTTATTTTTTGGAACGGCGAATTTTATTGGAAAGCAAAGAAAAAGCAAGAAACTTGTTAGCCTTAATAGTTTTTATTAGAAGTGATGGTCATTCACGTTTAGGAACTTTGTAACGTGTGTTAGATATCGTGATAGAATAGTCAACGGGCTCGTGGATTGGGCTAAGCTAAATGGCTATAAGTTAAGATAAGCTAGCCTTATATCAATCCATGTCCAATCCAATCCAAACAGGCCCATGCCAAGCCCATTAGGGCACCTTGTACTTGTACTATATATACACCTCAAATGTGTCATTTGAGGTGTGTGCTTGAGTGTGTGTGTGTGTGTGTGTTTTATTTATGAAATAGTGTTTTCATCTTCTACTCTTTGTCTCTCTAAATACATACACGATCTATACATCAAGTCACCACTTTCTATTCTTAATCTTTCTTCTTTACGCATATCATCAGTTTGTGTTTAACGTGTGTTACTTGTGTTGGTAACGTGAGCTGTTGTGATAAGGTATACGTGATAAAAGGGTTTTTACAATTGGTATCAATCGCCTAACAATGGTTTAGGAGTGTTTGTGTTTGTTTTGAAGGGTTACGCGTAAAGGCTCACGTTATTCATATTAGCCACGCTTAAAGCTTTAATTTTTGCACTTAAAAATTCAAGATTCTTGTGGTTTAAGGTTTATATAGTGTTAAAGATTCTAGTTTTGGCAAAAAGTTCGAAGCTTTACGTGTTTTTCTTCATTTTTAAGCTCGTATTTGGTTCATTGGTCATTTCTACTCGTAAGCTTTCTAAGCACTTTGGGTGAAAAAGGTCAACATTTTTGTGTTATTCGAGTGTTTTTAAGGCTATTTGTGCAAGAGAAATTGTTTGAATCACTGGAAATTTTTTACGCGTAGGTCAAAACCCTAGTTCTACGCGTAAGAAAGTCAACGCCCTTTTTCTACGCATAACTTTTTGGCTAAGAATCTTCGAGCATCAAAGGTTACTCAGTGCTTCCCTCACTTGGATAAGTGTGTGGAACACTTCGACTTGTGGATATCTTTTACGCTGTGACACTGTAAAGGATTTTTGGTTCTAAACCTATGTTTACGCATAAGCATAAACGCCTACGCGTAACAATCTACGCATAAGTTCCACTTACGCATAAGATTTCTACGCCTAAGCATTTTTGTTTACGCCTAAGCCTTAAGTTTACGCGTAAGATACTGGTCTACGCCTAAGAATCCTACACCTAAGCACAATCTCTACGCCTAAGCATCGTCTACTCGTAACTTCGTGTGTCTACGCCTAAGCTCTTCGTGTGACAGTGTAAAGGATTTTTGGCGGGAAAACCTGAGTAAAATTTAAATTTTTGAGGAGACTAAACGTTCAATTTTTACGCGAAATTCAAATTTTGGTATAACTTGGAAAATTTTTGTCAAAAATTTAAATTTTTGGACCCAAATTCAAAATTTTCGGTCAAATTTGGCGTCAAAATTGTCATAACTCAAATTTTTCATAAGACCTTAGAATTGATTTTTATAGTGAATTTCAAATTTTGGGAGAAAAAATTTTCATACGACCAAGTTCACGAGTACGACTTTCAGAAAAACTTCAAACGGCAATATCTTATTAAACACAACTCCTTTATCGTTGAATCGATCCTACATGAACTTTATCATACATACCTTCCTCAATGGCAACTCTGGCAGATCGTCTCAAAACTGCTTTCTTTGATTCATTCTTCAATGACCTAAACATTAATCCAACTACACCAAATAACAACAACCAATGGATTTCATCGTATAATCCGCAGTTTGCTCAACCAAGTATGCATATGGGTCAAGGAGGACAAATGGTTGATGTTATTGGGAATCAGAATGGATTTGCTACTGGTATACAAATGGGGAATCAGATGCAATATGCAGGACAGTTTGATGGACATCAAGGGGTCAGATTGTGAATCAGAATATGGGATATCAAAATGGGAATAACTGTTTTATGACTTCGGTTCAGCAAGCTACCTCTAACAATCACAAAAAAGATTCAGGGTATTTTGATCTAGAATGCAGTGTCAAACGACTGGCGAAGCTTGAAAGGATCCAGTACATGTTGATGTTAGCACAGAAAGAAGAATCGGGAATTGAATTGACTGATGCAGAATACGAATTCATGAATCCAAGACGGGCACATAAAGCTATCAATACTGCAAACCTCAGGTCATACAATCAATCAGCAGGACTCAACATCAAGCGGTACTTTTGATACACCTCCCGTCTATGACACAGATTCACTCAATGAGGTACCAAATTATAGTAATGTTGCTAATCAGTTTACTCATGATGAACAACATTATGTGACATCAACACCTACTTATGATACATACCTGGACAATCCGAGTTGTAGCAATACGAACTCTAAAACTCCAGATGTGGATCCTAATGGCGGCTGTGTGGCACTAAATACTGAGACTGATGAGGAAACCCGTGCTTATTTTGAATCATTAATCAATAATTGTGGTATTGAGATTGAGAAAGTGAGTAAGGTCAATCGCAAGGTTAAGGCCGCGAATCAGAAATTGACCGATGAGCTTGAGAGTTACAAAGAGAATGCAAGAGCCTATGAATTTCATACAAACAAAATATCAGAATTAGAAATTGGTTATCGAGATTCTGTTTTAAGAGAAAAACAATTGCAACTCAAGTATGATACACTTGATGTGAATCTGAACTTGAAAATAAAATCTTTAAACAAGGAAATTTCTGAACTAAATGACCAACTTTCAAAACAAAAGCTGTTTTCGATCTTGAAAAAGAGAAGAAACAGTTGATTGCTGATTTTTCAAAACGAGAAGATTCTCTTCTTGATGAAATTCTGGATAAAATGAAACTATCAAAAAATTGGATAATTTACTTCTTACAACGGGTCATTCCGCTAAAACAAACAAGATGCTTTCTAATCAAGTAAATCCGATTTTTCATACAACTCATAAATGGCTCTTGGTAACTCACCTCCTTCGTTCCTCAAGAAAGCTCAGAAACAACGAAATGTGTTGAACAATGGAAAACCTTTGCATGAACCCATAATTGTGCATGATTCTCATGAAACGTTGGAACTATCTGAGGAGAGTAGATCAAGAATGAAACAAAAACATCCGAAAATCAAACCAATTGACTATAACAAATGGAACAAAATTAATGATATTTCGTTTGTTTCACATAAAGAACAATCAAAGTTTTCCATCACACCAGTTTCAAAACCAGTTTCAAAACCAGTTGCAACTCCTGTAGTTGTCTCAAAATCCTTTTCGAAAATCGAACAAATGTCTTCAAACAATCCTTTTAACACAAGTGATGCCAGAAGCATTTTAGACGATGTTAAAACTAGAATTGGGAGACTTCAAGAGACTGTTAAAACTAAAACTCATATTACAACAAACATCTGGTTCAATAGTTTTGATAATGAACAGAAAAAGTTTTTTGAAACTGAAATTGCCCCTCATCTGAATAACATCAACTCAAGGGTAATTTATTTTGAACAAGCCTTTTTGAAAGAAACAGCTGACTTTGTCAAGGACCATAAATCCCTGGTAAAGCAAGCTAATGAAAGTGTTGAACACATCAAAGTTTTGGAAAATTTAAATGATTCTCTCTTCGAAGATGTTCTGACTACTGATATTAT
The DNA here is from genome assembly GCA_910596185.1 of Chrysanthemum makinoi. Taxonomy (NCBI): domain Eukaryota; kingdom Viridiplantae; phylum Streptophyta; class Magnoliopsida; order Asterales; family Asteraceae; genus Chrysanthemum; species Chrysanthemum makinoi. Next base: position 125,045,593 of record OU343224.1, on the reverse strand, counting down.
GTCCATCATTTTGCAAACATATTCTGTTGAAGATCATGAAAGACTTCAGTCTGAGACCTCCGCAATTGTTTCAAAATATGAAAAAGCTCTTGAAAAACTTGAAAAAGAAAACGTGTCCTATTTTAAACAACTTGATCGAAAATCTGAGGAGTGCAAGTATGACAAACGTCGTGATGAGCGTGCCTACAAGGACATGAAAGAGCAAAATGATCTTTTGAGAGCTCAGCTGGGAAGTCAAAAAGGAAAGGTTGTGGATACTAAGATTGCAAAACCATTGACTGAGGAAAAGGCAAATGTTCCCAAACCGGTTTTCAAACCAAAAATGTCTATCTCTCACCTCCTCCAAAGTCAATGAGAAATATGATTTGTCAAAAACAGTCACTTCACGCCCTGCCTATTAAAAGCGAATTATCAAAAGTCTTGAAAAAGGAAAAGCAGTTGCTGAAACACCAAAAGTGAGTACACCTAGCATCTCTAAGACTAGTACACGGAATGTGACCAAAAATCCAGTTAAAGAATATGTCGGTTCTAACAACATGGTCAACAATCACTATCTAGAAGAAGCTAGGAAAAAGGCACAGACTCGAAAAGACGGAATTCTAGGTGCAACATCTAGGGTGATGAATTCTACAAGATTTCAAGGCACTGCTAGTAGTAGTAAACCATTACCTAGGAACACTCTACAAAAGACTAGGGATTGGCTTGCATCTAAGAGTAGTTGCGCAAAAGAAAATGCTATGCCCCTAGAAAACAACACTAGGAATTCTAAGTCTTTTTCGAACAAGAATCAATGTCCACAAGACTGTAGTGACAAAGTTAAAGCTGCTGTTTTAAACAAGAATATTGAATTTGTCTGTACTACATGTTAAAAATGTGTCTTTTCAGCTAATCATGATGCATGTGTCTTACAATATCTCAAGAAAGATAATTCTCGTGCCAAGGCACAATCCACTAAGACTCCAAACCGAAACAAACCCGTTGACAAGATGAACATCAAAAGGAAACCTAATAGGTGGATCTCTTCAGGACGTAGTTTTTCAAAAAATGAGTCTTCTGCTGCATATGATAAAAAAAACAACTCCTAGATCTTACCTTAGGTGGATACCCATAGGAAAAGTTTTCAACAAAATAGGTCTTAGATGGATTCCCACAGGAAAGATTTTTGATACTTGCACCAACACAGATAATAGTGCCAATCATCAGGATAAGGAAGTAGAAACCACTACAACCGTTGATAGTGATCACCCACACCGTGAGGAATCTTGTACTTCTAACACTGTTATTTGTGAAAACTCTTCTTCTTTGGTTGCAGGTGAATCAAATATCTCTGAACCCAGCTCATCAGAGGGTTCTAATTCTGTAAACTCTTCGTCTTCATTCTCTCTATCTTCTATCTTTGATTTTCCATTTCTTTTATAAAACCAACAAAAACAAAATACAAAAATAGAAAACTTTCAAAAAATTCAAAACAATATAAAATCAAAAATCCAAAAATATTCTTCTCACGACATGTCTCTCGTATAATCGATATTATGTATGCGTTTCTAGAAATGTCATTCAACAATGATACAGGTATGTACAGATGCTTGAGCGAGAGTTCTTTAATGTTTTCCAAAACATGTCGTTTCTCAAAACTTCTTAAATAATAGCTTTCGGATACTTCAGTACGAAACCCGGACTTCAAAATAATGGCTTCTGGACACATCAGTTCAGAACCCGCGCTTCAAAGAAAGGAAAGTGCTTATCAAAATCAAAGGTTTTAAATATTTTTTCAAGCACTATTCCTAAAATCATAATGGCTTGTAAGTATTTCAGCTTGCAACCCGATCTTTAAAGAAAGGAAAGTGCTACGCAAAATCGATTTTCATAAATATCGAGCACTTATCCTAAAACAAATGAAGATAATTCTTCTTCAATATCTTCAAAAGATTTTTAAAATCTTCATCTTGCGTACCATTGATTCGAAATTTTTCAAAAAGATTGTTTCAAAATCTCTCACATTTGGTACCAAGATAACTCCCTCTAAACCCTTAATTGATTCTTAACCTCTTGGTATGAAAAATATGCTTTCTTTAAGGGGGAGTATTAAACCAAAATTGGTCCAAAATTCATGCTAAATCAGTTTCTCTCCAAATGCTTTCCGAAAAACATATCTTTTAATCATTTTGTTTCAAAAACATCATAGATATGCTATTTATCGACTTTATCTTAGAGATAGTTGTTTCAAAAACATCATAGATATCACCTAACCTTCTAGCCACTCAATTCCTCTTAAAAGGATTTGTTTCATTCTCACTGGGAACCCTGCATAATCTATCGACTTTCTCTTAGAGATAGTTGATATTGAAGAAGGAGACCCTCTCCCTAGTCTCCGCTCAGGAAAACCAAAATGCACTAATTGAGTCTAGAGCCACGAGATTCATCAAAAGATCTCATAGGAACACATGGCATGACATCGCTTGTTGTTCATCAATAAGGACACAAGTGATATATTCTAGAGTCCTACGCAGATCTTAGCAATCTGCCAGAACATTTATGAGAAGTTTCACATCTGTGATCTTCAGTGATTGAATGGAAACTCCTACCAGGGTTAACATCAAACACGCCCGACAGCAGGTCAATTCGGTAACTCCCCGTGGATTACGCTTAGTGTGTCTCAAACGGTCTACAGTCGTGAGGTGATGCTTCGGTGTACCTCAACGACTCTTCTGAACTGTAGATGTACTTCGGTACATCGCGTTATCTCACTTGTGGGACTCCGGTTCGAGGAACGGCCTTTGTAAGAATTAGAGATGTGTTTTCACACTATGCTGTTAATACCCTCGAAATTCAAACTTATAAGTGCCGGAATCCGCTTATTACTAACCTGTTTTTATGTTTTCTTCTTATGGAAGCTCCGGAGCGGATTGATCGTGCAGATTCACCACATGCTCATACCAACAACACATGAAAGTTCTCATCATAATCAAAGGCTACACAAAGTTAAAGATGATTCTTCGTCAATGTCAAAGAATCTACAAAGTTTAAAGACTCGAGAACTACGTCATTGGTAAATCAAAGTCAAATAGAAGTGTGAGCATGGTGGAGAAAGACGTGGAGACACCTAACCAACGAAGTTGACAATGGCAGACAACCACATTATCTGATCACAAAGCATGAAGGAACAAAGAATCAAGACTATTCTATATCTACGCACAAAGTTCAAGCTCGAGAAAAGTAAAGACCAAATCAAGTGGAGCATCTTTTGAATGACCACCCCTTAGGGGGAGATTGTTAGCCTTAATAGTTTTTATTAGAAGTGATGGTCATTCACGTTTAGGAACTTTGTAACGTGTGTTAGATATCGTGATAGAATAGACGACGGGCTCGTGGATTGGGCTAAGCTAAATGGCTATAAGTTAAGATAAGCTAGCCCTATATCAATCCATGTCCAATCCAATCCAAACGGGCCCATGCCAAGCCCATTAGGGCACCTTGTACTTGTACTATATATACACCTCAAATGTGTCATTTGAGGTGTGTGCTTGAGTGTGTGTGTGTGTGTGTGTGTTTTATTTATGAAATAGTGTTTTCATCTTCTACTCTTTGTCTCTCTAAATACATACACGATCTATACATCAAGTCACCACTTTCTATTCTTAATCTTTCTTCTTTACGCATATCATCAGTTTGTGTTTAACGTGTGTTACTTGTGTTAGTAACGTGAGCTGTTGTGATAAGGTATACGTGATAAAAGGGTTTTTACAAAACTTATCCTTTCAAAAGAGAACAATTACAAATGATTAAAAACCCAATCATTCCAAGACATATGCATCTTAGAAGCTCGGGCCTTTAACCAATTAAACGACGTTAAGACAATCAAATAAAAAATGTCACTTCTTCTAATCGGATTGTTGTTGAACACTACTGAGTTCCGGAAATGCCAAAGGATCCAAATAGAAGTTATAACAATCACCTCGAACTTTATCTTCTTCTCACTTGATCTTGAGGAATCAACCAAACCGTCATACCACTCTTGTATGCTATCCCCAACTGAAATCGTTACGTCACACCATCTTGATATTTTTCTCCAAACTTGATTAGCTATGTCACAACCCCGAAAACAATGTATGCTTGTTTCAACACCGTCATTGCAAATAGGGCAATTCAAAGTATCTATCTCGCATCCTCGTTTAGATAAGTTGAACCGAAGAGGAAGTCTATCCAAACGAAGTCTCCAAATGAGGATATTAGCTCGTCTAGGCACAAATTTACTCCAGCGTGTTGTAGTTAACGCATCAATCATATTATTATCATCAATAAATTTCCTTGTAGTACCAACCGAGAACACTCCCTCTGCATCCAGATTCCAAGCAAATGAGTCCGGATAATCCTGCAATTGTTGACCACTAATTAATGCCATTAAATCATGGAATTGTTGTTGCTCTCTACCACCTCTCAATTCTCTACGCCATTGCCAATGCCATGCACCATTTACAAACCTTGAACCAACCATGCAATCTGGAACCATGTCAAGCTTGTACAACCTGTTGAACTTATCTCGAAGACTTTGATTTCCCACCCAAACATCCAACCAAAAAAAGGTATCATTACCGTTGCCAATCTTCTTCTCCAAAACATTCCAAGTAATAATCTGCTTTGCGTTCATATCTCATACCTGCTTGATCACCATGTATACATTTAATGATCTTAACCCACATAGCCATTGGTTCATTTACTAAACGCCATCGCCACTTTTGTACCAACGGTTGATTAAAAGCCAAAAGACTTCCAATGTCTAACCCACCGTTTTCTATAATTTCATTTACATGAAATTCTTGTTATGTCGTCCAGAATTTGAGCATCCAACTACTCATTGGTTTTACAGTAAATTCTGTAAAAAGTAAGTGGAATGTGAGAAAAGTTCAATAATACATGAATACGCAAAAATCCTAAGCTTTGAGAAAGTGTTTATCACTCCACTTTGACAAATGTATACAACCTTTGAATTTATAGTGATATTTCTTTTCTATGAAAATAAACTTATCTTTTGTCATTTTTTTTCGTTGGTCTTGTGTAATACACTACTCAAATGACAATTCGAGTATCCAAATTTCTTATGCGCGCACCTAAATCAACCCAATAAAATTTACTTCATCAAAATTTACTTCATCGATTCTACCTACTTTTTATTTCTTTCCTTTGTGCTTTTTATTGTTCTTAAACACATTTTTTGGGTCACAACATCTATAAATTCTCTGTCCACCTGTTTCTTGTTACTGTTCCTGATCTCATCTGTCAAAATTTTATACATAATATCATCTTTCGGGCTATTTTTCAGTTGAAGTCCAACAAGTGTTTGGGCCTAATATGTTTGATGTATTTGGGCCAACTTGATGGAATTAAATGAACTCACTAGGTATTCTAAGGTGGTGTTTGTTTTTTAAGAGGCTATGAATCTGAATCTGAACCACATATTTGAATCTGAATCTGAGGCGTAAATGTCTAAATCTGACCGCATCTGAACGGGAAGAAAAACTCATGTTTGAACCGCACATTGCTTGCTCGTACTAATTTTGTTTTTGGTCAGCAAGAGGCAACAAGAGGCATTCAGACACCCCTCTCAAGTCTAGACCATTAAGATCTTACTGCCTCTGAATGCGTCTGAACGAGAAAAAAAAAGAAACGATCTGAACGACCAAAATGTTTGACCGCGTCTGAACAAACACCGCCTAACTCTGAAGTCTGAACCAAAAATTCTTCATCAAGATATATCATCATATCATGATTCATGATAAAGATAGACAACAATGATAATTCCATGGCTTCAAACTCGGAATTGAATAGTTATACGGAAAATAAAAGCAATATAATGATTTGAGGCATAGAAATCGAGCTTGTTTTCATTTCAAACCTCCAAGAAAATACACCCTTGAAAAAGATGTCAATGACCCAAATCAGAAAAGTTCATCAAGCCAATGGCTCAATAGTTCTCACCACCATCATCTAGCGCAAACACTGTTTGCTATGCTGCGCTCATCACGAGTAGTCAGAGAACTCTCTTGGGTGGACTTCACGATGATAGTCAGTCTGAAATTTTCTACTATGCCATCTTTATTAGTTCAAAGACCGGGCTTAGGGGTTGGTCTTAGTGGTCAATGACAATGTACCGGTGTGCTTCCCATTATTGGATAACGAATAAGAATAGGAATGCAGACCCAATGTGGTTGACTGGATCGCGATCCATTTTATTTTTATTATTATTTTTTATAACGATAGCTAACTTGCTCACAATATACACACCATACTATCTCACATGTTCTAAGAAAGATTTGAACCCACAATCATTTAGTTGAGGAGCTTTTCACACAACAAAATATGCTATTAGGGCATCCACTATGATGGGTTTATGAAAAGGTCTAAAAATATTAAAAGGTTTGTGTTTCATTTCAACTATAGTGGACATTCATTTTAAGTCTATGTGGCATGAAAAGGTCCTAATTCTTGAACTTTTTTATGAATTTAATTACATTTAATGCATTTGTTATATAAAACATTTTATGAAGTTGTAAAGGTTTATACTATAATGAATGTAAGTTTATAATATCAAAAGGTCCAAAAATTAATGATTTGTCATTCTATAAACATTTGTAAAAGGTTTACCATAGTGGATGCTCTTAGAACACAAACAAGGGATCCATTTAATGCTTGTGTCAGTGCACTTATTGAAAATTGCTCTTTTTGATTCTTGATAGGCTTAATAAAAGGGCTGGGTTATTGGGACGGCACTTAGTTTTTTAGATTGACCCCCCCTAGTTTTTTTTGTTTTTTTTTTTTATTTTTTTTATTTTTATTTTTTATTTTTATAATTTTGTTTTATCAAAAAGCTATAAACCTGAAAATGCGGAACAGTAAATATAAAGTTTAATAAGCCAAACGCTTAAAATTGTCATAAATACGGAACAGAAACTGACAAAAAATTGTGTTGTACTGAAGATGTGAGGGACAAAGAGAATATTCCCTATGAATTTGACTCAATAGGGAGGGTTTATATAGTACAACCCTAATAAAAATTTTAACATTAAAAAAAAATTAATTTGTGTCATATGTTGTCTTACAGGAAGTTGGTTTCATTGATATTTCTGAGTTTTTGGCAGGCGTAGTAAAAATTAAGAATATCACCACTAAGAATTAATAAGACATAAAAAGTGTCACGCCTTAAAACTATGGAAGCTCTCACAACTTGATTTTTAGACAAAGTAATTAAAATCGGTTAAACCTTTTAACTTTAAACCCTTCTAATGTGGATATACTCAAGATATCACAAAAGAAACCCCTTTGAAGCCTTTGATCCTTTTAAGTTCGACCTCTATAGTCAAGCAACACTTGGTTTGTATCTAATCCTAAAGTCTACTTAACCAGGTCAAGTTAAACCCGTATTCGACAAAGTTACACTTTTTCTCACCAAAGTATTGATACTATCATATAACAATTTTATCCTATATATAGTAGTAGTGATTTTTTGCTTATAAGAATATTCAACATTTTCATTCAATGTTGGAACCTCAAACTCTAGCTCACCTTGTTCACAAGACCTTGTACCTCATAGCCTTAGGTATGGTAAACATGAGTTATAACTTAATACCGCGTCACATCAGTTTAAACATTTCAACCTTAACACACAAAAAAAATACCTTTTATCATAACTCAACCATAACACCACATTTTGGGCTCTACTTTTATCTTAAAACTTATAAATTACAATTTAAATTTTAACCCCTTTAACTAATTTTTCATTCATGACATCACCTCATAAATAATAATTCATTCATTAAAATCTATTACAAATAAAAACACACGAAAATAAAAACATACGGAAATTTAAAAACATAGGGAAATTTAAAAACAAATGAAATACAAACACTTATTCATCTTCTTCTGTTCTTGTTGTCTTCGAAGATGTTTTTTTTTCCAAAAATGTTCCATAATGTCTTGTTGGAGACTAGTATGCACTTCTATGTCACGTATTTCTTTTGTCTTTCGATGATGGACATCACATCTGTCGACCCACCTTTTGTGCCTCGTATGTGGTACCAGATTCACCCACATTTCGTTATAGTCACATAGTGCAAATTTTTGATCTTTTAAAATCATGTTATGTAAAATAATGCAAGAATACATGATTCTACTTATCTTGGTAATTTCGTATTGACGTGCCGGTTGTTGTATTATACCCCAACGTCCTTGGAGCACACCAAAAGCACGCTCGACATCCTTTCGTACACTTTCTTGCTTCCTTTTAAAATGACCATGTTTATCGTCAGTTGCAATCGTGAATGATATGATGAAAGTTGCACACTGTGGGTAAATTTTGTCAGCTAAGTAATATCCTTTTTCATTGATAGTTCTATTTATCATAATGGAGAGTTATCTAAAACATTAATATCGTTATTCGCCCCCGCCACCCTAAAAAATGCATGCCAAATCCATAAATCTTGCGAAGCAACTGTTTTAAGCGTTATTGTTGGGTATTATTTTATCACTCCTACCATATTGCCCTTGCTAACCCACCAGACAATTTTTTCACTCCCAATGCATGCAGTCAATGCTACCAAGCATTTCCGAAAAACCATGCCACTGCTCATATCTTTCATAAATATTATGTATGTCGGCATATGTTGGTTTTCTTAAATACTTCGAGATAAACAAGTCAATAACGCACTTGTTAAAATTATCAAGACAATCACGTTAAGTATGCTCACCCATTTGCAAATATCCATCAGACGCATCGGGTGAGGTGCCGTACGTCAATTGATGTATGTCGGATGTACACTTCATAATAACACTTTTACTCATTCTACATGTACAATCGGCTGCTTGGCTAAAGAATTGAAAATGACTTGAAAGAGGATCGGAAGTATAATATTCAATACCTTTGACTATTTTAAGAAATAGTTTCCGACTCAGATGATATCTTCTTCGAAAAGCGTGGGGATACTTACAACCTGGATTGAAATAGTCGTTCATCAAACGTTTTTTTGACAATCTCACGTTCATGGTAGATCGAGTTACGGGTCAAGCGAGGTCGAGCTGCTTCTTGTTCCTACTGGTGTCGATATTCGTATGCGCCCATCACAAAGTATAAGTCAGTTTCGTCATCTACATCGGACCAGTTCTTTCATTCTTCGTCACTCTCGTTATTGTTATATCCTGACATTTTTTTTTAAACAGTCGAAGCATATTATGTGAGTTTCAGTTGTGGAAGTGTGAAAAAAGTTATGTATTAAGTGGGTATAGATAGTGGTGTAATTAAGGTTTTGAATTTTATTATTTTTTTATTTTTTCTTTATTTATTTTTATTTTACATTTTCCTGTTATGTAAAAGGTAACTTTTTTTTTAAGTTCAAACTATGTAGCCGTTATAGGGGGTGTTTATGTACTTTTTTTAATTAAAAAACGGCTCAACGTAACGTTATCATGATAATGTGCGAGGCAACGCTTGGTCTTAACGCATGCTACCGGTGTGATAACTCAGCTTAACGCGCTGACAGCTCAGCATAACGTTGTGTAAAACGTTACTATACCCAAAGCTCTTAGTAAAATTTAAGCTTAGCTCCTTAGACCTTGTCACCTTCTTCCTTTCAACATTATTGCCTTGTTACCCTCTTCCTTAAAGTCACCTTCCTTTGATTTTCATAATGTTTGGCTCCACCTTTTAGGAAGTACAACTTAAAAATTGGTGATGGCGAGGACCGCCACTTAATCACGCTCTCCTTCATGGAAGATACCACTGGTTTGTATTCTTATTTGGAAAAACGAATCCGAAATCAAATTAGCATCTTGATCTTGATCAAACCATTCTATAAAACGAAAAATCTTTACCGGATATAGAGTTTCAAAATTTTCAATTGAACAATCAAGTATTGCCAAATGGTAAGCGCCTTCAAATAAAGTCAGCAATCTTAAATTATTTTATTTATTCCGTGCAAAAAAAAAAAATTTATTTATTAATCGAGAAACTAATATCTCGTATCGACAAATAGGGGTGAGCGAAAAAACCGTAAAGACCGAATAAACCGAAAACCGAAACCGAACCAAACCGAACTAATAACCGAACCGAATTTGCTAAAACCGAACCGAACCGAACTACTAATTCGGTTTTCGGTTTGAATATGGGTTTGGCAGTTTGAACCGAAAACCGAATTCATATAAATATATATATTTTTTATATATTTATATATTTTTATGTATATTTATGTATAAATAAATACTATTAAAAGGTTATCATAATATAATAAAACACTTTTTATGCTTGAAATATATTTTTTTGCCAAATATCTATGTAATTATTATTATTTTTTTTTAAATAGTGAAATTCGAGTTATTCGGGTCAACCCAAGAACATAACCGAATTAGAATTCAACCGAACCAAACCGAAAACCGACTTTGATTTTGGTTCGGTTCGGTTCTCGGGTTGACCTAAAAATTTTTTTTAACTGAATTAACCGAACCGAACTAACCGAACAACCCGATGACCAAACCGATAAACACCCTATCGACAAGTTGTGTGTGTAGTATGTTTGCGATCACTTTTTAAACGCTTAACATGTGAGGCTAACATAAGAAATAAATAAATTTGAAAAAAAGATAAAAGTATGACCACAAGTAATGAACCACGTAAACAAATCTGAAGTCTTGATGAAATTGACATCTGGCAAGTCAAGGTGATACTTCTTCATGCTCAAACCACCAAAACCCTATATCGCAACAACAGCACAAAATTTTAAGCCACATATATAGAAAGTATTTCGTACGAATTGAAAAGACCAATCAATTCCTCAACAACCGTACACGTGTCACTACCATTTACCACTCACCTTGATCATTGGTTGAAAACTTGGGAGATTTTCATCCATCCAAGTTTAAACCACAAACTTGATTCACGTATCAACAACATCTATCATCTCATAAAAGGAGCACCTTTAGGCTGGATCCAGTAAAGGGATTCAATCATCTTATTTTTCACTGTCACGGCAGCTTTCTTTCTCCAGCGATCTTCAGACGATTGGGTGCCACAGTAAAGGCGATCAAGATCTTTTTTTTTTTTTTTTTTTTTCTTTTTGTATGCAACGTATACAACTTTTTTGTTTTAAAGTGTGAATATTAACTCGATCGTGCTTGGGATCGAGTTGGGAGTGATTGTGGGCGATCGACTTCACCCACAATAGGCCGATCGATGGAGGATCGATCGTTTCAATCGATCGATCTCGTCTATTGGAACCAGCCTTAGATTTAACTTAATCTCACTAGATTTATTGCAATTGAGTCTTGATAAAGAAAAAAATAAAAAGTTATAGTCACATTGACAATCCACGATTGTTCTATTTATAGGTTTATATTTAAACTTTAAGGTTTTCTATTAACTCATATTTTTTGCTAAATTTGGTATTGAAAATAGAGAAACAAATACATCAAAATAAAAGCTAATTTACAAATCTAAACCAACACGCAACTTGTTATATGAACCTTTCTCAAAATGACACTTGTCTTGAAATGCAATAAAAAAAAAATAACATTAATACTTTTCAAACTTCTTGTGATTTTCGTAGACCTTGCTTATAGTTTGGAGAAAGACACTTGACACTCACATACAATAAGCGGATCTTGTTCATTTTAGTCCCACAAAAATCACACACGCATACACCATGTATGTGGACATGGTATGGTGTTGTTCCGGTTCTTGTGCAAGGGTGGTTCCGGCAGTGGCACTCGCAAGTCCCAAGTGCGCTAGAATATGTGTCATCTTTGTATTGGTTTCAAATAGCTGCGTACGCACCAAGTGCATCACGTCTTTATTGCAAGAAATTTGCTAGACACACATAAAAGTATTCACAAATACAATCCACTCGCTGAGATGTCAGCGGGTGATTGGTTTTTGTAGGATCCTACAAAAACCAATCACCCGCTGACACCTCAGCGAGTGGATTGTTTTTGTAGATAATTTTATGTGAAACGAATGCGTACATCGTTTTTTGTGTGCTATGCGTTGTAGTCTGTAATGGTAATATACGAATTAAACAACCTTTCCCTATTATGTTGATATAAAGGCAAAACAATAATTATCTTTAAATAATCAATCATTTAATGCTAGTTTACATTAATCATTGCTCTTAACTTTTTGGGAAACATAAACCAACACTTTCTCTGTATCTAATAATCATCTATATTTTCTCTTTTTTAAATGGGAAGTAATACTCACACCACATTTTTTTATGAATGCATTACAATCTGTGGATTACAGTTTGTATTGTACAATACTGTAACGCATAAATTATGATGCATGCATTAAAAAATATGGTGTGACTATCACTTCATTTTTTAAATTATTTCAAATTGATTTTTGACCGCTTGCCATAAGAATGACATTTGTTTACATTTAATTTAACTAATACTCCTTCCGTCTCAAATTAATTGTCCTCGTTTGATTTTTTAAAGTCTTAATTTCTTAACTTTGATCTTAAATATTTTTATTTATGTTATATAATAATTGATGCAAAATATATGAATGGATTGTCTTCTAAATAATTTTTCATTGGTGTAATTTTCATCAAGTATTACGTAACACATACAAAAATATTAAGGATCAAAGTCAAGAAATTAAGACTTTAAAAAGTCAAACGAGGCCAATTATTTTGGGACGAAAGGAGTAAAATTTGTCAAAAACTACAACGTAACGGGTTATTATTCAATAGAAAAATTCCCATTCCAATCTATTTAATTTTCACAAAACACCCTCAGGATGTAGATAACATCGTGAAATCCTCTCAAATAGTAATTGATTTTCATTAAACAATCTCAAAAACACCCTTAAATTTATACTCCTTTATAGAGGGTTTATGACATTCTAAATATAATAGTCTTAAAATTTTTAAGACAAAAAACATTTCTATAAAAAGGAAGCTACTTTTGCTAAGCATAAAAATTCATCAAACACAAAATTAATGTCTTAAATTCTCATTCGTAAGATCCTTCAATATTGATTCATCTCATTTAAACCATATGAATACTTGTAACAACCCATTAAAATCGAGCATTGCCCCAACCTTAAGTATACATGTTGCACATAAGTCTATCACACACCAAACATATGAAAAACACACACAACCACTGGCAGGTTTCTTTCTCGGCTCACTTACTTTCACCACCACCGTCATTGCCGCCACCACAAGACCCCTCCACCACCGGACCCCTGAAAAACATTTGCTCGCAACAAAAATAGTCACAAGGTACCCGCCGTTGCATTGCGCGGGTACCCTTCTAGTATAGATAAAGTAGTAAAACCTCATTTATCAGATAGTAATTAGTTTTCTTTAAACATCCTCCAAATGATACTTTTGTAAATAAAATAAAAGCATTACAATTTAAAGTACAACTTTAACAAAGTAAAAAAGGAAACGAAATTAAATATATACTTTCAAAAAAATTACAAAGCTGAAAAGGTTTTCAAAGCACAAATAGAATGAGCCTAAATTTCTTTAAAATGTGTAATTTGTTAAGCATATCATCTCACACGGGCTTTCACTCTAAAATTAATTTATAATGAATAAACCTATATAACAATATTTATGATTTTTGCATGATTTCATAAGTCGCAAGAGCATTTTAATCATAATTCAAAGCTAGTTCATTTCTTTTAGTTCTCACTTTCCATAAAACTTATTCTTATTTATTTTTTTCATGATTTCCAACCTTTTATTAGATTAATTCTCGGGTTTTCAGTCTACCGCTACACATACTAAAAAATATAAGAGAAAAGATAACTAAACATTGTTAGGTGATTACTGTTGGAAATGTATATATTTACAAACATGTGAATGTCCGGATTCGAACTCGTGACCACGGGATTGCACACATTTGCGAATGAGAATTAAAGTTAATAATTAATGTTTATGTTTACGATTAATTATTTCACATTAAGTCCGGTTAACGATCGTTAAGTATTTAACGGAAAAATGACTAACGACCGTTAAATGGAAAAGAGAAGGACTAGAAATGGAAAACTTGGAAAATTTATGGGTTTGGCTTTGGGCTTGTCTACATGGCCGGCCATAGGGGCCTTCTAAAGCCCTAATTCATAAACTTGTTCCCTAAGTTTACCTACTAGTATATAAAGAGGATAGGTTCTAGGGTTTCATACACTTGTGCATTGAATTAACCCTAGATCTCTCCTCTCCTCTCTCTAGTCTAATATTCGGCCAAGCACCCCAAAGTAAGGGAGTTTGGTTTCGTTTTTCTTAAACGAGGACTTGTGTTAGATCTAGCAATCGCTTGATTCGTTGGTTAATTCGTGTGTACAAGAACGTGGTTGTAAGACATTATTCTTACACCAATAAGTACTTCTTTGTTTTGCTTTGCTCGAGGGTTGTTTTTCTTTGCTCGAGGGATTTGACATTCGCAAGAGGTACGTTACGCATACTTTCAGTTAATTAATTTATTTGTTATGATCTTAAGTCTTCCGCTGTGTACTCTTGATGTCTTTATGTTTTATTGTATTTTATACATCTTAAACTCAACAATTACATCATATATAATCTATTTGAGCATATTCCAAACTTATATTAGGTGCTTTTAAGGAATAGTCACATTGTTGTTATTGTTTTACTATAACATTACATTGTTGTTATAAAGTTGATGATAACATTACATCAACTTTAAAAACAATAAAGTTGATGATAACATTGTTGGAATGTGAAAGTTGGACTAGCATAAAACGGCTAGAGGGGTGTGAGCTTGTTGGGGGCACACACGCTAAAACATTAGAATACGTTCGCGTATAAACTGTATAATGACCCGTTTGGACACAAAATGAACAAGACGTAATATTAGCTTGTCCTAATCTGTTTGGCCGGTTTCCAGAGGATATAGGAGAGCATATTCTGTCAAAGTTCATAGGGAAAAGATAAGGGTAAATGGAGAGTTGTGATAAGGTGAAAAATGTTCAAGATAAAGCCTAATCTTCAAGGTTTAAGCTTATCATGTAGCTAGGATTTGGAGGGTATATAAACCCCCCATACCACCTCCTGTTGGACGCCTAATACAGCTAGAGAAACACAGAGATTCTGCCATTAAAAGCCTTCTCAACTAGTAGAAGTTATAAACCTATTACTAGGGTTTCTAAGCTTCGATTGATTCCCGCTTTAAACCTAATACTTTCATATTTGATCCAAGGTGTTATACAGGTTTTTGTTTCGTGTGTTCCAGCAGTCACAAGGTTCGAAGAAGCAGCTGAAGTTCTTTTTCTTTTGGTGCGTTCTCGGGCAGAAAAGAAAACCGGGCAGATCTAGTCTTGTCCGATATTGGACAACAATCTAGTTTGGTTCTCGGGTGTTTTCTGGTTCTCGGACAGTAGCCGCTTAGGGGCTGTTTGGTTTTGTCCGACTTTGAGCTTGACACTAGGTGTTTGGTATACGTGATACGGCTAGCAATCCGGACGTGTTCGTTTGACGTGTTTATATGAGCAACCGTAGAGGTGGTAATATTAACCACTACTAGTTTCTTGTTTTAATTGCGGGTGACTACGAGAGTTACTTTTCTTGTTCCTTTTTATTTTCTATTTGTTTATTATACGTGTTAAACATTATTACTTAAACTAGATCCATTATCCGCTGTGTACTCGTATTAATGGTTAACTTAGATTCTTTAATCTCAACAAACATTACATCAACTTTAAATTATTATGATGTTATAATAAAACAGTAACAATGATGATAACTTTACAATAACAACAATGTGACTATTCTGTAAAAAATATATGATGTTATTACAAAATTGATGATAGCTATTCCAAACTTATATTAGGTGCTTTTAGGGTTTTAGTAAACAATAACAACAATGTCACGTGATTAACGAAAATATATTCTATTAGAGCACTAGGTATAATACCTAGGTTAAACCTTAACATCGTGTCACGTCAGCGCCACATCAGCTTTAAATTTCATCTTAACTCAACAAAAAAACACTCTTTATCATAACATTCTCAAGGTTAAACCTTAACTCACAAACAATTTATAAAATCAACCCCTCATTTAGAGGCAGGAATAAAAAATGGATTTAACGTGCGTTACCTCCTTAACGCAATGTTAAAGTTTAACTTTTAACATGCCATACGGTGTGGTTAACTTGAAAATGTTAAAGTTTAACACCTTTAAACATGATATCTAATAGTTCGAACATGCTATATATCTTATGGAAGGATTCTCATTCTTGAAGAACCATATAAAGTTTTAATATTTAAACATGATATCTAATAGTTCGAACATGCTATATATCTTATGGAAGGATTCTCATTCTTGAAGAACCATATAAAGTTTTTCATGATATATCTACATGAGCCAACTATAGGATGCATACTACTACATCTCTACGTGGAGGGACAATTGTCCATGTCAGCAAATGAAGATCTTTCCAAAGGCTACCACGCATCCACGTAGAACGTTACGTCATGATTTCCCAAAAAATATCTCTATATCGTATTCTAGCAAACTCTCATTCTTAGCCACAAGAAAAGCATTGTTTATAGGAATAATAAAAATCTCCACCGAGCCCCTGAAATCAGTAAGCGTGTTCACAACCACCTCTCATTAACAACCACTAATATTGGTAGTTGACGTCTTTGAAATTTCTTTCTTGTCTCGTTCGAATCTTATAAAGACGATTATACCCTCTAGCATCATCTATCTAATAAGACCCTTTCAATTCCTAGTTATTTTCCTTGACTTCTTTTTCTCAATTATAGAACGCGTTTAAGCAGGAGTAACTATTACTCTCTCCGTCCCAAAATTATTGTCCTCTATTGACTTTTTTAGTCTTTCTTCTTCAACTTTGACTATAATTATTTTTGTTTGTGTTGTATAATATTTGATAAAAAATATATGAATGTATCGGGTTTTAAATGTATTTTTATTGATATAATTTTCATCAAGTATTATATAACACAAATAAATATATTAATGGTCAAAGTTGAACAAGAAAGACTGGTCCAAGTCAAAGTGGACAATAAAAATGGGACGGAGGTAGTATATGCTAATCGTTAGGAAACCATAGCGGTAAGCCTTGCCTATAAAAGAGGTTATAATCCCTACACAAGGTACAACTTTCTCTCTCATAATAACACACACACTCTTATTATCTCTGACAAGAAAGCATACTTACTCTCACGCCGGAGTCTAATCGTGAGATCCGTCCTCACAGTAAGGCTAACGGTTTACTCACACTTGTGCAGGGATTCAATCAACTACTTGGATTAGTACAAGATTAGCCCATCAATAGCTTGTTAGCCCAGTCCAATAACCCGTCACACTTTTTGTTCTAACAAGTTAGCGCCATCCGTGGGACCAGTACACAACTGCGTTCTTGAAAAATACTCACCATGAGCACTCGGTACGAACCAACTCCCGCTCCCGTATCCACGCCTTCCTCTGTCTCTTTAATTTAATACTTCATCCGTTTTAAATTAATTGTTCATTTTCTATTTTCATACGGTTTAATATGAGAGATAACCGTCTTCTAATAAGCTTTTATTTTAATATTTAAAAAATATTTTATTTGTTAAATATCAAAAATAAATACCTATCTTGAGACACGGGAAAACCTAAAGTAAGACAGTTTATTTATGACGGAACTAGTAAAGTAACTAGCAAGAAACTAAAGTGATGACTTCGGTTATTTAGTAGAAAC
Organism: Chrysanthemum makinoi; assembly: GCA_910596185.1. Taxonomy (NCBI): domain Eukaryota; kingdom Viridiplantae; phylum Streptophyta; class Magnoliopsida; order Asterales; family Asteraceae; genus Chrysanthemum; species Chrysanthemum makinoi. The sequence continues at coordinate 125,027,878 of OU343224.1, read as the reverse complement.
TAAAGAACTGACATCATATAAAAAGTGTCAAGTTAGATATGTATTGATACAAGGTGCTAATAATGTAAATATAAAATGCTATAAAAATAACTTATAAAGTTGTTGTTAGCAAATCTTAAATGATAAAAAGTGAGGCCACTGAAATAAAACATTAACACATCATGTTAAAGGATCATGAAAACATGTTACTTTTATTAGCTTACATTGATGTTTGGTTGATTTTATGTAAAACTTTAATTATATCTAAACTTTAATTATAGCACGTTACATAATCCTAAACATGAAGTTGGTACCAAAAGTCTACAAACTAAAATTTTCTTCCACAGAATACTACAGTGGCATATTTGTTATTTATATGGAAAGGCAGGGTGGTTTCAATAGATGATAGCAAGTGTTTCTTCTTTTCCATTCGTCTACAAATCACAAATTTTTCCTTATATTTGTTTCCTTCCATTGCTTTCCAAACCAATTGTATATTTTTTATATAGAGAGAGAAAAAAAGAGAAAACAAGAAACATGAAATTGTTAAACAAGATGAAGAAATGTGAGCTTTGTAAATCACCTGCTACGATCCACTGCGATTCAGACCGGGCAAACTTATGTTGGACATGCGATGCAACCGTTCATTCAGCCAACTTTCTAGTAGCAAAACATTTAAGAAACCTTCTTTGTCATGTATGCCAATCCCCGACACCGTGGACAGCTTCTGGTGAGAAACTTTCATCGTCCACGGTGTCAGTTTGTCGTACTTGTGTTGTTAAAGAAGAAAAAGTTGGTTGTAATGATGGTACAAGCTGTACGGATGGTTTAGTGATTGATAACAAAGTTGTGCCACCTGCAGCTAGTTCGTCTAGCAGCGAAGAGGTTTCTACGGGTGACGAAGGTGTTTCGATGAAGCGAAAGCGTCGTAATGTTGTCCCGGACCTAAACTCTGAGGTATTTTAATTACCGAAAGTTTTGCATATGTTTTGTTCGAATATATACCAAACTGTGAAGGTCCTTAGAAACATATAAATCTGTGTTTGATAAATAGGTGTATTTGTATAAACGTGTTACAGTACTTTATATTTGTTTGAACTTTTGATTTACGTTTCCTAAACCTCATATTTCAACATAAGATAAAGTTGTCTACAAGATTCTCTCTAGTTATAAGCTCTGATTATATATATCGAAGCTAATAATTAATTTGTCACATATTATTATATTCAGGACGATGTCGATGGTTCATCTGTGAACATAAACCAAACCACTTCATTTAACTCGGTGTTGTCGAGCTCGGAGACAACCACAAGGAACACCAAGAGAATATGTCAACACGACGTAATATGTGGGTCGAGAAAGTCAACAAGAACTTTTGAATGGGACTTGAACTCATTGCCATAGTCGATCTCAATTATCGACTCTTTTAGGTACTAGCTAGTAGTGTTTTTGTATCGTATAATAAATACATAGATTACTTGTAGCTAGTAAATTAACATGACAATGCATCAATGCATGGTTCTGTTGGAGCTTATTACGTAATTAGTAGCATGGGATTATCAGAGGTAAAATTACATTTTTATTCGACAAACAAGTGTGAATTTTCAATTGTATTTTCGTGTTTTCTAATGGTGCATTTTATTGTTAGTGCTATTATTCTTCTGGTACGGTTTTGAGGTTGAGATATTATGTTCTTCGGTAGGGTGAGCACAACGCAAGAACCGGACATAACCGGTTGGAACTTGAACCAATGACCGGTTTGTTAAAACTTGAAACATATAACCGGTGCTTTGAATACAGAAGGAACATCGTCAGATTTTCGAACTTTTTGACCCCCAAATTTCATTCCTATAATTATATCCTTGTGTAGACATATTTTTTACGAAAAAAAAAGTATTTAGATTAGAAAATATTTTACTACCTCCGTCCCTAAATAAATGTCCACGTTTGACTTTCAAAGTCTTACTTATTCAACTTTGACCTTAAATATTTGTGTTTATATTATATAATACTTGATACAAAATATATGAATGAATTGTGTTTTAAATGTACTTTAAGTTGGTATAATTTTTATAAAGTATTATATAACAAATAAAATATTTGGTCAAAAAGCCAACAATAACTTTAAAATCAAAGTTATTTATTTATACGAAGAAATGAGTAATATGTTAGAATGTTTAGATAACTAATTGCATTATATTTTATAAACGTGACACTTTATATATAATATTACTTAACGAAAGCCTATTATATAATTTCACAGAGCCTCAAAAATTTCGGCCATTCACGGTGACTACCGCATATAACTAAAAATCGTTCAGTGGGTTCTGGTTTTGGACCTAGACTTGATAGTTATTTAAACCTTTTCTTATGTTTCAAAGGTTGTGCTTCAATAACAAGCCGACTAGCCAACATAGAAACCAAATAATAGTTGACGCTACTATCGATTATAACCAAACAAAATAATATCTGGTTTATTTCAATTCGTTATTACTTCTTTCAAGTCGCACGTACCAAAAAGTAACATTGGTAGGACAATATTTATACCTCATACAACTAATATTTGTTTTATGTTAGGTTTTATGGTTTATGTAACTAAATAGCAATGAATTTTCTTCGAGTTTTGGTAGGTTAATTAAAAAGTGTTTATATAAATGTTTCAAACTTTTGAAAATGGTTCCATCATGCACATTCGGATAACGTGTGATACCCATAACGTAACACGTGCCACTGCTTTTTTATTTGACAAGTTACATAAATGTGCATATTTGACTTTTTAAAATTTTGTAACATTTAGTGAAATATTTTATAGTTCACGTACCAAAATGATACTTTGAAGAAAGTTCGTTACTAACTCACACAAATATACATATTGGAACACTTTTGAAAAATTTGTTATTAGATTAGGTTAATTCCGTGTAATATATATTAATCATTAATCAAATATGAATATATGCATGAAAGGTCTAATGCCAAGGTGGGCCTGCAAGCCCATACATAGAAATTAATAAACTTGGCCAAATATGCTATGCTAATACTCCCTCTGTTTTGGAAGGGTGAACATTCAAGTTGGAATAAAAATCAAGAAACAAACCAAGAGGAAGTCCCTAAGAAACATCCCATACCGAAATCGCGAAGAAACATGAAGGACACAAACTTGTCCCGAAGCAACAAAGTCACGGACAAAGCAAATATCAATCTAAATGTGTTTTGTACGATGATGTCAATAGGACTTAGACATATAAACAACACTAACATTATCACAATAAAACAAAGTGACAAGAACAAGGGGCATGCAACTCAATGTAACAAGTTTCGATCCAAGCCTCAACAACCACATTAGCAACATCCGATGTTAAGCTCACTGACTGGAATGAGACAAGGTAACATGTCTCTTGCAGACCATGATAAAGATTGTCAAAGAAACACACACACCGAAGTAGACCACGTGACAAGACAACCACCTAATCGACATCAGATAAGTAGTAAGCTGAGCGGTAGTTGAGACATGAAGATGAAGACCATGATCATTAGTGCCACGAACATAGCGCAAAATGCGCTTCAAAGCAGAAAAGTGTGGATCACGATGGTCATGCATATAAAGACATATTTGCTGCATAACATAAGACAAATCCAATCGCATAAAAGTGAGATACTGAAGAGCACCTACAAGGCTGCAATATAAAGTAGTGTCACTGACAGGATCACCATCAGGATCAAGCTTGGACTCAGTGTTAATAGGAGTCCTGCAAGGGTTAGAATTCTGCATACATGCGCGCTAAAGAATTTCTTTTACAAATTTTGACTGTGACAAGAACATGCTAGAAGGGCAATTAGAGCTCAATCGCGGAAGAATGACAATAATATGTTGTAAAAGAGCTGCAGAAGAAGCTGTGAGAATAATATCATCTACATATAACTAAAGATACACAACGTCCGAACCATGATGAAAGACAAATAAAGATGTGTCAGTTTTGCTATGCTGAAAACCGATCCGTGTGGCAAAGCTAGCATAATGCTAAAACCATGCACGAGGGGCCTAGTTAAGCCCATATAACGAACGATGCAAATGCCAAACACAATCAGTGTTGATCCCAGTTGAGCAAACGATCTAATATAGAAACTAACTTAAAACAAAAGCTTATTAAGTATTACGCGGAATTTAACACTTAACCTTAAAAAGAAGAACAGTTAACATTCAACACCTCAATATTATTTATTAATATGAATACTCTTACAAAGATTAGGGTTTTGCAACCTTGAAGTGTATCGACCTTAGATATACAATCTTCACGTTTATCTAATCTAACCTAGGACCTCCTTTTATAGACTAAAGAGTCCTTTACATAATACAATACGTAACCTACAAGATAAATATCTTTACCATATTTATCTAATACAATAAACTAAACCGACTATACAAAACACTAGCAGTAGTTACAATATATCATCCGTGGTTACACATTACTACTAGCCGTTGTTGTCTTTATCAGCGGTTACATACTTCTGTCCGTGGTTATATCAAACCTGTCCGTGGTTCCAGTATTTAAAGTAATTCATGATTCAAGGAACCAAAAACCCAACAATCCTCCCTTAAACTTGATACATTCCAACAGAATTCTCAAGTTTCCTTTAAGCTCAAAACATCCTAAATGGAGGATGTAGCCAAATACTTATGAGATTTAAGAATTTCTCATATTTCTTCAACAAATCATAGGCTTGACCATCATAGGGTAACAGCATCTTGAGAATACCAGGTTTCAACATCGAACAATAATTCTGGATACTTATTCAACTGAGGATAACACCTTCTACTAGCATGTGAATAACTTTTCCGAAACAGTAAAAACATGAACTCCACAAGTTTGATATAAAAACCATCTTGTTACAGTACCATTGTAGAGTACTTTCCACTCAGGTTCATCATGAGTTGGTTCAAATTAAATCTTCAAATTATAATACCAGTCTTCATGATAATCATTGGATGTACTTCACCAAACTTATTCTTGTAAAGTCTCCAAAGATTCATCAAATCATCCCTTTCAAAATACTAAAGCATTTGTGAAAATTTATTATACTCATAAACTTCATTGTTGAGTCTTTGAATTTTCCAAACTCCTTCACTTCCATCATTAAGCTTAAACTCATAAGAAACAATTTGATTAACATCTGCAACTTCATTCAATCTTTTAGAATCAGATGTCTCTTGAATCTCATTTTCTTTCTTTTACTTTGCATCCACTCATCATGCTTTAATCCACTCTTCTTCGAATCATTGGACAGAATCATCATGATTAATCTTCATACATCTTTCATAAATCTCAAGAATTCTTTCAAATGAACATTTACTAAGATTTTCAGAAATGTGAATACCTGAATTCTTAATAATTTTCATTAATACATTCCTCATCTGTGCCATTGAAAGAGGTTTCTTTCTTATAACTTGCTTCCTTTCTTTACCAACCTTTCTTGCCCATTCGCCTAAAAGCCTAGCTTTTTCCTTATCATCCAACAAATTCCATTCTTGTGCAGTATATTCATCATTTATTTGTTGAGAAGCTTGAAGAAATTTTTGTGATTCATACCATATAGCTAACATTCTCTGACTAGCTTCCTCTTCTTTCTGCTTTCTTTTCTCTAAAGCTTCTTGTTCTTCAGAACATATTTTTTACAAACTCGCATCATAAGCTTGTTCGCTTTAGATTTAAACTTCAATTCTGGTACTGCAACCCCTTTACCTTTTCCAACATCAGATTGAACCACTTTCTTCTTCAGAGGTTCACCAATAACTAAACTTTTTCCTTTGGGTTTGAGTTTAGTTAAAAGGATTGAACAGATAAAACAGGTGTAGAAATAGATGAAGTTTGGCTTAGATTTATCAATGTACTAGCAGCTTCTTTCTCCACCTCTTTAGACTTAGTGATACGAGAGAGTTGTGACAACATTGGAAGTGGTTATAATAGCAGTGGGTATGATTGTAGTAGGTATAGTTGTAGTGGTTATTGTTGCCATGTCTGTTACAAAGTGGTTAGGTTGTACTAACCGTGGTTTCAACATACCATCGGTTTGTGTTCACTACATCTTCTACAACTTTCTTCACATTTTCAAGAACTGCCTCATTCCCATCTTTATCCGATACCAAAAATGTTTGATCTCCACTATCAACATCTTCTTCCATAGATACATTAATAGCCTCCCCTGAATTCATGCCTTCACTCTCCTCCGCTTTGGATACATCCTCCATATCGTGAGCTGGAGAGAGTCCACCTTCTTTTTCCGTAGCTTTTAAAGCAGCAAGCCAGGCCTTTTATCTTCTCCAAAACCAAAACCCTGTGCTTCAAGCGCCTAATATCCTTTTCATGAAACCCAGCCAATTCTTTGAGATTCGAGATCGTCTCCTCCATCTTGGTACATTTAGCCGTCAATTCATTTAATCATTCAAGAATATCCTCCCACTTCGACCTGTGTGAACTGGTCCGAGAGGTGGTTCATTGGAAAAGTCATCGTACAAACTCGAATCCGTCAATTCATGTTCGGTTCCAACCTATCCTCATCACTTCGAGCTGTGTGAACTGCCCAGAGGTGAACTTGGATATAGAAAACATAGCATCGATCGAGCCTGAACATCTATGCACTGTATTAACCAAGTGGCTAGGGATTCCTCCACCCGTGTTAAGTTCCAAGGAACTCTCCACATTAGAAGTTGCCAAAGGTTGGGTCTGATTTATGTTTCCACTATCCCCACCAGCATCTAGCATGTATCAGTAGTGGAAGCCCTTCCAATCATGTCACCATCACCGTGACAGCCTCATGAGCAACACCACTAGCACTAGCCTAGGTAGCTCGTCTTCAATCTCCTAGTGAAAACAATGGTTGTATTAGTGGTTTGAGGTTGACTAGAAATGGTTGAGATACTATCACAGTTACTGGTATTCTATCAGATTAGAGTTGCATCACAGTGGTTTCAGTTGGAGTAGAATCCTCATCAAACTCATGATCAGTAGGCAAAGGAATCATATGAGGAAATAAAGGAACATCTATAATGTTTACATTTGTGTGATTCCTCATATGTGCAAAACCTTAGAAAGCATATGATTTACTTCATACTCCGAGTATGCTCAACAAGCTTCTATTTGTCTTTCCACAATCAACTGAACAAACCTAGGATACAAATAGTATTTACCTTTTTCCTAATGTTTTGAACTAGCCCCTCATAGATCATCCTAGACCAATTGAACTTTCTTCCATCAGACAAACAAATAATAGCAGTAGCAATTTTGGAAGGAAAGTCATTAAATCCAGTGGTCTTATTACTCATACACATCAATAAGGTGTGAATAAGAAACTTCCATTGTTTTGAAAAGAAACTCTTAAAATATTGTACCTTATCACCTCTGTGAGTATAACCTAACCTTTCCAGACCAGCAACAATCTCAACATCCAAAGATTATCAACCCATCATCATCATCAAGCTTTTAAAACATCCCTAATGATCTCCCCGAAACGTAAATACTCATCCACAACAAGGCTAAACACTTCTACTCCAGAACCTTTTCAAGCTTAGCATTCCTCCAAAACTGTATGTAGTCGAAAAATGGTTGGTGTAACAGTTAAGGCATAGTGAATAGGAATGTGAACAAGGAAATCAATCATTTGATGAAACCCTTCAGATCGATCATTCTTTGTGAGAATAGCAACAAGGTTATGAGAAGTGGAATACTTTTCATGCCAGTGATAAATGAAGGTTATGATGATGGTTTTGTAATTATGCAAAGATAAGTGATTAGGGTTAGAGGAGGCCAATAGAAGTGGTTTGAAGATCAAAGAAATGATCCATCCGTGATTTGGGGAAATAATATACTTTTGCAAAAGTTACCAAGCAGCCCTGTAGTATCCAATGAACGAATGCTATCCGCCGGCCGCGTAATCTATCCTGTTTAGAAACAAACCATCCGTGGATAGAAAGTAGCACTTCAACCAAACTTCCAAGAGGTATAGAAAGTAAATCTGTGGTATGATGAAATAGATCTTACAAAAATATGAAGGATTACACAATTTTTTTTTTAAATTAAACAAACACAAGCAGCTAACACATCAGCTCCTATGTACACAAATCCTTCATCCCTGCAAGTCAAAAACACAAAACAAACACAGAGAAGAAGGTTATGGTTATTAGTGGTTAGAAAAAGCCATCAGAGGATCCAAATGACCTATCCGCAGTTAGAACAGGTAAGTCAATATGGTCAACTTTTTGGATTAATATTAGTCCAATACCCAAGAATCTCATTAACTCCTCAACCACATTTAACCTGCCCCTCATTTACTTCCAAAGCCCATTACTCTGCCTATATAAAGAACTCAAAACTCATACAACTCACACACCAATAACAACAAAACCCTAAATACTCCAAAATCCACAATCAACTCCAATCACCATGTGGAACCCTAATTGGAATAAACCAGAAGTTGTTGATCTAACAACCTCCTCACCCTCATCATCATCAGAAGAAGACACTAACCCATGGCGGCTTTACCTCCCTCCACAAGAAACAAGACCAAGAAAATCCCCATTTCTTCCATCATCTGAAGATGATAGTGTGGTGGATCCAAGTGATGCAGCTGAGGACTCTGATGACTCCTCAAAGAAGAGAACTTCAAACCCCAACCTTCATCATCCCAACCCCAAACAAGACCACGAGCAAGAAACCCACCACTCCCAAACAACAGGGAGGTGGTTCTTGGTCTACCAGCACCAGGTTGTGGTGCTTCTTCACATATCGTAGTGGGAAGGAAAAAGGAAAATGGAATGATGCTTTTTGGTGAAACCAGCAGATGCAAGTATGATATGACTATGTCCTTCGTGCTTCATCTATTGTGGTCATCGTCATCATCAACGTTTTCATCAATCCATCCTTTCCATTTTGATCCTTAGCATCCTCGTCATAGTAGTCATGCATCTCCAACCATCGAGATAGAAGGAATGGGTGGTTATGCAAGACTTCACGAACGCATATCCAGCATCTAGTGTGAAAGATGTGAGCGATCATGCATATCCAACGACCTGTTAGATGTTGGAATAGATGATATGAACTAGATTAGATTAGTAGATCATGTATAGCTCTTTTCTTGTAGTTGCATTTGATGTTGATTGTACTTCTAAGTGTAAGTCGCTTTTGAATGAATGAACAATGAACTTCAAGACTTCGTTACATCTATAATGATCTTTCTTGTATCTGCAAAATGGTTAGTGAAAACAAGACAACTAGCAGTGGTTTGAACCAAACTATCAGTGGTTAGAAACAAAAATAGCAAAACTAAGATTACATAATAACATTTCAATACATATACAACCGTACAAAACAATTTGAGAGTTTAGAGATTTATCATTCCAATACTAACAACAAGATACTGAAACCTTCCCACATCAAAAGCTTTTGAGAAGATCGAACATTGAAATCGGATGGATTTTTACCATTTGAATTAACCTTTTCTCATTACAATCTCCAATAAAATGATGTCTTATCTCAATATGTTTAGTTCTAGAATGTAAAAAGTGATTTTAATGATGCATATTGTAATGTTATTATCAATGTAAATCTTAGTATGCATAAAATTGTACCCAAAGTCCAAAGAATTGATTCTCAATCCATAGAACTTGACCAAAGAACTAGCGCAGCCACATATTCAGCTTCAGTTGTAGAATTTGCCACAATAGTTTGCTTTTACACTGCCATGAAATAAGTCTCTTCCCAAAACTGACATCCTCCAGAAGTAGACTTCCTATCCAAACTAGCACCAGCATAGTCACTATCTGTGTAGGCCACCAAGTTAAAAGGAGAATCCTTTGAGTACCAAAGGCCCAATTTAGGATGACCCTTAAGATACCTAAAAATTCTCTTAACAACATTCATGTGTGATGAATTAGGTGTGACTTGAAATCTTGCACATACACATACTGAGAACATTATATCTGCCTAGATGCGTTGAGATACATCAAAGATCCAATCATGGACCTGCAACTTCTCGATCAACTCGGTACTTCCATCATCGTAGCAATGGTTTCAGTCTCCATTGGTGTACTAGCACTCTTCACATCCTGAAACCCAAACTTCTTCAAAACATCTTCTACATACTTATCTTGACTAATGAAGATACCATCAGTCCTTTGTTGAACCTCAGAGCCCAAAAGAAAGTGAGTTCTTCCATAGAACTCATCTGAAACTTATCATGCATAAGCTTTTCAAAATCTTTGCATAGCTCTTTATTGGTTGAGCCAAAGATGATGTCATCTACATAAACCCGAACCAAGAAATATCATCTTTGTGCTTCCTTATGAACAAAGTTTTATGAATCGGCCCTCTTTAAACCCATTGTCCATCAAATAAGTGGACAAGCACTCATACCATGCCCTAGGAGCTTGATGCAAACCATACATAGCCTTCCTCAACCTGTAGACCTTGTCGGATGATCGTGATTCAAAACCCGAGGTTGACAAACATAAACCTCCTCATCAATTGTGCCATACAAAATGCACTTTTAACATCCATTTGATACACAACAAAATTTTTGAATGAAGCATAAGCTAAAACAATCTAATAGCCTCAATTCTTGCAACTGGAGCAAACACTTCATCATAATCCAAGCCTTCAGTTGGTGTGTATCCTTGAGCAACCAACCTTGACTTGTTCCTCACAACAATACCTCTTTCATCCCTTTTGTTTCTAAACACCCATTTTGTCCCAATTGCCCTCTTACCATTAGGAAGTTCTACCAATGTCCAAACCTCTTGAAGTTTGAACTTAAGAAGCTCCTCTTGCATTGATTCTACCCATCCTTCTTCAGATAATGCTTCTTCAACTCTCTTGGTCTCCTTTTGAGACAGAAAACAAGCAAACAGGCAATTTTGCGATCTTTTTAATGACTTCTTTTGTGAAGTGATCTTGCAAAGAACCCATGTTCGGAAAGGGTTCGTTCTTAACCTTGCTTCTTGTTTGAACTGGAGTATTCAAATTTCCAAGTATTTGTTCCTTGGGATGAATCTTGTGTATCCTTGTTGAGGTAATAGGACTTTCATGAATGACATGTTCCAAATTAGTTAAATCAACATTGAAGAAATCATCCATGTCTTCATCATCGAGTATCAATTTCAATCAAAGGGCATATCAGATCATGTGGATACCCTTCACCATGTAATGGCTTTGCATGTGGTCCAAAGAAAGTACTACTATTAGTACTTACATACCGGGATTTCACTTGTAATGTCAGTGGTAGAAGTTGTTGGCTTAGCAGTGGTTGTATTAACTCTATCCGTGCTTATGTTTGGCTTATCCGTGCTTGCAGACTGCTTTTTCTTCTTTTCAATTTCTTCTACCAACACTGAATTTAGGGGTGGCAATTTTTGACCCGACACGAAACCCGACCTGAAACCGACACGAAAAATAACAGGTTCGGGTTGAGTCTAAATAGATTTTGGGTCAGGTTTGGGTTGACCCATCTGACCCGTTTATTAAACGGTCACGGTTGGGAAAAATTAAACGTCGACCCGCCAACCCGTTTAAGATTTTTTCTTAAATTAAAATTATTTATATTTTATTATACTGGTTAAATAGGTTAAACGGGTCGACCCACAAACCTGTTTAACTCGCGTAATGTGCCAACTTTTATAAATAAAACAGGTTAAACGGGTCAACCCGAAACCCGTTTAACCTATTCAACTCATGTAACCTATTTAACCCGCCAACCCAAGTATATATACGGGTTAAATGGGTTAGGTTCGGGTTATGTGTAAACAGGTTAGGGTTGACATTGCTGACCCGATGATTTAAATGGGTCAGGTTTGGGTTGAGGTTTTCTGACCCGCCAACCTGTTAACCCGAACCCGCCAACCCGAACCCGACCTGAATTGCCACCCCTAACTGAATTATCTTTCAATAACTCATCCTTATCTTGATGATGATCACTATTGCCTCCAGTATTCAAAACATCATCATCAGTGGGACCTTGCTTTTCAATGATGGGTGAGACAGAACTAGCTTTCCACTTTTCAAACAAATAGAACTCTAGAGGAGAATCAGCTTTAAATTGATTCTTCACCGAATTCTTTTGAGTACCTGCATCAACATTAGTGGAAGGTTCTGCAATGATAGGCTCATAATTCATAGATTTGGTTAGCATATCAATGTTAAACAACAGTTCTGGTCCTTTGGTCTCAACACTAAGAGTCTTTTCACTGAATTGAACATGTAAGTTCTCTTCAACAATTTTAGTCCTCCTATTGTATACTCTAAAGGCTTTACTATTGGATGAATAGCCTAAAAAGTATCCATCATCAGCTTTTTCTTGAAACTTGCCTAGGTAGTCTATGGTATTCAAGATAGTAACAGGACACCCAAAAGGTTTTAGGAATGCAATCATTGGCTTCCTATCATGTAACAGCTCATAGGGGTCTTGTTATGAGGCTTCACCACCTTACTTCTATTCTACACATAACATGCAGTGCCTACAGCTTCAGCCCAAAATGTAGTTGGTAACTTAGACTCTGACAACATAGTCCCAGCAGCCTCAATTAGTGTTCTATTTTTCCTTCAGCCACACCATTTTGTTGTGGTGTTCTAGCAACACTAAACTGTCTTTCTATACTTTTATCTACACAAAACGATTCATCACAAGCATTCTTAAACTCAGTTCCATTATCACATCCGATTATCTTTACTTTATGATTTACTAGATTTTCTATCTTAATAATGAAACTCTTGAGAACTTCACTAGTTTCACTCTTAGCAACCAAAAAGTAAACCCAAGAAAATCTACTATAATCATCAGTGATAACTAGGCAATACCGCTTATGGTTCAAACTCTTGACAAAAGTAGGTCCAAATAAGTCCATATGAAGCATAAACAGTGGTTGTGAAATGGTGTTGACAATTTTGGACTTACAAGAAGCTCTATGTTGTTTTCCTTTCTGACAAGCCACACACAGTTCCTTACACTCAAAAACCTTAGAAGGTAACCCTCTCACTAAGTTCCCTTTAACTAGTTTATTGATTGTTTTGTAATTGAGGTGACCTAATCTTCTATGCCATAACTTAGACTCATCCACAGATGCTTTAGCAAACAAACAAGTTAAGGACCTATTAGGAATTACATCTTTAAGATCAAAACAATATATATTTTCCTTCCTAGGTACCCTAAGTTGTATAAACTTCTCATCAGGCATCTTAAACTCATGAGACAACACCACACACTCGTTTCACCAAAAGTACCTTTTTCTTATCACACATTTGAGAAACACTGAATAAATTGTACTTAAGTCCCTGTACCAAGTAGACTATTTCAAAGTCCAAATTCCCTGTTCTGATTGTGCCTCTTCCAAGTATCTTTCCTCCCCTTGGATCATTTCCAAATGCCACATATCCTCCATCAAAAGCTTCAAAATCTTCCAGGTTGCTCCCATCCCAAGTCATGTGTCCAGAGCAACCACTATCAAAAACTCCTTTGTCTTTTAGCTCATTTTGTAGATTGCCCTGCACATGAAATTAAACAAATTAGTTCCTTTTGAGGACCCAAGCCAATACTGACTTGGGTCTGCCCTGTGCATCAATATAATCAAATTTGGTTAAGTCCATTGATGCACAGTTGACATGATGTAAAACCTTGGTCTTAGGTTTCCTTTGCCAACTAGCTGAGGCCTTAACAACATAAAAATGATTTCCAACCACTGTATCAGTTATCACCTTTGGAATTTTTAAAACTTCTTTGTTATCTGTGGTGATTTTTGGCTTATCAGTGGTTTGATTTTGCTTAGCCATGTTTACACTTTGCTTAGCAATGGTTGGAACCCATTTGGGAGAAGCAGTGACAATTGATTTTGTATTCCCATTCCTCATTAACACTGCTCTAGGAATCATGTTTTTGTTAGGATGAGGGTTTGTTTTCTTTGAAAAGTTTTGGTGATTTACCCTCCTCCAATGATTCCACACTGGTGGTCTGTTTTTGTAACAATTTCTCTGTAAGTGCTCAAAACTACCACAATTATAACAAGCTTTCTTGACACATTGAAACTCATTACCTAACCTATTAGATATTAGGCCATTAAAGTTTCTCTGATTGCCCCTAGGTATATATCTTTTCATTTGTTCCCTAGGTACTTCCTTGTATTCTACCACTTTCTTAGTTATTTGAGCTCCAAATCTAGGTACAAGGTAAGCTTGTCTAGTATCAACTTTCTTAATAGGTTCTAACTTTTCAGGCTGTGTTGATACTTTACTATCTTCCTCAGAATCTGATTCCCTATCTTCAATGATGGGAGCATCAGATGACTTATCAGAACTTATCTTAGGTGTCTCCGTCTTACTTATTCCTTCAACAGGTTTGTTAAAACTGAATTCACTACTAAATGACAGCTCTTTAGCAGGTGGTGCATGTTGCATAAGAGTGGGTGGTGGCATATTGATGTAACCTATCCGAACCCTTTTCATTAGATGACTCTCTATAGATTTATGAACCGATCGAAGCAAATTGTGTTTTAGCTACCCTAACAACATGTTTTTCTTTTCATCTAGGGCCTTTTGTTTTTCACTCTCTGCTAGTTCAAGTTTCTCTTTAAGCATTTTAATCTCTATTTTTAAGATCAATTTCACCACCTAATATATTGATCTTATCTACATACTCAAAATCACATTTAATACAAGATCTAAGCTCTCTTCCACACTCTCTAGACCAACTCTATAACCTAAGTTATCCATAGTTAGTCTTTCTACTTCTTTCCTCATACTCTCAGTGATAGCCTTTTGAGATTCTAAGTTATCATTACATGATTTAAAAGAACAAGTAGACTTATTAGATACCTCAGAATCGAACAGAAGATGAAGCATAAGCCATAAGAGCAAACTTATGCTCTTTTGAAGCTTCACTAGCAAGAAAAGCTGCATTGGGTCCTTCTTCAATCTGATCACTCCAATCATAATCACCAAGACCATCTTGAGCCACTAATGCTGAAGAAGGAGGACTCTTCATGATCTTCTTAACACCTTCAATCCTCTTAAGAGCTCGACATTCCCTTGCAAAGTGACCCTTCTTCTTGCAGTTAAAGCATTCCATCTTGCTTTTGTCGAACCCTACTCTCCTTTGACCATCATACTTAACTTGTCTTCCAGTCCTCCTCAGAAACTTCCGTGCTTGGAGAGTCAACATTGCCATTTGCCATTGAAGATTAATCTCTTCCAGATCATCCGGATCAATTTGATCCAGATCTTGATTCAACACAGTAACACTAGTAGTTAAATCAGCCGGAAAAGCACAAATTGCACCATCACTGACATTATCACTAACAGTGGTATTGTTTGCAATAGACGTGGTTATACCATAGCAAAGCAGTGGATACATCTTGTGAGCTCTTGTGATCAGTGGATACAAAAGCAATGTTTTGATTAGCAGAAGATGCATTAGCAAAGTTATTCTCAGACTCATAAACCTTCAAGTTATTGAAGAGATTATCCAGAGTCATCGTATCAAAGTCCACCTTATTCCTCCACACAATTGTATGAATAGCCCATTCAGATGATAGACTCCTAATGAACTTCAAATTAATATCTTCTTGAAGAACCTTATAATCTACAAACTTTAGTTGGCTGATAAGTTTTTGAAGTCTATTGTATGTGCCATCAATCTTTTCTCCACTGAGAGCAGTGAAGGTTTCAAATTGATGCTTGAGCATATTCATCCTGGACTTCTTAGTAGCTTCATTGCCAGCAAACCTTGTCTCAAGAGCATCCAGTAACTCTTTATCAGACTCGTATTGTTCAAAGTCCAAAGCATAGTCATTGGGTATTCCCATGGAGAGAATACTGTGAGCCTTGATCTCCAGCTTTCTCTTAGCCTTATCAATTTCACTAACAATGGTGATTTGTTTGCCATCCTCACCCTTCTTAGGAAGAGTGTCTCCCTTTTCAACGACATCCCAGAGAGCATAATCAATCATGCGAATGTATTGCCTCATTCGCATTCTCCAGATTTGATACTCACCATGCTTGAGCATGGGTACCTTAGAAGCAGTCACCATGTGAGTTTCGTCAGACATCTTATCTTCCTAGAACAAAACTTAACCTGACCTCTTCTTGATTACAGTTTCTAGATCACAAGCTCTGATACCACTTGTTGATCCCAGTTGAGCAAACGATCTAATATAGAAACTGACTTAAAACAAAAGCTTATTAAGTATTACGCGGAATTTAACACTTAACCTTAAGAAGAAGAACAGTTAACATTCAACACCTCAATATTATTTATTAATACGAATACTCTTACAGTATTAGGGTTTTGCAACCTTGAAGTGTATCGACCTGAGATATATAACTTTCACGTTTATCTAATCTAACCTAGGACCTCCTTTTATAGACTAAGGAGTCCTTTACATAATACAATACGTAACCTACAAGATAAATATCTTTACCATATTTATCTAATACAATAAACTAAACCGACTATACAAAACACTAGCAGTGGTTACAATATATCATCCGTGGTTACACATTACTACTAGCCGTGGTTGTCTTTATCAGAGGTTACATACTTCTGTCCGTGGTTATATCAAACCTGTCCGTGGTTCCAATACTTAAAGTAATTCATGATTCAAGGAACCAAAAACCCAACAATCAGGGTGATTAGAATCAGCAAACCTGGGCGGCTGATGCATATATATACTATCTCAGATAAGTGAGCATAAAGAAAGGCATTCTTCACATCAAGCTAATGAATAGGCCAATCCCGAGGCACATCAAGAATTAAGACAGTCCGTATAGTAGGCGGCTTAACAATCAGGCTAAAAGTCTCATCACAATCAATCCCATGCTGTTGACTACGACCATTAGTAACAAGTCGAGCTTTGTACTGACTTAACGAGCCATCTACATGAAACTTATGCCTAAAAAGGCACATAGAATGAACAACATTCACACAAGCTAGACGAAGCACAAGTACCTACATACCTTTAGTAATCAAAGCATTATATTCATTTAACATAGCCTTTTGCCAGTTTGGGTCATGAAGAGCATGTATGTGTAAGTAATAGAGTTTTCCCATTTTCTACTTCTTGTCTTTCTTTATCTTCATATCTTATACTGTGTGACTCGAATCTTGATATTATTGTGACCCACAATTGGTATTAGAGCCAACACATGATTTAAGAGTGAAAACCTTACAAACACCTCAGTTAAAATTAATTTAGTACCTTCGTACACAACCGAGAGAGATCACAAAATCAAAAACTAATTTATGGATAAATGTCAAAAATTTTACGTTTGAAAGCTTTTAAGTGGGTTTTGGTTAGATTCTATCGGTTTAGAATTGGTTTACAAACATCAAAAATGAGGATTTGGTCGATTTTTGTTTGAGTTTTTACAGTTTTAGATAGTACATTGGTTCTGTATCTCGGTGGTCCAAAAACGTTTTCACCAGTAACTTTGTACTTTTAACCGAGATAGCTCTCACTCTTTTTTAAACTTTTTCCAAACGAGATACAAAACTTTTTCACCACTAACTTTGTACTTTTAACCGTTTGGATAGCTTTCACTCTTTTGTAAACTATTTCGATCCATGAAACTTTTGGAAATTCCCACTACAAGAAAAAGTAGCTTTAGTGATGAGAATTCAGTGACGAATTTTTTTTGGTCACTATTTAGATGAAAATAATGACGATATAATTTTTCGTCATTATTTTTGGTCATCAGTAGAAAGTCAGTGACGAAACTTATAAGTGGTCACTATTTAGTCACTAAATTACATGAATAGTGACGAGAAATTTCGTCATTAAGTAATAGTGACAAAATTTTGGTCACTATTTCACAAATTACCAACTCTTTAAGAATAAAAGCATTTAGATATGTACTTATTAAAACTTTTCATATTCGTATATTAATCCAAAAATCGTAAACACTATCAAACGTTACGGATAAAATTTGTATTATAGAGAAATATGCAAAATTGCACATATTTAACTTTCTTTGATGTATTCACCCCTAAACAAACATATTATTTGAAACCAATGTTTTGAAAACCAAGTTTTTTAGTCGACTCGGTCAAGTCACCTGGTTACCGGTTCGACCGTCAGGTCAACCCGGTTTTTATTAAAAAAAAACTATTTTTTTTCTAGAGGTTCGACAACCAGTCTATAAAAAAAGATGAAAAAAACCAAACCCGATCGGGTTTTGAGATCGAACCGGGTCGACCCCATGTCACTTAAAGCCCGACGGGTCTAACTGGTTATCTCGACTCTAAAAACCTGGTTTTTTTTACCCGTCTTTTTTGCCAGACCCGATTCGACCGATTGAACTGGGTTTTAAAACACTGTTTGAAACATAAACTTTCAAATTTTAATATGTTAAAAAAAAAAAAAAAAATTGTATGTCAAACATTTAAAAAAATACTATAGTAACTTACAAAAAATAACCATAATAATCAAACTTGTACAAAAGACCCGACCCTATCATCAAGGCCAACCCATAATTCCCCCAAATCAAAATTAGGCTCACATATTGAAAGCTTATAAGCAATGTTGATACTTTATTGTAGGAAAATTCGGCATAATTTCATTTTACCTAGGTTGATTATGTAGTTTTTTAGGGGAGGCAACGACATATCGTTTGGTGATTAATTATTTTGTTAAGTGGACCTTCAGAAGTAATTGTTTTGTATTGTTTGTTATTGAGTGTCATTGATAACTTACACCAATAGTGCTTACTTGGCCATCTATGGCTCATACCTGCTCGGCGTGATTTGTTACAGGAACCTTGTCGATTTCAGCATATTTTTAGAGTTAGGGGATGATGATAAAGGGGATGATAACTACAATGATGATGATTTTTGAAATTCAGACAACTCAAAAACACGTAGGTATAATGGTACGAGATCACATACAAATGTAATCTAATGTTACTAGTATATTCTCTAATCAAGTATAGTTTTGGCGTTTCAGCTTCTCTTTTGATGTTCTCATTAGTGCTTATGATAACTGTACATGGCAGACTCGCAGTTGTATAAGAGAAACGCTAAGCAGACAAGATTATGCACGCTGTGCTAAAACACCAAATATTAGCGGAGGTCAACATTGATACAACACTTGTATTCAATCACTTTTCTGTCTTAAGCATAGTTTATTACTTATGAATTATTGATAAATGCATATGATTTTTTAGCATATGTCTTAAGCATAGTTGTATAATAATATGGGTACGGTCTCACTTGACAGTTTAATTAATAAAGAGTAGAGTTGCATGGGCCATGGTGATAGTTTTTTTTCTTCAAGGATGTGTTTATTAGTGATGTAGTTTATATAGTTTAGAAAAATATTACTCCGTAATAGATTATGATTCAACCTTCAAGTAACTATTAAACTATATCATATTAAACTATATAGTTTTTTTCTTCAAGGATGTGTTTGCCGGAGCTCTTTATACTTGGGCTCATATCATCACTTGAAGTAATTTCATCTATTAACTTTGCTCTTTGGCAATATTTTAGGAGTCGTGAGTTTCTTTGGCAAGAAGGGCACACTGCCTTTGCAACAAGGGATGAGGCTGACTCTGAGGTATAAACAATAAGCTTTATAGCACACATGCAAAATGGCGTGTAATCATTTTTTATAACTTCTGTTTTATGCATGAAAAATGGAATGATATTTCTATACTCTTTGTATGTATTATAGGTTCTTGTAATACTTGAACTGTATAGACGACTATATGAGGAGTACTTGGCTGTCCCCGTCGTGAAAGAGAAAAAGAGTGAGAATGAGAAGTTTGCCGGAGCTCTTTGTACTACTAGTATTGAGGTACGTATTATATAATACTTACTATCAAGTAAAAGATAAATTTAAATGACATGTCTCATCATAAGTGCTTTCATGTTTGTAGGCCTTTATTCCAACTACTGGTCGTGGTGTACAACGTGCAACCTCACAATGCTTGGGACAGAATTTTGTTAAGATGTTCGATATTACATTTGAAGATGAGAAGGGAAAAAGTCTATGGTGTGGCAGAATTCATGGGCCTACAGTTTTCGAACCGTAATTAAGCAATTTTCTTAAGTTCCTTTTTTTTAATGTAAAAGGTGTTAAATTATATCTTTATGTAACTAGTTCTGTATTGTTTTTAGATTGGTGTTATGGTGATGGTTCACAGTGATGATAAAGGCTTAGTGTTGCCCAATAAAATTGCAAAAGTACAAGTAATTGTGGTTCATGTGCCTTACAAAGATGCAGATCTCAAAGAGATAACATATGCTTGTTTGGCCACTGTTAAAAGTTTGTGTGATGCAGATATTCGTGCAGAAGGAGACTTAAGAGAAAATTATTCACCTGGTTGGAAGTATTCTCATTGGGAAATGAAAGGTGTTCCTTTGAGAATTGAAATAGGGCCAAAGGATCTCGCTAATAACCAGGTACGACAATATTCACTGTCTTTTTGGCTTGTGTTTTTTCTCAAACACATCAAGTAGGTCAAATAAATATACAAAAAAGTTGCTGAAGGGGGAATGGGTAAAAGCTGTCCACAATCTATTTGCAATACATAAAACCTCTTAAATCATCTTATTCGAAGATTTAGCTCTTTATTGTTATCGTAATATTTTTGTAATAATATATAATTATTAGTATATTTGATGACCTATTTCAAACTTGAACTACTTTTAATTAATTACCCATTAACCCGTTTGTGCAGCTTTAACTGCAGTGTTCCATGAAAATCCTGATGTGTGTTTGTTTCTTTCAGGTGCGTGCTGTTCGTCGTGACAATGGATCTAAAATTGATATCCCTATGGCTGATTTGGTTAATAGAGTTAAGGCCATGTTAGATGATATTCAGCAAAGTATGTTTGATGTTGCTAAGCAAAAATGAGATGCTTGTATTCAAGTTATCAGAACTTGGGATGAATTTGCTGAAGCATTAAGCCAAAAGAAGTTGATCTTGGCTCCTTGGTGTGATGAAAAGGTAATATTTTTTACCACTATTATATCTTAAAAATGGCATGAGTCTGTCAATGAATAAGGGTCTTATATAGAACATAATTTATGTGATCCGAGGATGACAAAAAATAATTTTGATCCAATAGGTCGACCCATATAATTCCAGGTGCGCTGTTGATGTGATCCATATTAATATCCAATCTGGTTTAAATTTGACCCCTTGAAACACCTATCTAAACCTATCTTAATCACGTGTTCTTTTTTAGGCATTACAATGTTTCAGTCATTTGCCTTTTTTATTGCACATGTAAATTTATTGAATATTGATGCTTCAGGAAGTGGAGTTGGAAGTGAAAGCTAAGACAAAAGCAGAGACTGGTGCTGCTAAGACGCTTTGTTCTCCACTTGACCAGCCTGAAATGCCTGAAGGTATTATTAGAGGCTAATTATATAAAAAAGGACCAGGGTTATCCAATTTGACAATTATGGGTTTCGACATTGAATAAAAAAATAATTTGGTATTGATATAGCTTTTTTTTTGTTACAGGAACGTTATGCTTTGCTTTAGGGAAACCTGCAAAGAAATGGACGTACTGGGGGCGAAGTTATTAACGCTATTAATGACCTTCGAGGAATTTGTTTATGGTTTAACCATTTTTTGTCTTAACTAATTTAATGTCATGGCTGGACGAGGAGGAGCTGGAGGAGATCACTATGAGAACGGTCTCTTTTCCAGTTCGTTATCCGACTTTTTTAC
The DNA here is from genome assembly GCA_910596185.1 of Chrysanthemum makinoi. NCBI lineage: Eukaryota > Viridiplantae > Streptophyta > Magnoliopsida > Asterales > Asteraceae > Chrysanthemum > Chrysanthemum makinoi. The sequence continues at coordinate 125,006,189 of OU343224.1, read as the reverse complement.
CAGAAAATGTAATCTCTCTTCCTTTTCATTCTCGATATTTTCTTTTTATAGTAATAATATGAAATAGGCTGCCTATTAAGACCTGACTTGTTTGATTGTGCAGTGAGATTAAATATCAACGGTATGTATGGTCATTTTGTCGGGGCTGCAGCTGCCTCCCAATATCAAGAAGAAGAGGAACCTTTTCAATCCCTTGAAGAGATCGAGGCACAGACTATCGGTACAACTAGTCGATGATGCCGAAGAATTGGACTTTTTTAGCAGTGTCGGAGGAATGGAAATTGGAGAAGATGGCGTTGCTGCTACTCAGCTTGGTGGGGAACACCCCCATGGAGAACACCCTTCAAGAACGTATCTGTAGCTTGGTGGGGAACACCCCCATGCTAAATTTAAAAAAATGCATACGTATCTGTAGCTGTGTATTGACCATACCTGTTCATTACAGTTTTGGCATGATATTTGGGCGGAGTGGAAGCGGGAAAACTACTCTTTTACAGGTTAGTTACCGAGACTTTATTCTGAACATGCCTGCCTTTTCATTTCGTATAATTCTCTTGGTCACATTCTATCCTTGCTCAGATGTCTTATTTACATTTTCTTGTGTTTCCTGAATACAGCTTATTGCAGGGCTAACTAAACCGACGTCAGCCTCCATTTGTATACAAAGATACAATGATGACGGAAGCCCAAATCAGCCTCCTGTGCTATTGTCTCCAGAAAAAGTTGGTATCGTTTTTCAGTTTCCTGAAAGGTATGGACTATTTTTCGTATGTTTGGATGTTTTCTTTGTAGTTTGGGCAGTCTAGCTATACATATAAATCAATGAGTATTGTGTTTGTTATTTCTCGACCCAATTTTTTGTGTAGACGTACATGATGTTCTCCGAGGTGAATTATTGTGGAATAGGTACTTTGTAGCAGACAATGTTCTTGATGAAGTTATATTTGGGTTGCCGAGACAGAAAAGTGACCAAAAGGATAGATAACTTATTGCTAGAAGACTTGAAAGAAGCAAAACATCCTTAAAATATAGTAGGATAGAGAACTTTTGTTGCAGGTATCTCGCCGTGAAGAATCAAAGAAATCCTTGGATGCAAGGTTGGCTCTTCGTCAGAGTAATATACATGCTGAAAGGCCTGGTTAGTAGTTACATACAAAGCAGTTTGTCAAAATATCGTAGGTTTTCAAGTACTAGATGATTTTCTTTGCAATGACCACTTCTGGATCGTCGTAATACAAGTCATAAAAAAACTTAAGCAGATCAATGAAGAGCAGCGTGAATGCTTAATGGATGAACTAAGAGGGTATGTTAAGTAAATTTGTTAGTGAAGCAGTGGCTGCAATCAGTGACGCCAAGTTAAAGAGTTCAGATAGCTGCGGTTCAGGTAATTACCACATAGTTGTATACCCATACATGTACCAAGACTTGCTTTATTTTCACTTGTATCACGGGCTTGTTTCTATTGATAAATTTTCATGCCATTAGGTCTATTCGTTGCTTCACCAAAGATATACAGAATTTTCCCCAACTTGGTTCAAGGCCTATTGAAAACCTTCCTTCCTCGGAAATCTGTAGATGTAGATGCAGACACATGAACTTGAAGGCCTTGAAGAAACGCAGTGCTTTTAGCTTCTACTGGAACTGTTATTTGATGGTGTCAAAGACATGTTTGCAATGATTAGGGAACAAACCATGTTTGATAAATTTGATAGTTTATTAGTTGGGTTTCTGTCGAGTTTCGACCATACTTTTGTAAAATCAGTTTTTGTGAATGAAATTTATTATGTAAGATTTGCATTGCTAGAGCTTTTAGATTTTAGTTTGTTTGCATAAACATTTAAGCAGTAAAACGAAAACTAGATCCTTTTTTTTTGTTTATATGCTCATACTTATTGACAACGTATTTGGTCTCTAACTCTCGGTAGTCTGTGACGACTTTCTCGTCACTAATAGTAAATATCAGTGACCATTTTTTTGTCACTGTAAAAACTGTGACGAAAATTTTCGTCACTAACCGGATTAAAGAGTGACGACTAATCTCGTCACAAATTAGTGACGAAGCGAATGTTCGTCTCTAAAAGATTTTGTGACGGAGCTTTAGTGACGACTGGTGACGATTTGAGTTTGGTCACTAAACAGTTTTGTGACCACCTTTTACACTGTTAGTGACATAAACGTTTTCGTCACTATAGGCCAATTTTCTTGTAGTGTCCACTACGTGCATACGTGTCACCGAGATAAGTTGATACCTCGGTTTATATATTAGGTTCTTTTAGTACTATCGAGGTTCAAGATTTACCTCAGTTTTCTCTTATTATTTCTAAACAAAACTCTATCTAAGTTCAAATTAATAACCGCGATACTACTTTAGATAACAACCTATCTAGTTCATTACATTACCGAGATAGAAACTATCCAGGCTCTTAGGTTTACTTCAGTTCTCCCTTAGTGTTGGTAAACAAACCTCTGTCAAAATCAAGACTTACAATCGAGATAATACCTCATACAACAACCTCGAGAGTCATCATATAACCAAGTTAGTTAAGTATCAAAGGTTCTTTGATTTTTTTCGTTTCTCCTATTGGTTTTACGAAAGAAAACTCGGCCCAAATTACAACTTACAACCGAGATAACTTAATCATTACACAACTAAGATAACTTAACATCAATAACCGAGATAACTCACTGTTCAATTGAGATAACTAAAAACAAACTTCATTATCATAACAGATCCATTATCAAGGTTCACTTAACACACACAATCATCATCATGTCTACTTCAAACGATGTTATCGCCGCAGGTTCAGAAAACCGTCCTCCAATGCTCTATAGGGGTAGCTATATACGATGGTCATCTCGTATGATGAGGTTAATATATGAGAAACTAAATGGTGAACCTATTCTCAACTCCATACTTAATGTCCCTTTTGTGTTTAAGGAGATCAATGTCCTGGAGAATCCCGATTCTGATCCTCCAACCATTGCTCATACACAGATGTAAACTTCCATGGACTTAAACAAAAAGGAAAAAGCAGCACTGAAGGCAGACAAACAAGCAATAAATATCATATTGCTTGAGTTGAACAATGACATTTACTCCATAGTTGAGAACTACTCAAGTGATCATGAGACGTGGCTTGCTATTGAAAGACAAATGCAAGGAACTGATGTGAGAGTTCAATAGAAGGAAATGCAGATTCAAATGGAATCATGAGCAATTCACATCAATTGAGGATGAGAGTTTGAAGCCATAATACCTAAGATTCACTAAATAAATTAATGAGTTGAACAAAAACAAGTTGAGCAAAATGAAGGTCGATGAAAACATCAAGTTTCTGCTTAACCTCTAACTTGAATGCAAACGATATGTCGCCATTGTCAAGCAAACCAAATACTTGTGTATGCTTGACTTCAACAAGATATATGACATATTGAAGAAAAACCAAGAAGAGGCAAATGAAGTAAGAGCTGAAAATCTAGCAAAGACAGCAGATCCATTAGCATTGGTAGCAACAACAAAGAATCAATCCCTAATACCATCGAACAAATCACACTCATTTTCCAAGAGCAAAGCTAAGGTAAATACACCAACAATTTCATCTTGGTCAAAATTGATCATATCTTGTGTGCTCATGAGAGACAACATCCTGAGAAGCCAGAATCCATCAACGATACATATGTGATGGAACGGGATGATAATGATATTATTCCTACTTCAACGAATATGGATCAAAGTGGAGGCATGGTTGACTATGATGATGTTTTTCGTGATCAAGAACTTTCTTTAATTGCTAGTTTAGTTAAATATATGACAAATGAGATTGATAAGTACAAAATGGTCAATTGCAAAGCTAAGCAAGCGAATGTCGTCTTGACAAAAGAGCTTGAGATATATAAGGGTAAAGAACTAACTTTTAAATTTGATATTGAATGGAAAAACGCTGTTAAAACAAGTTATGCAAAAGTTGTTTATCAAGAACAACAATCACAATTTTTTTTTATGAATATATGATTGCTAAAACCAAACAAGTTGAGGTTCTTAATGAGAATTTCAGACCTTCGGACTCAAAATACAAAACTTTTAATGACTATTTCTGATCTCGAAAAACAACGAGAAAGTTGAAAAATGATTTTGAGAGCCGTGAAGACAAAAGTCTGGATACAATCATTGATCTTGAGGAAAAAATAAAAGAACCTCAACAACATCATTTTTAAAATTGGGCAATCAATACTGACAATCCATATGCTTATGCATGCCCATAATTTATATTATGATGGCACGTTTACACTCGGATACAAAAATCCTTCGTATCGCAAGAAAGTTGTTCATAAGAAACTATATTTATATGATGGAAACTTATTGCTTGTGATAATATGCATGAATCTGTGCCTACTTGCGATGATTAAATAAAAATGCGGATACAAAATTCAAACCAATAGGTTATTCTAAATTGAACAAACTTTACGATGAATTTCTACCACAAAGGGAACAGTCAGCAGAGAAATTGTATTTTTCAAGAGATGTCAAAACTGAGGTTTCTCCGCAAGTTTTAAAACAAGAGGAAGAAATTCCCAAAATTGTCTTTGAAAAACAAACGAGCAATTTGAAGAAACATTTGGGTAAAAGTGAATCCAATACTCCAAAGATTAAAGGCAAACAATGTTTAAACTTCTAAAAGCTCAAGTTTATGTCTTGAAAACTGTAATGACAATTAGAATTTATTTGACTTATGATGTTTATCGGGAACTTCATAAATATTGAAAAATGAACTTGAACCGGTCGTCCAAAATGTGTATACTCATTTAAACCATTTTGAAACAGCACTCATGGAAGAGATGCTAAATGATTTGAGGTATTTTAACTCTCTCGAAATAGTGGTTGACGATCCTAAGTAAAAAGAGTCAAATTTTGAAAATCAACTCGATCAACTTTTGAAAGATGTCATCTCTACTGATATCATTCTATTATACTGCAAAACTATGGAATAGAAGACCATGAAAAATTCCAAACTGAGCTTTCCATCAAAATTGTTAAATATGAGAACTATTTTGATAAGCGGGAAAAACAAAGAAATGATTACTAGAACAGTTAGATCGCAAAAGAGAAGAATGCAAATATGACAAACTTTCTTATTTAAAAGCTTATAAAGATATGGAAACAAAAAATGACAAGTTGAGAGCTCAGTTAGAGGAGTAAAAAGGCAAGAATTTGGATACTAAGTTTGAAAAAAAAATTAACCGTGGACAAACCAAATACTTTAAAACCATCAATTTTGGAAAAAAGTTGAACTTCCTAAATATTGGTTTGCTCCAACAGTTGTTGAAATCAAAGACAAATGAAAACTAGCCACTCCATGTTCTTTTCCAATTCTTAAGAAAAACAAAAATGTTTTAAGAAAGGGTGTTGATACTCCCACCATTTTATTTGATACTTACACCACTTTGTACAAGCTGTATAGCATAGCGTACAACACTGTAATGCACAGATTGTGGTGAAAGTATAAAACACTTGTGGTGTGATGATAACATCAAATTATCCTGAATATTAAGTGTCAATTTCCCCTGATAATGCTTGTAATTTATATCATTTATATGGATTTACGCTTGTTTTCCATTCTATTCCACTTTCAGGTAAATTACGAGCATTGGAGCTAAAGAGACGCGGAATTGGAGAATTATCAAAGATTTATCATAGTATGCTCACTTTGAAGAAGTTACGGCGTAACTCATCTCTCACATTACGCCGTAACTAAAGCGTGACTCAGAAAGCCATCTCATTAGAAGATTACGGCGTAACTCTCCCAAAAGGTTACGATGTAACTATATTAGGTAAAATGAGGATCCGCGCTACTGATAACTACGCCGTAACTCGTGCTTAAACTACGGCGTACCCAAGAATTATTGAAGATACGGCGTAACTACTCCTAAGGTTACGCCATAACCAGCAGATCTAGTGCAAATTACGATGAAATAGAAGATTACGGCGTAACTATTCAATTAGTTATGCCGTAACCCAGATCTGGCCTATAAATACCCCACGATTTCCAGCATTTCAAAGCATCTCATTTCAGACACTACAACCAAAGAACGTGGGAAGAAGCCAAAGGCAGGTCTAGAGGAGCATACAGAGCTATCTACAAGGGAGAAATCACTCCCCTACGATAAGCATTAGCATTTTATCTTCTCTTTACTTTCGATTTATGTATTTCGTAACATTAATTATTGAATTGATTTGTATGGTTAATATGAGCGGCTAAGCACCTCTTGGTGTTGGCCTAGTTATGATTCCTTAATTGTTTTGTTTGTGTTTATATTACTTCAGTATAATTATTTCTAAGTGTATGCATGCATAGTTTATTGGTAGCTACCCTTATTTCGGTAGTTTTGAATGGCGGTAGAGGCTAGTTGCTTAGGAGATATGACCAATTGACCCTAAGTGAGTAGACTGAGATGGGAAGGGTAAGATATGACCAACTGACGACCCTTTCTACTTGTGCTATTTGACCAACTGATCACCTACCGTTTGGATGAACTTAAGAATTAGGGGGTGAGTGTTTAAGTTGCTAACGCCCGGGCACTCACTATTATAAGTCTAGCATGTAGCGGTACTTAATGACTCGGCTTAGGGGACCAGGAACAACTGGACTTATGAGGGGACACCTGACTTCTTCAGTGGTGGCATCTTTGCTGATAGGTTAGGGCGAATTGACCAAATGATGTCCTCTCGACTTTGACCCCACCTGAAGTAATTGGAAGTAATTAGACGTAGACATTACTAGCTAGGATGATTAACTAGGTTAGCACCACTCTCCTCTATTGATTACACCTTTACCTTTATCAGCTTTTATCTGCTTTAATTAGTTTATCTCTTATCAAAATCATATTAAAAACTGTGACACCTAGACTTAGTAATAATCCAACATACATAGCTCTTGGGACGACATCGGTTTTACCGATTACTACACTACACGCGACCGGGTACACTGTCTGTTAGTGCATTAGGGTAGACCATAAGTATAACAAGACATTATATATATTAAAACCTGGTCAGTAAAACCTGCATCAAGTTTTTGGCTCCGCTGCCTGAGAGCTATTTTAGGATTTTTCATTAAGTATATTTTTAATTTTCTTTCTTCTCTTAAATGTTTGGATACAAGACTAGAAGCTCGAGGCCTTTTTTGGCCACCCCATTCGATAATCCGGAGAAACAATTTCGGACAAGGAAATTTTACTCTCCGGTTCCTATTCATAACATCTTTTCATTTTACGAATCAGATCAGTCTGACGCAGAACCGGAGGTCATTGATGAAAATAATATCGATGAATTAACCATGGAGCAGTATTTGGAGCAACCAAATGAGAACTGCCAACGAACCTTCACACAGGATTCTAGTACTGAAAAATACTCTATTCCGGACCAATTTATTCGAGAGTTGCACGAGCTTGAGTTTTCAGGAGATTAAGATGAGGATGTTCAGAATCATGTAGAAGAAGTACTATACTTATCCTCTCTTTTCAGCGTCCAAGGCATCCCTAGCTATTCGGTTACCGCAAGGATTTTTCCTATGACTCTTACTGGAACTCCGAAAAGATGGTACAATAAACTCCCTAACGAATGTAAAGGAGCATGGGATAAATTAAAAAGAGAATTCGTCCAACAATTCTGCCCTCCTTAAAAAATGGCCAAACTTCTTGGTAAGATCTACCAATTCGTTCAAGAAGGAGAAGAAATGCTTTATCAGGCATGGGAAAGGTTTAATCAGCTACTTTATCGATGTCCCACTCATGGTTTGAACAAACATCAAATCTTCTACGTCTTCTACCGGGGAATTAATGCACTAACACGGGAACTTCTCGATTCTCCTAGACCTATTCCTAGCATGACCCCTGAGCAAGACTTGGAATGTATTCAATGGATTTCTGAAAATTGCTACAAATGGTATATGGATACAGGGTACGGACAAAGAGAAAATTTTGATCATAAGGTAATGAAGACATTGACAAAGCAAGAATACAATTATGGTGAAATCTTCAAAAAACGAAGGCTGGAAAGAGCAAATGAAGCTAAAGTGTGTAGGGTTGAGAAGGTTAAAAGTGTATTTGGGACCAAAGCCGGGAACCATCTTGAAAAAAAGATTCTTGACCACATCAAAGAATCAAGGGAACGAGATGAGAGAATCGAAAAGATGATGAAGACATTCATGGAAAATACATTCTCTTCTCTCAAAACTCATGAAGATCGGATTAAGGGATTGGAGAAGAGTGTGAGCTCATGTTCGCAAGCCATCATAGATTACCTAGCAGCTCGGGAAGAGGAAGTTGTCAACACGGTGGAAACAGTCCTTGAAGAACCGACTACCTTTTCGGAGAACGTTAAGCGACGAATCAGCATGGAGAAACTCTCACTTCTGGACAAAGCTCTAACAGTAAACGTCCTGTTATTAATTCCATTAAAACTAATCATGATGATATTTTACAGGAATTAAGCAATGATGAGACGATTCAACTTAACGAAAGATGTTCAGCGGTTTTGAGAAATGAGCTGCCACTGAAGGTAAAAGATCCTGGTTGTTTCACTCTTCCTTGCTTGATCGGGAGTCTCAATATGTGTAATGCCCTAGCTGATCTTGGAGCGAGCATAAGCATAATGCCTCGTTCGATGCTCCTACGTATGGGTATTGGTGACCTTAAACCAGCCAAGATGAAAATTGAAATGGTCGATCGATCAATGCAGTCACTATTAGGCATCGTTGAAAATGTGTTGGTAAAGATAAAGAAATTCCTTTTCCCGGTAGATTTTGTGATTCTTGAAATTCCGGAAGACAACAGAATACCTGTCATTTTAGGCCGACCTATACTTGCTACTGCCCATACAAAGGTGGATGTCTTTGCTGGAAAATTAACTCTCAAAGCTAATGGAGAGATTACAACGTTCGGACCTAATGAACTCCTGTCCACTCCTAAAAAGGTATGTTCGGTAGACCTAGTTGGAAATTTTGGCGACGCTCTAGAAGAATTTCTTAGTGATCCCCCGGACCCTGGCGAGATAGATTCTGGGAAAGATTTTGATGTTTTTGTCAATTTCAAGGAAGAGGATAATTTAGGAATCAGTATTGATAACTTCTCGAGTTATGTCGAAATGGCCCATTGGCAAGACAGCTCTGTGAAGACTCTTTCACAACCTGGCCAACCAAAGTTTTATGAGATGGGAGCTCGAATCCATCATAAAAACCCTCATTGTCTAAAAATTTCTTGCAAAATTGGGTTCATTGATTTCCATCCATTCATCGATACGGAGTCCCCAATTAACATCATTTCTAAGGAATGCTACAATCAGATTAAGAAAAAACAACTCGAATATAGAGGAAACAATTTCCTTGGAATTGCAACAAACATTAGTGTCTTTGTTGGGACTCACTCATTTCTGGTAGACTTTGTGGTTTTGGATGACGTTAGCGAATTCATAGAAGATGGGCTAACCGGAGTAATTTTTGGGAAACCTTTTAAAGAAATGTCTAGGCTAGACAAGGATGAGAAAGAAGGGCTGGTATGGTTAAATATTGGGAACGATAAAACAATTTTTAAAATGCCACGGACTGTTACAAATTTTAAAAAATGGACAAAAAGGCAGTTAAGCCATGCTCAGCCACTACTCGATATTAGTGATAAGGATAAGGCAAAGGGTATTGACCACCCTTACCAGAAGATCAAGAATTGTTACTCGAGATGTTTAGAACTTGGGAAGGACTACAAACGGGATGAGAATCTGATAAGTTTGATCCAACGTGGAGATTGCCATATCCACGAAATGACTAACAAGCACTGGTAGCCCCGAGGCTTGGAGTCTAACTTAAAGACTCGTAAATAAAGAAAAGTGCTCTTTCGGGAGACAACCGGAATTATCCATTTCTTTTGTTTTATTTCCATTTCTGTAGGATTTTGTGTTTTAACCATTTTTGCAGGAAAAGGAAGAGTAATTGCTGCTGCAGTATGCTGACCTGACTATAGTTATGGCGTAACTCATCTCAGTGGTTACGCCGTAACCAAACCCTTTGCAGTAGAATTTCGGATGCATCACCAATTACAGCATAATTCCATCTCAATGGTTACGCCGTAGCTACACTCTTGCAGCGTATGCCAGGTTTTGCCTAGTTACGGCGTAACTCCCCATAAGAGTTACGACGTAACTCTCCTCTGCTTTACTTCTTTCATTTTAAACACAAGAGACTTCACTCGTCCACTTGGGACACCAAGTGGTTTAAAAGGCTTGTTGCATATGCTAAATGCAACCGGGATTCCTACGAAAGTGAGTTAGGTTTGTTTTTCATTTTTTCAATTTTTTTATTTTTAGAATTATGCTTTTCGGTAGTGTGATTTCAGGGATTGAAGTTTGCTTATGGATGCTTATACGAAGGCACGACTCTTTTTCGTGGGCCTTCTTTCTTTTTAGAGCAAATTTCAGGGAAGTTCTCGCTCTAATTCTACTTTTCTCTTCACCATTATTTAACGCTTAGTACAAAAGGGACTTTGTACAATTCAAGTGGGGGGGACGGGAGTAGAATTGTCTCTTGAACTTTATTTTGCCCTCGTTTTTCTAGTTTATTTTGAAAAATCATGCCATTTTTAAAATTTTGACATGTTTTTCTTAACCTAACTAGATTAGACCTTAGCCGAGCACATACAATCCTTGATATTATATGGTGAGATTAGCCTTATCCGTTTCCAATATTTTACCCCAAATCTACCAAATTATGAGTGTGCCGGTAGCTTGTAAACTTTAGAACTTGGCCTTTTGCATCATTTCGAGACCATAGACGAGGTATGTTGAGATTAGCTTGACGTATTTGGACTTTTCAGTTTAAGAAGGCAGTATTATAAGATTATCACCCAAAATAGCCTATCATTGTGTGTCTATCGATTAGTCACCTCGACTTCTCGACCCCCATGTGAAACCCTTTGTTGTACTCACCTTTAGTGCAAGATACCCATAGATACACCCATCTGAGCCATTCCTTTCATTTTGTTAACCCAATATATTGTTTCGATACACCCGTACACCTTAGCCTACCCTATAGTCTTTATTTGTGATTGGGAAGTCATCATTTGCTTAAGTTCAAGGTTCAAGTGGAAAGGTTCGGGAATCACGCTTTCGTCGACGACACATTCTTAAGATCATTGAAGACCCCCCGAATTCCCATTGTTTATCTCAAGTGGGGGGATATTATGTTTAGTTGTTATGTTTTTGTTGTTGGAAAAAAATGATTCAAAAAAAATTATAGTTATGTTATTTGGTTTATTGTAAAGTGCAATGTTGTAAGCACTATGTTATGAGCTTCATATAGATTTATTATTGAGGAGGCCACCTCGGTCACATTCAAAGATTGGAGTTGGTTAGTATGCCAACAATTGAAGAAAAGGTAGTGTGCCCATCATGACATCCTCTAATGACACAACTACCTAGTATTTCATGATCCGGTTTCTTAACTTCAAAGCTTGAACTTTGGGCGGACGGCAAGTGGTGATGACTTGGTTATAGATTTAGACTATCTGCTTGATTTTTTATTTTACACCGTTTATATATCACATGTCTTATCCTACCCTTTAGTCATGAAGCGTGTCTAGGTGATGCAACGAACAATCTTTGGTGTCTTGGCCATGAATTTGGTCATGTATCATTGATTTTTTCCACTTGGCCATGACATGTTAGTAATGACGAGTCACCCTTAACTTTTGTCGTGTCTACCCATATTGCCTTCGAAAATTGTTTAGCCCTTAACTCTAGTGGTGGAGATTTGTATAACCACCAAGCTTATGATAGAATACATGCTATGACTGTACGATTGAGTGATCACCCCGAAATTGACACTTAGAATAGTTGAGAGATTTAAGTGTTTCGTTGCCATTTCGTTAGGTGTTCGGCTTTGTTTTATTCTAGCATAAGGGATTTGTAAACGTATATTTTCCAGGTTATGGGAGATATCTTTTTAGGAATCTATCTAATAAGGTCTACTTGAGGGCAAGTAGAGTTCAAATGGGGGGGATATTTGATAACATCAAATTATCCTGAATATTAAGTGTCAATTTCCCCCGATAATGCTTGTAATTTATATTGTTGAGAATTATACGTTTGAGTTGATAAGACAAAAAGAATGAAACAAGAGGGACTTAATACGACAAGAAGGAAACCTACAAAAAGATGGAAGGACTTGCTTGCAAAATAAGTTTTATTTATTAGTCCTTTGTAGTATTTTGTAAACCCTAATCCTCTAGTATATAAAGAGGACATAGGTGTAGATTTTAAATACAAGTCTTCCAATATGTAGTCGACTTAAAGGTGTGTGTGTGTCCTAGGCGTATAGTCTTGTAAACGCCTAGGTAATTAGTTTAGTTAGTAGTTTAGTTATCCAGACGTGTTCCTATAAACGTCTAAGATTAGTTAGTGTTAGTGATGAAAACCTTTTTCAATAACAAAGAATTGATTAGTTTATTCCGCTGTGCATGTTATTAGTCTTTGTTATTAATCCCTAGCTGAGCTTATAAACGATCTTCAAAATTGGTATCAAAGCGGGGAGCTCTTGATATAGGGATCTACAAGGTTTTTTGAATTAAAGATGCAAAATTCAAAGTTGTTACAAATATTCGCAACTTTCTGCAGGGCTGTTTTCAAGAGGGCATAACTTTTTAGTGAACTGTTGGATCAAGCTACAATTTTTTCTAGTGCATCTCCATATATCCGTCTAACGTTTTACCAGAGGGATTGTCAATCAGAGCTCTCAATCAAAAGTTATAAGCTGTCGAAGTCTGCTGCAGAAACTAAAAAAGTTTCGTAAGGTTACTACAGCACTATTTTGAAACTATCATAACTTTTTTGTTAACTGTTGGATCGTGACGAAATTTTAGGTGGACGTTCTTTATATAGCAATCTAACTTTAAACCGTAGGGATCGTCGATCTGAGCTTTTATGCAAAAGTTACAGGCTGTCGAATATGGCTGCTGACAAAGTACTGCTCCTTGCTAAAAGTACTGCTGTTTATACTCGAAGGTACTGCTGCGCAATGGAAAGTACTGCTTGGACGAAAGTACTGCTTGGATGAAAGTACTGCTTGGAAGAAAGTATTACTCGGATGAAATTACTGCTCGACAAAGTTAAGAGTGTGGGTAAAGTTAGTTCGTTTGCATGGTACCGACACACTATATATTTTTTGGAGTCATGCATAAGAAGACAAAGAGCCATGGTGTACAATCTGTTATGGTGTGTGATTGGTTAATTGGTTGGTACAAGTGCATGTGATCAGACGAGGGATGCTAGTGGGTCACATGATAGGTCACGCATTCTTGTGTCATGGTTGGTAGTAACAATTGATTTTACCTTAGTATATAATTGCATGAGTAGATATTAATAGAGCATGAGTAGCTATTATATGTCATGTACTGGTTGGATATACATGCATGGTTCTACGCATGGGATATTAGTTTGATAAGGTTACTAATTGACATGATTTACAAGAAGTAAAGGGAAGTTGTACAAGTGTTTTGGTTTTTGGACGACACACACATGGATATTGGTTCACACACACAAGAAGTTTAGAGTTTGGTTTTCGGATACGTTCTTAAAGATTTTAAAAGGCTCGTATTTGGATTTATTGAATAGATGATTACGAAGATGATTGATCATAACCTATTTGATGTTGTAGTTGAGTTACACAGATTCGTGCTCTTATCATATCTCTAAGTGGGTGTTACACTTTGGAGATAACTTGTTCGTGCTTAAAGGATGTTGATGAAGACTTGCAAAATCTAGTTTTCATAGGTCAAGGGGTGGATGGATGAAGACCTAGTTAACTATCACTTAAAGGAGTTACATTGTAGTGCTCAGTGTCTCATTAAAGATGAGGATTTTGTCAAGAGGTTGCGATCTACTTATATTTTTGGTTAGCATTATAAGTTCAACATCACGTGGATAAACAAGACATAAGATACAAGTTTGGGTTATTTTACTTCATCAAATTAATTATATTTGGTTTTCTTCACAAGTGATCATTACAAGGAGCTTACAGATTTAAAGAATCATTTGATGTTCAAGCACCACTCAAGGGGAAGTGTATGATTTTACTACTGTTGATCATTATTACTACAGCTAGTTGGAGTTTTCTACTGTTTTGGATTCATTTTTAGTAAGTATTTTGGTGTTCTTCATGGAGGGCAATTCGAAACGTTGGACGGCTTAGATTGGAAGTATGATATTGGTTCGTGGTGGTCAAGATCATTATTTACATACGTTCCCTATTTGGATAATAACAAAAAGGGGAAGAGATGTTTGAGTGGTATGGCATGGATTAAGGGGAAGACAAAGGAAGACATACTTGTTTCATTCATGGTGAGATCCCTGATCTCAATTTCTCTACTTTGTCTAGGGAAGTTCGTTCAAGAATGGTTTTGTCATTATCAACTAGGGGAAGATTGTTGGGAATTATATGTTTGAGTTGATAAGACAAAAAGAATGAAACAAGAGGGACTTAATACGACAAGAAGAAAACCTACCAAAAGATGGAAAGACTTGCTTGCAAAAGAAGTTTTATTTATTAGTCCTTTGTAGTATTTTGTAAACCCTAATCCTCTAGTATATAAAGAGGACATAGGTGTAGGTTTTAAATACAAGTCTTCCAAGATGTAGTCGACTTAAAGGTGTGTGTGTGTCCTAGGCGTATAGTCTTGTAAACGCCTAGGTTATTAGTTTGGTTAGTAGTTTAGTTATCTAGACGTGTTCCTATAAACGTCTAAGATTAGTTAGTGTTAGTGATGAAAACCTTGTTCAATAACAAAGAATTGATTAGTTTATTCCGATGTGCATGTTATTAGTCTTTGTTATTAATCGCTAGCCGAGCTTATAAACGACCTTCACATATATCATTTATATGGATTTACGCTTGTTTTCCATTCTATTCCACTTTTAGGTAAATTACGAGCATTGGAGCTAAAGAGACGCGGAATTGGAGAATTATCAAAGATTTATTATAGTATGCTCATTTTGAAGAAGTTACGGCGTAACGTATCTCTCACATTACGTCGTAACTAAAGCGTGACTCAGAAAGCCATCTCATCAGAAGATTACGGCGTAACTCTCCTAAAAGGTTGCGACGTAACTATATTAGGTCAAATGAGGATCCGCGCCGCTGATAACTACATCGTAACTCGTGCATAAACTACGGCGTAACCAAGAATTATTGAAGATACGGCGTAACTACTCATAAGGTTACGGCGTAACCAGCAGATCTTGTGCAAATTACGATGAAATAGAAGATTACGACGTAACTTAGTTATGCCGTAACCCATATATGGCCTATAAATACCCCACGATTTCTAGCATTTCAAAGCATCCCATTTCACACACCACAACCAAAGAACGTGGGAAGAAGCCAAAGGCAGGTCTAGAGGAGCATACGGAGCTATCTCCATAGGAGAAATCACTCCCCTACGATAAGCATTAGCATTTTATCTTCTCTTTACTTTCGATTCATGTATTTCGTAACATTAATTATTGAATTGATTTGCATGGTTAATATGAGCGGCTAAGCACCTCTTGGTGCTGGCCTAGTTATGATTCCTTAATTGTTTTGTTTGCGTTTATATTACTTTCGTATAATTATTTCTAAGTGTATGCATGCATAGTTTATTGGTAGCTACCCTTGTTTCGGTAGTTTTGAATGGTGGTAGAGGCTAGTTGCTTAGGAGATATGACCAACTGACCCTAAGTGAGTAGACTGAGACGGGAAGGGTAAGCTATGACCAACTGACGACCCTTTCTACTTGTGCGATTTGACCAACTGATCACCTACCGTTTGGATGAACTTAAGAATTAGGAGGTGAGTGTTTAAGTTTCTAACGCCCGGGCACTCACTATTATAAGTCTAGCATGTAGCGGTACTTAATGACTCGTCTTAGGGGACTAGGAACAACTGGACTTATGAGGGGTGTTGGATCGATATACTCTGACTAAACTAACTATGTAGCTTGTAAGGGCTTAGTAACCTCGGATAAATCCTAAGTTACTAACAATGAAACACTGATATTACTTTACTAAGTATGCGGAAACTATTTCAATAAAGCTAAGAAGAATAACTTAAACTTCAACGATTTTATTAATACTTTGAACCTGCTTGATACACAGATTCACTAATAACTCTAATATCGAACTTTGTAAATTCTAAATCACGTATCTCTAATGCCAATCTAAGGGTCCTTTTATAGGCATAAGGAGTACCCTAGTTGGTTTACAATTGCAATCCTTGTACGACAAGTAATACTAATTCTAAGAACATTCTATATAAACATAACTTTCCATAAACGATATAGCAGTTCTTTAGCTTTACAGTACTTTGACGTGAGCAGTACTTTGACTTCTTCATTAGCAGTACTTTGACTTTCTTCAGCACTTTGACTTTCTTCAGTACTTTGTCTTTTATATCCCAACAATCCTCCCCTAACTTGAATTCTACTTGCTTGATTTCAAGTTCCTTTGTATCCTTATCTTTAACATCTTTGTTTTCAAGGAATGATTATGTCTTTATCTTCAGATTTGTCTTGTACTTTCTGTGCTTGTATTGTCATCATCAAAGTAGTCTTCATAAGCAATCCTTTTCAGCAATCATTATCAGCAATCTTCATCTTTTCAGCTACTCGGCAACATATGGCAAATTGTACATCAGATCTTAAAGTTTCATTCTATTCTCATCACTTCCAGGTGCGTTAACACCTGTGAGAGGTGAATCATTGAAAATTTAATGAATTTTGATGTCTCTTTACCAAAGCCATTAACTCTGGAGTAGCCAATGTTTAGGTGTGTAAAACCACGGTACATTGATAACCATATGATTTTTAGCAAATCATCAGCTATCAACGGATTTGTTTTGTCTTTACCAAAAGCCGTACCCTTTTGGACCAGTTAGTTCTTGCAACCATGGTGAACTAATTACCATATAAATGGTTTTTCCACAGCCTTTACCACAAGCCATTTTTCTTGTGGGCTAGCCAATTCTTCACTATTGCAGATATGGTGAGTTGATTACCATACAACTTATTAACAAGTTTTCAACCATCAACGGATTTGAGATATCTTTACCAGAGCCGTTTGCTTATGGATTAGCCAATCCTTTTGTTAAACATGGTGGACTGATCACCTTTTGTTGTGTTAGTGCAAAGCACTTTTATCAATTAAAAACCATCTCAAAAACCATTTGTTGCTGATAACTTGTGCTTCAAAAATTATTTTGCACTTCACAAAAATTGATTGCTTATTTATTTTCATTAAAGACCTTTACTGGTTTTAAGCTGCAAGCAGTACTTTGAGAAAGTACTGTTTGTTCAGCAGTACTTTGAATAAAGTACTGATTTTTCAAAAAAGTATATATTTAAGAACCATACCAGTATTTATGCATCATCATTAGCCACAGTTGTCCATTTGATAAATAATTCAATGACCATAAGGGTTGTTTCATTCTCCTCTTCAACCTCCATACCATGATCTAGCATTCTTCTCATAAGATCTGTTGTAAGTGGATATCTCCTTTCTGCTAACATATGAATCATGGTCCCATCTTCTAACTCCAAAACATGCACTCCTGATTCTTCAAAGAATCTCCAGCTGGTAATCTCCCAAACTTCTTGGTTGTTCCAGATTTCACCAGTGCTTGTTTCTTCTGTCTCCCAGATGGTTATCAGATCTCCCAGCAAGACTAAGCCGACTCTAGTTGAAGGAATATGCTCAAAATACTCTTGCACTAGTTGATATAGGTGAAACAGATCCTCTCTATCTATCATGTGTAATATATCCCATAGCAGATTAAATACTCTAAAACTTTCATCTTCTCTATGGAACATAAGATAATCTCCATCCTTTGATTTTACAACTTCAAAAGTAGACATCTTTGACTTCGTTACTGCAACTTCTTTAGATTTAGGATGCTCAAAATCTACAACTCTTAAGTAATTCCTCAGCTCATCAACTGTATCTGTTCTCAATTCTATCTTCTTTGATGGCTGTTCATCACCAGTTGTTCTCTTTCTCTTTAAGCTCCTTTTTCTTGCATCCTCATTCTGCTTTTCATCATCAAAAGAGATAATACTTTCAACTTGCTTTTGATAGGCCTCTTTAACAACATCATATGAATCTTTCATCTCTAAATATTTCAGCTTCTGTAATCCAGTATATCCTTGACCCTTCAGATAAGCCATCATAGAATTCCTTTCTTTAGCAATACTTGGTCTTCTTGGTAGAACAGGAACATGTTGCTTTTCTGGTATTTCAGCATCTAACTCAGCTTGAAACTTTCTAGCAGCTTCCTTATTCTTAGCTACTTCAATAGCTCTCAATTCTGCCAAAGTAAGCTTCTTCAACTCCAGGTTGAGAAGTTTGAGAAGCTTGAGGTTCTTCTTCAACTCCAGGGATACTAAAGCAGGTTGAGAATCCCGAGGTTCTTCTTCAACTCCAGGGATACTAACACCTCTTGGTCTTGACAAATTTTGCAATATCTGAGCAACAGTTTCATCATCACTAGCAGTGTGTTCTACTTTGGGTGTATCAGCTTCCTCTTCTTGTAAGACTGTTGAAGGACCAGCTTCTTCTTCAAAATTAAGAGTCCTTGGTGTAATGAGCTCTTGTCTATAAGTTCCTTGAAGAGCAGCACCTTGATCACCAGCACCTTGATCACCAGCACCTTGATCATCAGTACTTTGTACACCAGTACTTTGAATTCCAGTACCTTGAGGCTCAGTTTGCTCAGTTTCTTTAGCTTCTTTTTGTGAATCATCAAAAGTGTCAGCATCTTCATAAGTTTGAGCATCAGTATCTGCATGAGGCTCAGCATCTTCATTCAAATTCTCTTGCTCCAAATTCCTCCCCAATTGGAATGAAGACTGCTTGTGAACCTTCTTGCCCTTTGAAGTCTTCTTAAATTTCTTTCCTTTCTTTTTCTGAGATTTAACCCACAATCTGTGATGTTGAACTAATGGCCATACAAAGTTCTTCAACTTCATCAGTTGTGTAGTTTGAGATTTATAATGTTTCTTTAATCTCAAAAGTTCCCTTGTCAATGCATAATTATCCAGAACTTGTCCCTCAGGAGCCATATCTCCCTCATCTCCTCCAGATGTTTGAGACCCATCTGTGGAAGTATAATCATTGGGAGATGATGGTGGGTTGACCTCTGGTTCTGAATCACCATGAGCAATATCTTGTTGAGATGCAGTACCTTGTGGTGAAGCAGTACGTTGAGAAGCAGTACCTTCTCTTGAAACAGAAGGTTCATGCTCTTCACTTTCAGCAGCTTCATCTCTAACTGCTTGCGCTATCTCCATCATATGAGCTGTTAAAGGTGTAACCCTCCTAGATAATTTGTCACTCTTTCTAGCCATGAAGGTGAACACGTTAGGTGGAAGTACTACAACTGGTATCAAGCTAGAGGATTTAGGCTCATCCTTAAGCTGTTTGTTCAAGAATAATTGAAAAAATCTTGGGTACATTAAAAATGGTGAACCATTGGAGATTTGAGATAGCATACCATCAAAAATCATTCTTGAAAAGTTAAAGGGTTGATTGGTAGCTAATCCCACTAAGGCAGATGCTATATTGGAACCAAATTGTTCCCATGAAGTACTCTTGGGACTTAGACAATGAAGTAAAACATGGACTAGATACTTCCGTTGAGGACTAAACAAGGGTTTCTTAAAGGTTGTTTCAGTGAGAGATCCTTCATACCCAATATCCCTTAATGTATCCCAAAGCACTTGTTTATCAAAATGAATAGCCCCTTCTGCATCATCGAACAATAAATCTTCCCGAATCGAAGCTTCAGTAACTCTAACTATCTTCCCAGCAACCTTAGCCTGAATATATGATTCATCATCTTGCATATGAGATCTAGCAGTTGCCCAAAATTGTTGAAGCTAGGGCTCAATGATGTCAGATTCGACCAAAAGAGCATAATTAATTGATGATCCAGTGAGGAAATAAATTATGTCATGAAAAGCGACATTGGATGGTGTCTTATCTAAGTTAGCCACCATATTATGCTTACTAACTGTGTTACGATTCGCCATTGAGTGTTGTTATAAGAGAAAATGGTGCGATGAATAGTGAATGTTAATGAGAGATATGGATGGATAAGTATAAAGTGAGAGGGAAAATCAGAGGGTAGTTATTTATAGGTAAGATTTGAAAAAATCACAGCCCAATTAATAAAGTTACCGTTGTTTGAATTTTACCCCATCTTTTGACCGTTGGAACAGTACGTTGACAAGACTGCAGTGCTTTCCACGTAAGCAGTACTTCCAAAGCAATACTTTTAGAGCAGTACTTTCAGATAAACAATAAGCAGTACTTTTCCATCATCTTCTTCACAATGGCAAAAACATCAAAAAGCATTGTATTGCCTCCTCTCAAACAATGCATAGGACTATCTAACTAACTAATAAGTCCTCCTCTTAATTGTAGCTTAGTAGTTAATCATACCAATACTCACCACTAAAAGATTGAATCTTGAAACATCAAATACCTTTGTGAGTAGATCAGCTACATTATCATCTGTGTGGACCTTGACAACATTAATGAGCCTATGCTCTTAACAATCTCGAATAAAGTGATGCCTAATCTGAATGTGCTTGGTCTTGGAATGATAAACAGGATTCTTCACAATGCAAATTGTACTCTCATTATCAATCTTGATAGGAGTATTCTTAAAATTGAATCCATAATCCAAAAGTTGATTGTGCATCCACAATACTTGTCCACAACAGCTTGCAGCAGCAACATATTCTGCTTTAGTGGATGATGTTGCTGCAATGGTTTGTTTCTTACATTGCCATGAAACTAGTCTTCTTTCAAGATACTGGCATCCTCCAGTGGTTGATCTTCTATCATAATTATCACCTGCATAATCACTGTCTGAAAAATCTTCCAAGTGAAAAGGTGAATCCTTTGGATACCACAACCTTAACTTAGGTTGTTGTTTCAAATAACTAAAAATCCTCTTGACTGCATTCAGATGAGATACCTTGGGTGAGACTTGATATCTTACACATAAACAGACAGCAAACATGATATCAGGTCTAGATGCAGTTAAGTACATAAGACAACCAATCATTGATCTGTAAAGCTTGACATCCACAGGTTGTCCATCTTCATCCTTTCCTAATGAGTTGATAGCTTTGATAGGTGTGGTAACTGGCCTCATAGCATCAAAGTTAAACTTCTTATGAATGTCAGTGACATACTTGTCTTGACTAATAAAAATTCCAGCATTTGATTGTTTAACTTGAAGTCCCAAAAAGAAAGTTAATTCACCCATGGAACTCATTTGAAATTCTTGTTGCATGAGCCGCTCAAATTCTTTCACCATAGACTGTTTTGTAGCTCCAAAGATAATATCATCTACATAAACTTGAACAAGCATGATATCCTTCTTGTCTCTCTTGATAAACAAAGTCTTATCAATTGCTCCTCTCCTGTAACCATGTTGCGATAAGAAAGTGGAAAGTCTTTCATACCAAGCTCTAGGTGCTTGATTAAGGCCATACAAAGCCTTAACAACTTTGTAAAATTGGTTTGGATGTGCAGGATCCTCAAAACCAGGAGGTTGTTTGACATAGACCTCCTCTGTAATCTTGCCATACAGAAAGGCACTCTTGACATCCATTTGATAAACAAGAAAGCCCATATAAGATGCAAAATCCAGGAATAAATAATGGCTTTAATCCTTGCTACAGGAGCAAATACTTCATCATAGTCCACTCCTTCTTCTTGTCTATACCCTTGTGCAACTAATCGTTCCTTGTTCTTGATGACATTCCCTCTTTCACCTCTCTTAACTCTGAAAACCCATCTTGTACCAATGACTTTCTTTCCATCTGGTAGATCACACAGTACCCAAACTTCTTGAAGTTTAAATTGAAGAAGTTCTTCTTGCATGGCTTCAACCCAACTCTCTTTAGTTAAAGCTTGAGCCACATTCTTGGGTTCTTCTTGAGAGATAAAACAAGTGAATAAACATGTTTGTTGATCCTTATGATTCATCCTGTTTTGTTTATACACAAAGCTAAGTAAAGCATTATGTGGTTTAGAGAAACCTTTAGCTTTGGTTCTTGTGAGTACACCTGATGTAGAAGGTCCAATGATTTGACCAGTAGGATGATCTTTATGAACTCTTAACGTAGGAGTCTGTGGAACTTCAAGATAATCATCCAAATTTGTGAAATCAGCTCCTTCATTGGAATTTAAAAAAATACCTTCTTCATCTAATTCATCATCAGTTTCTTCTAATCCAGGCATGGTAGGATCATTCAAATCATCAGAAGTACTGTCAACTGGTATAGCAGTACTTTGATCCAAAGTACTGTGAGAGTAATCTGTAGACTTACCCTTTTTCTTTGCTTCTTCATAAGCTCTTCTTTGATCATCCTCAAAAGATTGTGCTATTGTTTCTTGAAAAAGCATCCTATTAAGTTCATCTTGAATAGCTTGATCTTCAGCAGACAAAGTGGATTTTGGTTCATTAGTACTTTTCTCCTTCTCAATAATTATGGGTTCTTCATCAGGAACAGCGTCAGGTCTAATATTGACTCCATGAACAATTTACTGTAAATCTTCTTCTTTGGGAACAACTTGATTTTCTTCTCTAACAGGAACATAGATCATAGAAGGAGTCAAAACATCAAGATCAAACATTCAATCTGGACCTTTACCCTTTTGATTTTCTTGATCTTATAAAAATTCAACATGAAGACAATCTTGAACCTTTTTGGTAACCTTATTGTACACTCTAAATCCTTTACTATTGGTACAGTAACCCAATAAATATCCTTCATCTGACTTGCCATCAAATTTGCCCAAAGAATCAATAGTATTGAGAATAGTCAGAGGACATCCAAAAGGCTTCATAAAACATATGTTAGGTTTGTTTCCCATAAGCAACTCATAAGGTGTCTTCATCTGAGGTTTAGTGACTGATACTCTATTCAATACATAGCAAGCAGTACTTACAGCTTCAGCCCAAAATTTAATAGGTAATTGTGAATCTGCAAGCATTGTTCTAGCTGCTTCTATCAAGGTTCCGTTCTTTCTTTCTACAACACCATTCTGCTGTGGAGTTCTAGGAATGCTAAACTCCCTCTTAATACCTTTCTTAGCACAAAATTCATCCATAAACTTGTTTTTGAATTCAGTCCCATTATCACATCTAATACCTCTTACTTTGAGTCTCAATTGGTTTTCAAGGGCTATTATAAGATCATGAATAACATCAAAGGTTTTATCTTTAAATCCCAAGAAAAAGACCCAACTGAATCTACTACAATCATCTGTTACAACTAAGCAGTACTTCTTTTTATTTAAACTTGCAACAGAAATAGGACCAAATAGATCCATGTGCAACAACTCTAAAGGATCTCTAATAGTTCTTTCCTCAATCTTTTTGCATGAAGCTTTGTGTTGTTTACCCTTCTTGCACGCCAAACATGAGTGATCATTCTTGTATGTTTTGGAAGGTAAACCTCTAACTAAATTGCCTTTATCCAACTTGTTGATATTCTTGAAATTCACATGTCCTAATCTTCTATGCCATTGATGTGCTTCTTCAAGTGTTGCCTTTGCTACTAAACATGTTGCTTTTTCAGAAGAGTTAAGACTCTTCATATCCAGACTATACACATCATTGGTTCTTGGTACTCTCAGAATTACCAAGTTATCATCAACAAGCTTGAACTCAGGGGAAAGAATAAGACATTATGTGTCAGTGAATAACACAGGGTGCTTTTTATCACAGATACGAGAGACTGACAAAAGGTTGAACTTGAGCTCTTTCACTTAACGAACATTCTCAAAGTCTATGCTTCCTGCCTTGATGTTTCCTTTTCCAGTAATTCTACCTCCACTATAAGATCTAAAATACTATCTAAAATCTGACAGAATCTCTTTGTCTCCTGTCATGCTTCCAGAGCAACCACTATCAACAATTAGATGATCTTTAAGCTCCTCTTCTGGGTTGCCCTGTACAAAGATGAAAGAGTTAGTTATTTTTAGGAACCCAAGCCATTACTGACTTGTGTTCCCCTTGTGGAGTGACATACTTAAATTCTTTAAGTATGTAATCTCCACTGTCTTTAAGCACATGATCAATTATTTTCGTTTGTTCCAAAACATGTGTTGGTTTTTCAACAAAAGTCTCTTTTTCATCAAAAATTTCCTTTTCTTTTTCAACAAAATTCTCTTTTTCACCCTTACTTGCTGAAAGTACTGTTTGTTCCCCATCAGTACTTTCTTTCTTAACCCAGTTAGTTTTAACTTTTTGTTTAGATTTCTTTGATCCAGATACTCTTTTTGAGGTGTAACGCCTTCTAGATTGATAGTAATTGGATCTCCTAGGGCTTCCATTCCAAAAAGTGCTAGCAGTACCTTGATTGGGTGAGGATCTAGCAGAACTTTGAGAAGGTACTGCTTGAGAAAACTTTGTCTTACCAGTACCTTGAAAAGTATTGCTTGAGGTACCGTGGTTTAGAAAAGGTCTTTTTCGGTGAGGGTACCTATAGTCTTTTGAGAAATTACTATGGTTAACCCTATGTGAATGATTCCAAACTGGTTTAGTCTCCCTTGGCTTATGGTTGGTAGATGTGGTCTTTGGGAATTTGCTTAAGTAATCTGAATGAAAGTCACAGTCCTTAATGAAATGATCAGGACTATAACAAACAAAACATAATTTTTGACCCGTAATCCCAAAATTGCTTCCTTTAGTTCTGTGACCAAACCTATCATGTCTTCTTGGTGAATGATGAAAACTATTTTGACCAAAATTATCCCAAAAAGGTTTAGCAGTATTTTGAAAAGTTTTTCTTGAAGGTACTACTGAACGTCTAGCAGTACTTTGAGATAAAGGTACTGCTGAACTCTTAACATTAACATCCTTAGGTTTCTCAATTGTTTCTTTTGGGGATTCAGAATTAGATGGACCTGGATTAGATTGACCAGTAAGCTTTTTTCTAAACTCTAAATTGTCTACTCCAAAACAAGAAACATCTGTCCTAAGTGGTTGAAAACTACCAGTTGGTAGAGGAACTGCATGATAACCCTTATATTTCTTAAATTCAGGAGGTGTTTGACTATTTGGGTCCTCATTACTAGGTGTGTCTGAGTTAATGAGTTCATCATCACTAGTGGTTATCTCTTCTGAATCAATTTGTTCCTTATCACTAGGTGATTTTTATTCTGTATTGCTAAAATCCATACCAAAACCTAGGCCAGTTTTAATGTGTGCTCTTTTCTGTTTTTCAACATAACTAACATGTGAAAGACCAGATTCTTTCCAAGCAGCAAATTTCTCTAACAATTCATCCCTTTCTTTAGTCAGCTTTTCAATTTCAGAAATCTTACATCCTAACTTCCATTCACTTAATTTTAATTGATAATCCTGTTGCTCATACTTTTCTGCCCAAGCCATTTCATTATTTTCATGAGTTATTATTTTGGCTTCCATTGACTCTAAAGTTATTTGATAACCAGCTACCTCAGACCTAGCCCTTCTATGATTATCTCTTTCAGTCACATAATCTTTAAGTACTTTTTGATAAAAATCATTACACTTAGAGCATACCTCAGAGATAGTAGGTGAACTTGGTGAAGTAGCTACCATAGCGCAGCGTAAGTGTTCTTCTTCACTTTTCATACTCCAATCAAAGCTTCCAAGACCATCTCTTGATCTCAAAGCAGCAAATCCTGGTTCCTCATCAAAAGCTGTTCTCCAATCAAACTCTTCCACTGCGACCATAGAGTAGGTTACTGGTTCATCATCAAATTCAGACTCGGTCAACCTCTGATAGATTTTCTTGAGCAACCAAAGCTTTTGGTTTTGGTTCAGTAATAGGAATCTCCCTTATTTCAAGCTTGGGTTTCTCAATCATTCTGTTTGCCTGATATTTAGCAAACTTGCATTCTCTTGCAAAGTGTCCAGTTCTTTGACAATTAAAGCATTCAATTTTGGACTTGTCAAAAGTGATACCCTGTTTAGGTTTGAAGTCAATGCCTCTTCTAGTTTTCTTCATGAACTTCTTTATCCTTGCAGTGATCATGGTGACTTGCCATCTTATATCAATTTCTTCTAGAGCATCCTCTTCAATTTGTGACAAATCTTCTTCATAAGTAACAAGTAAAGTGGCTTGGTGAGTGAAGAAGGAACATACAAATTCATCAGAGTTGATGTTGTTTGTTGGTGATGAGGTGGGGATAGTCATGGTTGTGTAAACATTCTGTTTATCACCAACAGTACTTTGAGCAGGATAAGCAGTACTTTTAGTGGAAGTATCTGCTTCTATTTTCGAAGACACAAAAGCAATGATGTGAGATTTTGAACTTTTTTGGCCATTCATCTCATGCTCATACACCTTCAAGTGGTTGTAAAGATCATCAAAGTTCATAGTGTCCAAACCAGGTTGTCCTCTGATCATAGTAGCAATCACATGTCATACGGATGGCAGACTTCTTAAGAACTTCAGGTTTGCATCTTCAACAGATACTTCTGCTTTGTATAACTTTAGCATACTAAGGAGATTTTGGAATCTGTCATAGGCAGCATCAAGACTTACTCTTTCACCAATAGTGAATGTTTCTAACTATTGCTTCAACAGATTTCTATGCATCTTCTTGGAAGCCTCATTACCTCCAAATCTTGTCTTGATAGCAGCCCATAGTTGTTTTGCATCCTTAGCATCATGAAACTTTAGTAAGTAGCCATCAGGAATAGCAAACAGTAGTATGTTGAGAGCCTTTTTGGATCTATATACTCTGACCAAACTAACTATGTAGCTTGTAAGGGCTTAGCAACCTCGAATAAATCCTAAGTTACTAACAATGAAACACTGATATTACTTTACTAAGTATGCGGAAACTACTTCAATAAAGCTAAGAAGAATAACTTAAACTTCAATGATTTTATTAATACTTTGAACCTGCTTGATACGCAGATTCACTAATAACCCTAATAACTCTAATATACTAAGGAGATTTTGGAATCTGTCATAGGCAGCATCAAGACTTTCTCTTTCACCAACAATGAATGTTTCAAACTGTTGCTTCAACAAATTTCTATGCATCTTCTTGGAAGCCTCATTACCTCCAAATCTATCTTGATAGTAGCCCATAGTTGTTTTGCATCCTTAGCATCATGAAACTTTAGCAGGTGTCCATCAGGAATAGCAGACAGCAGTATGTTGAGAGCCTTCTCTTGATTTCTTATTGTAGCTGCTGGAAAGATAGGCTTAGGTGGTTTAGGTTGTCTAGGAACTTCTACACGGTCTTCAAGAACTTCATTACCATTGACAATTACATTCCACAATGCATGGTCTGTAATAGCAATGTACTGCCTCATCTTTATGCTCCAGATGTCATATTCTCCCTTTTTGATGATTGGAATTATGAGTGAAGTGATGGGGGTGGTGCAGCTTCAGTCGACATCTTTAGGGTTTGTAGTTAAGTAGGTTCTAAAGGTTTCTTCTTAATCAGAGTTTCCACACAAGCTCTGATACCACTTGTTGGATCGATATACTCTGACCAAACTAACTATGTAGCTTGAAAGGGCTTAGCAACCTCGGATAAATCCTAAGTTACTAACAATGAAAAACTGATATTACTTTACTAAGTATGTGGAAACTACTTCAATAAAGCTAAGAAGAATAACTTAAACTTCAATGATTTTATTAATACTTTGAACCTGCTTAATACACAGATTCACTAATAACTCTATCTCTAATGCCAATCTAGGGGTCCTTTTATAGGCATAAGGAGCACCCTAGTCGGTTTACAATTACAATCCTTGTACGACAAGTAATACTAATTCTAAGAACATTCTAGATAAACATAACTTTCCATAAACGATATAGCAGTTCTTTAGCTTTATAGTACTTTGACGTGAGCAGTACTTTGACTTCTTCATTAGCAGTACTTTGACTTTCTTCAGCACTTTGACTTTCTTCAGTACTTTGTCTTTTATATCCCAACAAGGGGACACCTGACTTCTCCAGTGGTGGCTTCTTTGCTGATAGGTTAGGACGAATTGACCAAATGTTGTCCTCTCGACTTTGACCCCACACAGGTAATTGGAAGTAATTAGACGTAGACATTACTAGCTAGGATGATTAACTAGGTTAGCACCACTCTCCTCTATTGATTACACCTTTACCTTTATCTACTTTTATCTACTTTAATTAGTTTATCTCTTATCAAAATCATATTAAAAACTGTGACACCTACACTTAGTAATAATCCAACACACATAGCTCTTGGGACGACCTCGGTTTTACCGATTACTACACTACACACGACCGGGTACACTGCCCGTTAGTGCATTAGGGTAGACCATAGGTATAACGAGACATTATAAATATTAAAACCTGGTCAGTAAAACCTGCATCATGTGAGTATCAACACTCTTTAAGAAACAAAAATGTGATTGCACCTTTAATGTTTAGAGTTGATGCAAAGACAATGACCAAATTATCCCTGAAACATATTGGTTTTCACAATCACACAAGTAAGCTCAATATGGGCGTATGGTTTTGAGAGAGAAAGTGAAAGATTCTAGAGAGATAAAACAAATGGAAGGTTAGATTACCAAATGAACATCCAACCCTCTCCCTTGTGAGGAGAGGGTTATTTATACAAATGACAAAGCCCTCCTTCGGGCTGTGGATCAGGCATACAGTGGGTAAAGACCCGTCCTTCTTCCATGGTGTTACTTATACTACTACTAATCTAACTAATATACTATTATGTCTACGAGCTATAATATGCTAACCATACGTTGGGGTGACCGAAACTTCAGTATGGATTTTATAAATCCTAACAATCTCCCCCTAAGAGAGGTTACCCCAATAATTACATTGACAACGTCTTAGCAATTAATCTATAAACTTTGATGCTCTAGCTCATAGACCTTGTAGCAGCAAAACTTAAACATCGTGTAATAGTAGTGATTCCTTGACTTGGAGTGGTTCATAGATATGTGATCAGGAGCTTTCTTTGAGATCATCAGCAACATAACATCTCTAAATTATCCGATGTAGTATTGCCAACATGTGAAGTAGTGACTTTTGGACCAACATGCTCACATTCTGGTTCATGATATCTTCTCATTAGAGTAGCGGAAGCTTTTGATGATTCATAATATTTCCAGCAGTGTAGCAGAAGCATGAAGTGAAAATATCAGATCCAGTTGATGACGATATGCACTTATCATGATTTCTTTCGAAATGAATGTGTTGTGTGAGCATGCAGCTATGGATTGACTTCTCAATTCTGATCAGCTGCAAACGTAGGGTGTACCTGCATACAACAGTTAGCAATAAAGCGCACGAGAGTGTCTTTGATCACTTTCGTTGAATTGAGGTACACGGCCCACGGTTCCTCGTTGATCAGTACGAGTACTGCCTGTGATCAGGTATAATTCAAAAGAATCTCTTTGACAGGGTTTCGCAGCTGCTCTAGCTGTTCTCAAACCAGAACGTCTCAAAGAAGACAACACAGAGTGAGTGAACCAGCGAATTGAGATTCACTGATTGATGAAAAAGATTTGAAAAAAATCGTGTATTGCTTAATATAAAGTGTTTTGCAATACCATGATGGTTTTAAAGAAAATCAATTATCAATCATAAACACCATTTATTTTGAAATATTAATACACAGTCGATGTGCTAGAGAAAAGAATTTTAAGCACAACGACCGGTTTTTCAAAGGTATTCGTCAATCCATTTCCTGGACCAAGGTTGATTCAATACTGAATCACCCCATCGTTTCTATCCAGTTGTTACATGTTTGATCTATTGTATAGATCTCACATGCCACCTACCAAGAGCTTGTTTGATGTTAACTCTAGAAGGTTTTCCATCTTCATTGTGAATATGTGAACATATCACTCAGATGTTCTGGAAATATCACAAGGATAATGCGTAGGACTCATAATATATAATCTCTCTTTCCACATTATGTGAAACAGAGAGTCTTCATTGACAGTGTCCTAAAGAGATTTATTTGATGATCTCGTGGCTCTAGACTCAATAGTGCACATTTGGTTTCCTATATCGGAGACTAGGGAGAGGGTCTCCTTCCTCAATATCAACAATCTCTAAGAGAAAGTCGATAGATTATGTAGGTTCCCCGTGAGAATGAAACAAGACCTTTTAAGAGGAACTTGAGTGGCTTGGGAAGTTTAGGTGCAGTGCGTCACTGGGTCAATGACATCTTGTCTTCAATACCAGTGTTACCTTAGTAAGCACCAGTAGCATATGTATTGAACCCGGTTTCTGCCCTAAAGTTGAACAAATGGAGGGCTATTTCTTTTCACCCTTTTCTCATTCATTTCTTTTTCATTCTTTAACCCCTTCAGTGCTTACCGAGACTTCATTACTAGAACCTTGTTGGGTTTATTCCAGTTCTAGCTCTATCTCAGTCTGCACTCTTCCCATTTCTCACTTTTTTCCTTTTTTCCATCATACCTAAGGACTTCTACACTATCTAGTGGATTGTCCCTGGGTAGATCCCTCCGGCTCTGGAGGGATCGAGAGAACGAATACCTAACCTAACCATCCTTATATCACCATGCATAAAGTAACTTTGGTCGGTCTTTTGGTATTGTTCATCTGCCATTGAAACCAATTGAAAACCATTTAGAAATCAATCCAGGTACTTGTGATACAAGATCAAAGCATTTTGTATCTGAATTATTTTTGATATTTCAGAAAAGCTCCCCCTCAACATGTGCAGAAATTGCTTTAGCACATGAGGACTTGAGAATCTCAGATTAAGAATAAAGAATTCACTTCTTTGATCAACATTTTCTAAAAATATCGACATTACTTTCCCGATCAAAATTAGTATTTTAAATACTTAGTTAAAGATATTTTGGGAAAGGATGTGGTTTTCTAAAAGTTGCTCCCACTTGATGTGAAGAATTTTTGATACATTTTAGAGCTTGTAGGGGGAATATGATACAGAATTCACGATCGATATAGCCAATGAAGCCTTTTAAAGTTACTATCAAGGGACTCTTATGAAAAGAACTTTTAATTATAGAACCTTGATAGTTTTGTCAACCTTTTGAAGTTCTCCCCCTCAATGTGTGCTTCGATACATGAAAAGGTTAGCACATATGAGGAAAGATGCCAATATATTTAGTCTTGAAGATCACGTTTTATCAGATTGCATATTTATATCACATTTTCTCCCCCGATCAAAATTTTCAAATCCTTTGAGATTTTGGATCTCAAGTGATTTTAATATGTAAGAAAAATCTTGTGGAGAAATATATATAGGTTTTATTCGATTCGAAATGACTCCTAAGTTCCCTCTTCGACCCAAGAAACTACAAGCCATAACCTATCACTACTATATACATTATAGTTATTGTTGTTCATAGTACGACCATCATATTACACATTATATTATAACAAAATTGCCATTGGTACGATGTATTCATTACGTTTTTAAGTAGCTTGTAATGTCCTTCAGATTCTCCCACCCACAAAACTTTCAATATCGCGATAAATATTTCTTGTCTTAAGTCTTCGTCCGAGAAGCATGAAATCTTCACACCTCTATTTACATCTGTTAGGTCAACCTCGTGTTGTTCCCCTACCAAGTTTAGCTTGAACTCCTTCACTCTTGAATTCAATTCTTCTTCAACAATCTTGAAATTACCATCAATCAACTTGTATAGCTCACACAATTTCAGAGTATTCTTGACCCGATTTTTAGAAGATAATGCTCTAGAGAGTTAATCACTGTAGTCATGTCTCAATTCATGCCATGTGGCTTCCCATTGAGGTTCTGTTAGATTGACCGAGTCCGGTAGCTTTCCATACCAAGTTGAAAGTCACCAACTCTTTGTTGAATTACTAAGCCCCTTTATCCAAAGATTGACTGCAGAGAGACTTCTTTTCAACAGAAGGTGGTCAAGATGCCCTTGGAGGTTCAGAAGATACAAATCTTCAAAGTCA
Source organism: Chrysanthemum makinoi (assembly GCA_910596185.1). NCBI lineage: Eukaryota > Viridiplantae > Streptophyta > Magnoliopsida > Asterales > Asteraceae > Chrysanthemum > Chrysanthemum makinoi. Next base: position 124,974,164 of record OU343224.1, on the reverse strand, counting down.
CTTGGCAACAAGTGCTTGAAGTCATTTTCTTCAATAACATGGTCTTTCAAGTCGCCTTCTAAGAACAACTTCTTCAGATAATCATAGCCATAGATTGGGAAAATTTCCACCGACCACACTTAGAATATGCAGCTTGGATCGAACAAGCATGCTTCTTCGCGACAATGTCTTTCAATGTAGAACTTCTTCTTTTGAACCATTAGTAGAAATCCGCATGAGGCTGCGGCAATGTCATATACTTGTTCCTTGTCAATCCGAACGACGTACCATCGCTTTCAAGGCGGATCTAAGTAGGTTGCTTTCATCTTGAGATAGATAAGGTCATTCTCTTCCTTGTGTTCCAGCACCTAGGTAATCCAGATCATTGTTGAAAAATAATTCTGATTGAATCATCTTCTGCCTAGGTTCACCTCCAAGAGGAAGAGGAGTTTTGACATTAAAACGATTGATATTTTCATCAAGTTGATCAGTCAACATCTTGTGGCATTCTTCCATTTGTGATTATAGATGAGCAGCATCAGAATGAAAGGCTTTGACTATTTCGTCGAGAAATAATCCTTTGGTATATATAGGATAGTATAATGGGGACTAAGGAAAAGAACGAAAGTAACGGTAGTCGTCACGGGCCGAGGCTAATGGCTTAAGTCGCTAGGACTTGCTACCGCCGTGAGCCGCAGGAGGATCCGGAGTTCGAATCAGTACATACAAGGACTTTTAAGAACGTGGATCCTACAAAGTTCAAAGGCACGTATGAGCCACCGCTATGGTTCGGATGGTTTGAGAAGATGGAGTTCGTGTTTCTTCTATGCAATTGCCCGATGACTACAAGGTGAAGTTTGCCAATCGGTACACTCTTAGATGGCTTAATGTCATGGTGGAATTGTACAGCGCAATTCTATTGGTATCGAAATGCTTACAAGCTCACGCTGGATCAATTCAAGAGGTTGTTGACAAAGAAGTATCATTCACGCATCTGAGGTGAAGAAATTAGAAACGAATTTTACAAGTTAAAAGACTCTGGTTATGACATCGAGACCTACATTAGGGAGTAAGTTTCAAGAATTATCGCACTATAGTCCATCACTCAATGGTTTTGACAATGAGAAACTACCGAAAATTTCTATTGGGAGGACCAACAATGTACTATCAAGGAGATGTAACTTCTTCCGATCCACAAACAATTGAAGAAACTATTCGGATAACTCAAAAACTCATGGCTCAAGTTGTGAAGGGGGAAAACATTATCAACAATAACCGCAACAACAACAACAACCAAACTAGCAGCAACAAAAGGAAATGGGAAACGACTAGGAGGTTATGATAACGACAACCAAAATCTGTAACACTAATCATCATCAACAACGTAATAGTGGGCAAGAAAGCGCAATGGTTTATGTTGTCGCACCAATAGAAGGTAGAGGTTATGCCGAACCTACCCACTATGTAATTGATGGGGTATCATCACTGGCCCTCGGCCTCGCTAAGTGCTACAAGTGTCAAAAACTAGGACACCATGCCAGAATTGTAGGGCAAGATTTCATAGTTACGTTACTTAACAAGGGAGCAAGGACACCATCGAATCAAGTCTCAAAACCAAGGTCAACAAGTTGAAG